>PVKB01000734.1:54501-528618 GCA_004027205.1 Ctenodactylus gundi | reverse complement strand
CTCCTGGAAATATATCCAAAAGAGGCCAAAACAACACATAACAGAGATATATGTATACTCATGTTCATAGCAGCACAACTAACAATAGCTAAAATATGAAAGTCACCAAAATACCCATCAACAGACCAATGGATACACAAACTGTGGTATTTATACACAATGGGATACTATGCATCTACAAAGTCCAACAGCATGGAGGCTTTTGTGGGCAAATGGAAGAAACTTCAGACACCAATAATTCTAATAGAGATCACAATAGAATCTGAGATGACTTCAGACTTCCTGAAATAATGATCTGGGCCTATTAGCCACAGAAAAGTTCATGGAAAATTGTCCTTTTGCAATCGGAATTATGACCTATATTTCAGAAATCTTCCCATCTTCAGGCTGGAATTTTCACGAGCTGTGGCATATGAGCACTGCTCACGATACTCGGCTTGCTTTACTGGCACCACATGTCTGGGCTTCAGGTCATCCTCCTCCTGCTCATTTAACCACTTAGGTACTCATCAAAACTTGAAGATTAAGAACAGTGGTGACTTTGCCATTAGTGTGAATCAGCCAGATTGAATTGTTGTAAAATACGTGCCAAAAAGTTTGGTGATACTCTACTAGAATCAAAAGAAATGGCTCCATCCTGTAACCTTACAAGTCTCTTGCAAGAACATTGCTCTGTTGCTTAATTATTCTACCAATCCTACTACCTGTAATTATGCCAATGTTTGCCAAGAATACCACACATGCTATTTATAATCTGCAAAATGATATTTTATAGCAAATATTACTACCATGTTATTGATAAAAATTATTGGAGCTTATATTGATTACCTGCCTTTTAAATATCACACAGCTTCTTAGCACTGGAGATCAGACTTTCCCTTAATCTTTCTCAGCCTAAAGGCTGCATTTATCTTATTATATCCATTTTCTCTCTTTTTACAACAATATTTAAGTATATTAAATTCAACAAGCATAACTTTAGACAGAATCATTTGTGTACTCTCTAAATGAATTACTTTCCCACCGCTCAGCACTTATAAGTGTGAGAGCCATTTTATGACTCAGAAATTCTTTCCTGCCTCTTTCCAGCTATAACTTAGTTAGGTTATGATCAAAATAATTGACTAAATTGAGTAGCTTGAGCCCTGTAGAAATGAATATACAGAAAGTAAGTGAATATTCAATTTTAATTATAGTTTTATTAGATTTCAGTAAGTTCTGGAAAAAAATACTGACTCATACTGAGAAAGATTCAATAAGAAAGTTAATATCTTAGTAACAGAGGATTTGGATATTAAATCAAATAGCCATTATGTGCTATTACTATTACATACTAGAAACAGAACATCAACATTTCTATCCTCCAACCAAATACACAGGCAGCCAAAGACTAACTTAAACGAAGACAGATACAGTGTGATTAGTACACACGCACTTTTACAAATATGGCTTAAATTATCATAAGAACTAAATCTAATAAGCAAAACATCCAAGTTTATTTAAAGCCAAAATGAGTTGGATTAATTGATTTCAAGGATTTCGCATCAAGAAAAATAAATAATTCTTGTGAATAATTTCAACACCATAAATCTCATCTTGTAAAGGTGAGAGAAAAATTGGAGGGAGTAGGTTTCAGAGTAAACAACTTCCTATGGGATGTCCAAAGTATCACTTGAGGAAACTTAGCATTGATGAACAGTGATGAACAATCCATGTTAAAATTACTGCAGTTTGTTAGACAACACAGCATGAGTAATTCAGTATTGCACGGACCTGGAACAGGCTGGTTTTATCTTTTCAGCTCATCCCACCTTTATACCCATTTCCCCTCCCTAGAATGATTGCCCTGACATAAAAGCTTGCCTTGGTGCTTTCTCCAAGCCAAGTTCTTTCTTCCTCGTCTCCAAACCACCCTCATGCTGGCCTTTTGCCACACAGTTCTCTGCTGAATCTATCACAAGAAAGCTGAAACCCATCCGACCTCTAATAAAGCCCTCAGTCACCATGGACACCTGACGCAAAGACTAAAATGCAAATCTACTGTCAATAAATCATGGCCACTTGCTGTGAAATAGAACTGTTCGTACTATAAACAAATCACCTGGTGAGTAATAACGGCTTCCGTAGACCGAAAATGGTATCATAATCACTTTTTGCAACAAATTCTTCCTAAGGTGGAATGCACATAGGGATCTAAGTACATTTGGTCGCAGATTATTAAAAAATAACAGAAATTCATAGTGAAGCTAATCATTACATTCACTCCTAACACCTAATTTCTACCTCTCAGTACTAATATTAATTATGAAAGATAATAGAATATTGTAAAGGCCTTTCCTTTAGTCAGTACCTATTTTGTGCAAGAATAAGAAAAAGCGTGTGAAGCCAAAGAAAAAAGACTGAAGTAAAACAAAATTCAATAAAATTCAAAAGCAAACTATATCCATTTCCAAAAGAGTTCAATTGCCTTTATGATTATAAAGAACAAATAGCAAAGAGGTCAAGTAATAAAAAAGCACTAAAATAGTATAATGAAACTAGAGTGTGTCAGCAATATTTACCAACATGTGGAAATAACTCTTCTCTCCTTGGCTAGATCCTATCTTCTTCTGTCTGAAGCAAATGACATATATTTCACAAGAATGCTCATGTAATTCCCTAAAGGGTTTGATGGGATATCCTGAAACAGATTAATCTAGTTGTAGAGGTAAGGGAGTACAGTCCAAGCTCATGTCCTCAACTTGAAATGTTTGATACACACCTTGTACTATATTTCCGGAGGCACATTGGAAAAATATCTATGAAAGACGAACTGGTCTCTGCATCTCCCTGAGTCTGTAAGACCAAAGGTCTTGATAAAGGTCTAAGTAAATAGACATTTAAACTCCACAGGAATTCTTTTTGGGGGGGTCGGGGTGGAGGTTCTCGTTTCAGTGATTCTATGTAGGTATTTTGGATTTGTGTTTTTCTTGTTATTGATCTTTTCTCTTTCATTTTTCTTCTTTGCATTTTTATTTCTCTTTTTTATTTGTTTCTGCATTCGTGTTTCTCTTGAGTAAATCTTTACACCTTTTTTTTAAAGCTTTTTATAGATTCTAGAAAAAATACTCTATTCCATTCATCATTTTCTTTGTTTTTTCTTCCTTTAGTTACGACTGCACAAGTACACCCACTTTCTTCTGGCTGGGCGTGAGCTCTCTGTCCTGCTTTCCTCCATCCCGTATACTCTTGTTTTCTATGGCACCTTCAAAACTAACCCTTTCTCGATCTGCTCACCACCTACTCTCCTCACTAAAATCAAGTGTTGTTAAAAATATTGACCCCAAAATACCCACTAAAATGTCAACTCTCCTGTCAAGATACATGTATTTGCAGATTGGACCAAAAATGAAACTAACAAGTTGTTGCCCACAAGAGACACACCACGCCCATAAAAAAATCCATAGAACATAAGTGAAGACTGGAAATAAGCACTTCATGCACCTGGACCCAGAAAACAAGCTGGGATAGCTAATACTATTATTAGATACAACAGTTTTAAGACAAAAGACATCACTGAAATCATTGAAAGAATAAATAAGGTTAAACAGGCAAATAACAAGTATGGAAATTGAATTACCAGTAAAGTCATTTCTTCCTACAAAGAAAAGTCCAGTATCAGATGGGTTCACTGCAGAATTTTACCAGTACTTCAGAGGATGAGTAACATAAGTACTTCCAAACCAGTTTAATGAAACCAAATGAGTGGATTTAAACTGAGATAAATCAAAACCTGGAATACACTTCTGCCCTCTAGAATACATTTCAGAGAATTCATCAAGAATAAAAAATAGTTCCACAAGAAGCACCTAGGGAACTTAGAAGAGAAAACAATGTTCAAGCCACATACTAAGATAAATTAATTAAATAAAGAGTCCAGGTATAGGAAACAAAGCATCATTATTTTTTTAAAAGTCATGTGCAGCCAAATTCAAAACGATCTTTTTAACCTTCTCATTTGCAAGAGGCTTAACAGTGCAAATTTATCTTGTATTTACTCTTCTTATCTCCTAAGAACTATCATATATCTCTGTTTCATAATCTCAGACCTTAAATTTAGATTACAGCGTATTTTCCATAATGCAAAGGATCAAATTATTTATCTTTCAGGGAATTCATCAACAACAGGGAGAAAATGCAAACATTGTAAAAAAAAATAAAAAACAAAAAAACTTTCCTTTACATATAGATAAATCACTGCCCAATTAAGTGACTTTCCCTCAAGAACCTACAAATGAAGAGATGGATTGAGGTGGACCACAGAAGGGAATCAGAAAAAGTGTCTAAGTGACCCTAGTGAAATCCTATGAGTAAGTGGGAGATACACCAAACCTGACCTTGACTTTGCTGGAGCCTCCTTGAGCCTAGTAAATAGGTAGCGGCTGCTTTTAAGTCTTTGTGTCATAAGTCCCATGCTTTATATTCACATGTAAATGAAGCAAACCGGTAACAACAGAAATCTCAATTGTCTATTGAATCATCCCATTGTAAACTAGAGGATAATTAAAGTCAAGGCATGAAATAATAAAGGCATTGTATTCCACTATAATTTAATAAATCGATGGGAATAAGTAATGGTCTATATGCATCTTAAAATATTCAGGGATTTAATAAAAGAGGTAGTCATTGAAAAAATAACTATGTCTTTGGCAATTAGAAAAAATCCACTATTTTCTTCACAAGAGAATAATGGGTTTGAAAATTATAACAAGAACATGTCTGTATGTTTGTTTTAGATTTACTAGCTTTCACTACCTGAAAAAGAAAGTGTTAATAGTGTTCACCTCAAAAAGTCACAGAAGAAACGTTTTTAAAATGACATATAGAAGCCTTAAGCAAAATATGTTTAATACCTAATGTACTGAGCATGGGTGATATGGTGGATTTAAACTTTGAGGATACAGGAATTGTGTTCGGCAAACGAAATTCACCGTAAAGTGATGTGATGATAGGGATGTTTCTGACACAATAAAGAGGAATGTGTATCACATTCTTTCTAAAACAATGGATTAGGCAAAACAATCCTTAGCTTTATGAAAATGTATGCAACTGAGAATGAAAATAGTCTGAATATCTTGGAAATTTTGAGAAAAACCACCAGAAAAAACAATTTTACCCAGGTTCACTATAAATCAATTGCTCTGGTAGTTTCACGCAGAAAATGGGTTTATGACCTTTCTGATAGAAACCACAAAGGCGGCCCTCTGCAAACTTCCACAAACCACATAGCTCCTGCTCTTTATCGGAATATTTTCTCTGATAAAGAGGACCCAGTATATGTCAATATATAGAGGGCTCCATTTCTTACTGTGACTTTTTTTTCTTTCTTTGAATTATGTGATTTTTTGTCTCCTTATTTTTCTTTTTAAGAATTAACTCTTTGATTCATTGATCATTTGTACTGTTATTTTTGCAACTTCATTAATCTCTACTCTAATTGTTATAATTTTGCACCTTCCACAGATTTTAGATTTTGCTTGTTCTTGCTTCAGGCCATCCTCCTTCTGCTCATTTAGCCACTTAGGTATCATCAAAACGCAAAGATTAGAAAAGTGGTGACTCTCTAACTCCTTGATCTGCACCCTTGATTCCTTATTTGAAATTGCTCTCGTGTTTATCGTATGTGCACTCCTAGCTACAAATTTTTCTCTGGGTACAGCTTTCTTGTGCCCCTCAGTTTATGGTAAAAAGAGGAAGAGGAAGGAACAGTAATGTTTATGCCACTTGGATGTACACAAAATATTCAAGCTCAGTGTAAACATTATGTATTGCATCTATATGACATATATATATATATATATATATATATATATATATATATATATATATATGTGTGTGTGTTAATAAAAATGGGAAAAGATTATGGCTTGACGGGTTTTCATTACATTTAACTTTAGAAAGTTTTTTGGTTTCTTCTCTGCGTTCTTCTGTGATTCATGGCTTGTTCAATTACGCATCACTTATTCTCCATATATTTGCGTAGTTTCCAAAGTTTCTTCTGCTGTTGATTTCTAATTTTAACCCACTATGATCTGAAAGTATACTGGAAATTACTTCAAAAATTTGTGTTTATTTAAATATGCTTTATGTCCAAAGATATGTTTATTTTGGGGAAAAAAAGCCCATTATTCGGTTGACGGATTCTGTTGATGTTGGCTAGAACACCGTAGATAACTGTAAAGCCCAACTTTTCCACAACGCGATGCTTCTTTGCTGGTGTTTTGTCTGGTTTACCTGTCTCCTTATGAGACTGGAGTACTGCAGCTCCCTAGTAGAATTGTATTAGTGTCTATTGGACTATTCATACCCAGTAGTTTTTGTCTAATGTAATTAGATGCACCTGCATTGGGTGACTCTTCCTGTTGGGTTGTTCCTTTTACCAGCACAGACTGTCAATTTTTGTATTTTCTGATTTTTTTCTGCTGTAGAATCAGCTGTGTCTGAGAATAGCACAGCTTCTTCTGCTTATTTGCAGGCTACAGTAGCGTGCAGTATTAGCTTCCCTCCATTTGTCTCCAGTCTGTGTGATTCATTGTCGCCTAAGTGCACTTCTTGCAGACAATAAATAGTTGGGGTTTGTTTTTTGATCCATTCCGTCAGTCTGTATGTTTTGATTGGTGATTGAAGACCATTAGCATTGAGAGTTATTATTTTAATTAATAATCTTAATAATAATTACAATTTCAGTAATTAGTCTTGCGATTGTCTTGTTTTGCCAGTGTTGGCTCTTTATTTTTCATTCTGTTATGCTTTATTTTTTGACATTTTATTTCCTCTGAGTTCTTTGGTGCTGCTCTTCTCTCAGTCTCCCTCTAAGATTCCCTTATGTACTTCCTGCAACACTGAGCCAGTAGTCACAAATTTCTTTGGGTTTCATTTTTATGACATTTTGTTTACCTGTTCATTTATTTTCAAGCATAAATTTTCTGGAAACAAAACCTGAGTTAACACTTGCTTTTTTTCTTTTACATATAACAGTGGTCCATAAATACACGTATGGGTGACACCTGCAATGCATTCCAAATACAGTAAAAACACCATAATAATCTTTTGGGACCATCTACTCTTCCTCAAACACTATGTCTGTATGCCATAAAAGACACTACTATAGTCTGTGGTGTACATACAGTAGGGCTGAGGAATAGAGCACAACAGCTTGTGTAACATCACAGCAGAAACTAAATCAGAACTTAGGCTATCAACAACACAACATCTTATTGCACAGGTCATAATAAAAGAAACAGGTCAACTCACATACCGCACTCTGAAACCATACACGAAACAGACTCCCAGGCACGCTGCTGCATAGAATCTCAAAAAATACTAGTTTTCTTTTGAAACTTAAAAGATTTTGCTCCAGGCTCTCCTGTCCTTTTAGGTTTGCATTGAGAAATCTGTGTTTGCTCTAGTTGAATAATTTCTGTTTTTCTCTTACTGTGTTGAATTTCTGAGGTTTCGATTATGTGTCATGGCGACTTTCATTCTGGACAAGGTTTTTTGGTGTTAAATAAGCTTCTTGTATCTGACTACTAATTTTTTTCTTAGATTCAGAAAATTTTCCATCAGGATTTCTGTGAATAACCTATGTATGTTGATGTAAATGTATGTCATATGAGATGCACTTCTCCCACATCTGTACTTCTGAAGCTGGTTTTGTTTGGGTCATCAAGAAGCTGTTATATCGAGCTTCTTGCTCACTTCTTGTTTAGGTATTTTGCTTGACATTTTATACATCTATATTGTCTTCAAAGTTTGAATTTCTGTCATTACAATATTTAAGCCAGGTTCCACTCTCTTCAAATAAAATTTTAATATTCTGACTTTCAGCTATGATTCATTTAAAATTTTTCTCCACTCTACCAAAATTCCTTCACAACTTGAATGGCCTTATTTATTTCAGCCAGCTTTTTACATCTTCTAGAAGTGTAGTGAATTTTTTATTCATTAGGACCATTACTTTTTTAATAAAATCCCCTTTAAGCTTTCAAACATTACTTGCATTTATTTAGGTGTGTCTCATTTGAACTGAGTGTTCACTTGATCAACTTGGGTTTTTACTTCCTTTTCTATAAGTTCTATTATTGTGGGGTCCATAACTCCTGCTCCTGGGGACTCAGGCATTTCTGTATGTGTTCTATTGCCTTATTTTCCCATGATTCTTTTGCTGAGGAATTTCACTTTAACTGCTTACCAAGAAATTTCTCTGAATGTGTATGAGGATGTGTGGAGAGAGCTAAAAGTTCACTGAATTCAGTGATGGGAATAGGAGCAAGGAGGGGCTAACAATCTAACGGCTTCCATGGTGTCTTGTTCATACCCATCAGCAAAGGCTCTTCTGTTGGTCCCGTCTTCCCACCCTGAGCAGAGGCTCTGCCCTCTGCAGCCTGCTCTCAAGCCATTCACGAGTGTGGCGGGTTTCTCCTCTCTCTGCAGCTGTCCCTTGTGCCAATTCTTTCTAGCGTGTTCCAAAAATCGCTAGTGTGTGGCCCATCTGTTTACCCAAAACAGTTCGGACTGGGACTGTTTTCAAAATGGCTCCTGCCTAACTGCTTCTCTACAGGTAGTCCGCAGAGCTGGAGGGAGATCTTTTCCAGGAAAGATTCACAGTGCATGTGCAGATTGCAATACTTGCAGGCTCATTTCGGGGTCCTGGGGCTATACATTGCTCTTGATTCCCATGGCTCTCAGCTCCAGGCTTAATTCAGTCTGCCCTTGCTGGCTCCTCATGGCCCTACCGGGGCGGCCTAGGGCAGCTTCCTAGGCTGGTTTGTTCTTCAGCTTTTATTGCATCTTAGGGTTTCCAACCTTCCCATGGATGAGTTGAGCTCTGCCACTCGTAGCTAAGTTGAGCAGGTCATTTTTCTGAACTGTATCTCAACTTTTTGGATAAGCCTGCAAAAAACCATTGAGCAGAGCTCCTCTCTGGCTGCTATCTTCTCTGCAAGTCCAGTCCCTAAATATTCAGATGTCTTCAGGAAGCAGAAATATACAAAGATATGAATACACTGCAAATCCACTAATGTAAGAGAATAATTGTAGAAAGCCAAGTGCTTCCCTACAATACAGGTATAATCCACGTCAGATTGTAACCATACTAACATCTAAAATCTTAAAGAAATTTAATTACTAAAATGCAATTGTCAATTTGTGATGATACAAAGATTGAAGGCAGGATAGTTGCCTACATGCAAGTATGCTATATCGCAATAAAAGGACAGCTGTTTATATGACTGCTGAAGGCTGTGAATTAAAATTGAATTCCATTATATCTCCAGAACTACCCAAGAAAGAATTATCTTTATCTTTATTTTCTGTAATGAGCTGTCTTTCCAATGTAAATTTTTTTTCCTGTGGCAAAGTTATATTTCAACAACATTTTGATACACTTAAACAAAAATGAGTGTGAATATTTTCACCCTTATTTACCACAAAAGAAACAATACCCTTTGGTATAAGTATCTGTTCCACAGATTCAGCTCTCACTGATGCATGTTCTTTCCTATGGACGGGCCTATTCTGGACATTTAATAAGAAGTGGATCACACGTGATGTGATCCTATGTGACTGACTCTTTAGCAAAAAGTTTTGAGGTTTCATTCATTCGCACCACACAGCAGCAAAAATTAGATCATTTTTACTGCTAAAATTTGTTGTATAGGCATGACATTTTTATATAACTGCATAAGATACAGGATAATGTTATTGCTTAATCCATTTGGCTTTTATAAATAACATGGTTATGAGCATTTATATAATATATTTGTGCGAATATATTTCCAATTTTCTAGATGTGTAAGTTTTAAGTAGAATTATGTGGCGATATAGTAAATGTATGTTTAAGTTTCTTGAGGAAGTTCCAGAGTATTTTCCAAGTAACTATTTTTCACTTTATATTCCCACAAACTAGAGATGGGGGGTCTAAAGCCACTGAGTCTTTAGTAGTGCTTGATATTACATATATTTAAAATTGTTCCAGCATAGCAACGATTGAATGCTATCTTATTGTTAATTTGATTTTCATCTTCCAAATAACTAGAGCTGGTGAGCTTCTTCATATGACCTTGTCAATCATTCTTTGGAGAGGTGCACGCTCATCTCGTTTATTGTTCAGGGAATTATTAGTGTCCCCATTTCTGGCAACATTATTGTGCCGCAAAAGTTTTAAGTTTTTTTTTTTTTTTTTTTTTTGCTTACGCTCTGTTCTGTAAGAAGAATTTTCCAAAATTCATAATAACTTACCACTAAATTTTCTTTTAGAGTTTTATATTTTAAGTCCTTGCATAGTCTCTGATAACTTCTGGCTAATTTTGAGTTGAGTTTTTTGGAAATAAGAATTCAGCTCCATGTGTAAAAACCTAATCAATCCCATTTAATTCGTTGAGAAAAGTAATCTTTCCCTATTGAATAACTCCCTGTCAAAAACAACTGACCAGACATATCAAGGTTTATTTCTGGATCCCAATCCTGTTCTGTTGATGCACGTGTCTACGCGTATTCTAAGAAGAGATAGTTTGTAGTAAGCCTTGAAACTGCAATGCATTCATGCTTGCTGTCTTTTTTGAACCTCACGTGCTTCCCATGAATCTCTAGATCAGCTTGTCAATTATTACGCTGGCAGTGTGACAGGGGTTGCACTGAAGCTCTGATTCCTTGCGAATCTGTCAGGACATACCATTTCTCTGATGGCAAAGCTCCAGTATGTCTTTGTTTCACTCAGAATAAAATGTAATGTCCTTATTAAGAACTTAGTCCTATATCTACTTTTTTTTTTTTTGGCCTGGCTACGCTGATTTCACCCAACTTCAATTCATTTGTTTTCATGACACTGAAATTGTCATTGATCATGTCATGCATGCTCCGCCTCAGATATAACTTGCTTGCTCCCTGTTTACTCTGCCTGTGTCATTGTACGTGTAGACTAACCATTTTCTTCACATCTTGGGCATAAGACCACACTGTCTGGGGGCTCTTGGTGATGCCATGGTCTAAAACAGCATTTCCCATCTATCTGACTTCTGATCTGTTTTTTTTTCCTCCAAAATACTTACTCTGCCTGACATATATCATGAACTATTTTGATATCTATCATCCTTTGAAATTCTTGAAAATGAGGGATTTTTTTCAACTGATTTATCCTCATTGCTTAAAAAGATCCTGCCATATAGCAAGCTCTCATCTCAGCATATCTCTGTTGAAAATAAATACGTATTTATCTATCTAATATTTATAAATGAAATGGTCAATCTAAGAAGAGTTCCATTGGATAACGATGTACACAGCGAATGCATAATTAAAACTACTCTCCCTTTGCTTTTAATAATGTCCAGAAAAATGTGAACTTTAAAGGCCATGTGAAAAGATTTTGAAGATTGACTAACATAGTCTGAAATGAATATGTTTAAATCTGGTTTTCAACAAGTCAAAAATACTAAGTTCAAATAAGCCTCATTAGAATTGGCAAGCAAAGCCAAAACTTATATAACCATAATAAAAAATCAGAGAATCACTGACTTCATATAAATCATGCTCTAGACAAGAAAGCCAAATATTATTTAACTTGTTCACAATTTTTTAACTCACACGATTTAGAAAGTGTTGCTAGACAAATCATTTATCTTTTCCAGCTTTCGGTTGTGTTTCCTTAAAACAAAACTAATACAGTTTGCTCACATTTACAGTTTCTCATGCATGCGCCGGTGCTGAAGAAAGGTGTCATGAGATTGGACCCAAGTTAATATTGTACTCGGGAACTGCCACGCAAAAGAAGAAAGACAACTCCTACAGTACATGGCTCCAGTATGAGTAGAGGAAAGCCTAGCAGTATTGTGTGAGTGAAAAATGACTCAACTGCAACCCCGCGGGAAGCAGAGCCATCAAGGAGAAGGCTGGGAGTCCCTTGGTCTTTTTTAGTCTGCATATTTCCTGAATGTAGGAATAAGAAAAAAACTACACTGCCCAGAGCTTTGGTTTTTTACTTTGAAAGAGTGCATACCACTGCTTGTATTCAATGTGTGGGTGTTGAATAGCTGTCTGACCCCGCCACCACCACCACCTAAGCACCATCAAACAGACATGACGCAAGGAACAAGGTGACAGGTCTAATGAGAACATCAGCTGGAACAGCTAGTTCTGTGTGGGGTCTGCAGGGTAACTTCTGATAAGAGCCGTTGCTAATTCAATTTTTATTACCATCATAACATAAACACATCAAGAAATTAAATGTTTTGGTGAAATTTTGAATGTATAAGTAAAATAGCATGAAATCTTTGAAGGTCTCAAAAAAGTTTGAGATTAAGTCCAACTTTTAAAATTTTTTATGGATTTTAAAATTTTCTAATAGTACATATGCTCCTCAATCCAAACTGTAACAAAGAAATTGATAACTTAGATGTTTCCACCTTTCCTGCACACTCATACAACCTTTACATGGGGGTTTTTATTTTTGGTTACATTTTAGATATCTACACACACACACACACACACACACACACACACACACACACCCGTGTCATATGCACATACTTACATTGTATTTAAATACACATATATTTATGTATTTGGCTGAGATATACCTTGAAAATATTTAATACCTTTATATCAAAACACTGTATCACATCATCCTGTTGTATTAAAAATTGTGACTGAGAAGTCATTCTGTCTCTCTATATTGCAAGTGTCCCAAGGATATCAGAGTACCTATCCCAGGAGATCTAGCTCAGTAGGGGCGGGGTAGTGGCATTCCACTATGGAGATACATCATCATTTAGTTAACATCCTCAATTCCATTCATTGAGATTATTCTTAGAGTGCCGTTTTAAGAAACTAACAAAAAGAAATGAAGTGATATTCACTTTCTGATATTTATTTACTGTAAAGTGAAACTCTAAAATTGCATTTCTGAAACCAAAGAATATATGATTTACAAGACAAAAGTATTTTCAAACTACATTTCAAAAATACTGTAATTTTCCACATTTATTCTAGTGGCACTGATGGTAGACTATTAGCCCAAAAGAAAAAAATCCAGTCAGGTACTTTAATTTCTAGACCTCTTTTCTATTTTTAGTATTTTTGTATTAACATCACATGAATTGTTGATAATCTATTTAAAAATTATTAATTTTTTAAATGTAAGGTGATCATTGCACTAAAGGAATGAAAACTTATCCAATTTGTACCCAGATAAATAGCTGATATCTTTATGTAAATGCTAAAATGTTGAAAAGAGTTGCATTTAAATTACATATATAACTTGAAAAAGGTGAAATTTTTAACTCAAATGTTAAATGGTGTTTTATTTTGTGTTCTTTTATAAAATTGTTATAATCTACTTCCTGTAGAAATTAATTCTTTGTTGTACATTATTCTTACTTTCATTCCTTTTTTAAAGTTTTCCTTTTGTGGTAATGACATTTAACACAAGATTAACAATTTTTGGATATAAATACTATCCTGTTGATAGAAACAATGTTTTACAGTGGACCTTCTAAAGTTATTTATATTGCTTAAATGAAAGTAATGCTACTGATTTATGACTTCCCATTTGTCCTCCTTGGGCCCCAGGAATCACCACTCCACTAAGATCATATGAAATTGGTTATTTTATGCAGCTCCTGTAACTTATGCAATTTTGTCTTGATATGCCTGACTTATTTCACTTAGTATAATGTCCTTAAGACTCACCCACACCATTGCATGTTGTAGTTTCCTTAAAAGTAAAGTGCATTTTCTATTTGATTTAGATATCATATAATCTTTATCACTCATCAGCTGGTGGATATTTAGTATTTTTTTCTTTTTCCCTACAACCTAGTTGTTGTGAGTGAATGCATGACTACTGATATGTCTTTGAAACTCTGATTTCAATGTTTTTGGGAAATACTCAGAAGTGAGATTGTTAGGTCATATGGGGTTTGAAATTTTGAATAAATTTTTCAAAATGGCTGTACTAATTTACATCCTCATCGACAGTGTATGTAATCCCTATTCTCTATATTCTTATTATTTTTTGTCTTTTTGTAGTAGCCATTCTGAGTAGGAGTAGGATGAGATGATATTGTGATTTTAATTTGTATTTCCCAAATGATTAATAGTATTAGCCATTACTTATTTATACATCCTGGATACTAATCTCCTATCAGATGACTAATTTGAAAGCATTTTTTCAGTTGGGTTAATTATTTCCTGTGCGGTGCAGAATCAAATTACATAGAGAAGAAACATAACTTCACAAGATTAAAGTAAAATATGGCAAACTACCGCCAACATCATGCTTAGAAGAGAAGGCTAGGAGCATTTTCTCTAATACCTGGAACATAACAAGGGGGGTTACTATTACTACACCTGTGCAACAAAGTATTGAATGACAGGTAAAACCATTAGGCAAGAGAAATTAATAAATTATCTAAATTTAGAAAGCAGAAACTCAAATTATTTACATGTTCAAATTATATGATTTTTAGACATGTAATATTCTAAAGACTCAACCAAAAAGTGTTAGACTTGGTAAATGAATTCAAGAAAACTGCAGAACACAAAATCAATATATAAAAAACAATAGCACTTTCATACAAAAACAAATCGTTGAAATCACAAAGCATTCCCATTTATCATAACTATAATAAGTCTAGTAATAAATTTGATGAAGCAAACAATTCTACAATAAAAATTATAAAGCAGTAATAAAAAATATCTAAGGAGAATATCAAAAATTAAGAAAATAGAAAAGGGAAAAGACAAAGAGAACTTAGTTTAAAAGAAAAAATGCTATATATGATAAACTCATTGCTATCAGAACAAAAAGGAAAAAATTGAAAGTATTTCTTCTGAAATCAGAACAAGACAAGATTGTTCACTTTCAACAGCCTTGTTTGGAATGGTACTAGAAATCTGAGCCAGCGTAATCAGGCAAAAGAAAAAGAAGAGAGATAGATAGATACAGGGAAATAAGAAGTCAAACTATTCTTATTTGCAGGTGACATGTTCTATTTCTGCAGATAATGGACTCAAAATATTCCATCAGGTGACTCTTAGAACTAATAACCAAATTGATCAAAGTGGCAGGACATAAAATCAATACACAAAAATCAGTACCCTCTTGTATACCAACAATGAACTAAGAGAGAAAGATACCAGGAGAACAGCCCCATTATCAGTGGCTTCAAAAAATTAAATACTTAATCGTGAAGCAAAGCAAGGAATTGAATGGCCTTTATAACAAAATCTATGATATTGTAAAAAAAATTGAAGAGGATATTAACAAATGAAAACACTTCTTCGGTCTAATTAGACAGAACTGATATTTTTCAATGTGGCCATACTAAAGCAAATTGTAGCAGACTTAATGCAATTCCAATCAAAATATCAAAAGTGTCCTTCACAGAACTAGACATAGCAATCCTGAAGTTTATATTGAAACTAAAAGAGATCTAGACAGTTCAAAGCAATACTGAGCCACAAGAGCAAAGAAAGAAGCGTCACAATCCTGGAGTAAAGTAAAAATCAGAGTGAATCAAAGACCCCGTGATTAAAACAGAAACACTGACTGTCATAGAAGATAAAATAGATAAAACTGCTGAAGATATAGCAATAAGCATGGACTTTATGAGTAGAACACCAGGTGCTCCAGAAATTACATCAAGGTTCAACGAAAGGTATTGTATCAAATTAGAAAGCTTACACCCAGCTGAGGAAACCACCCACACAGTGATGATACAACAGAAGGAATAGGACAAGCATTTTGTCAGCTACTCTTCAGAGATTCAAATTTAGGATAAAAATTTGATCCTCCCACAATAAAAGACTCTATATGAGAAACTAAAATGAACAGACACTTCTCAAAAGAAGCACAAATATTGCATAAGTACAAGAAAAAATGGTCAGCCTCTTCGGCTATTAGATAAATGCACTGCGATGGCACCTGAGTCAAGTAAGAATGACTATGACCACAGACATGCACAAAAAATGCTAAGGTTGGGGCAAAAGGAGCACCTGTACCTTATTCGTGGGACTGTAAACTGGCACAAGTACTAAAAGGCTAGTGTGGAGATTTCTCAGAAAACTGAAAGTAGAAATTCCTTTTGGTCAACTGTATGTCTTCTGGCTTCTTTCTGAAGAGTGAAAGGCAGCCTATAATGATGATAAATGCATACCCATGTTTATAGGAGTGTAAATCATGCCAGTTACATCTTGGAAGAAGTTTAAATGTCCAGCAACTGATGAAAGGAGTAAGAATGTGATATATATCTACAGTGGAGCACTACTCTGTCATAGATAAAGTTAAATTTGAGTCGTTTGTAGGAAAAATGGATGCATCTTCAGACCATAATTCTAAGTGGAAGAAACCAAACACACAATATTGCATGGCATCTCTTACATGCGAGATCCAAATGAATAAAAGAGCAACAGCAAAGGGAAATGACAGGAAATGGGAAGACAGACTTTGGGGAGAGAGAGAAAGGCTCTGCAGATGGCCGGAGACGGAAAGGTGGGGAGGTAAGGAGCAAACAAAGATGGTAATGGTGAGCTGTTTATATGTATTAATACACAAGATGGATGTAAAGGTTATATTTAATAAACATACAAATAAAAATAATAAGCACGTGAAAAATACTCCAGATAAGGAGAGGAACAGAATAAATGTCATGCTGCTCCATTGTACCACTAACTTCTGCAAAGGGAAAATCAAACCAGTGATGTACAAGTCTCATGGAAAAGGAGATTTTTAAACAGGTCGTCAAACAGTTCGTGAGATTCTTGCATGAAGTTATGAAGGAACGAGGCATTTAACATTGACAAAAATTGGAAGTAGAGAATAAGAGGGCCTGCCGTCGGCAAAGAGGTCATAAAGACTCTACAAGTGGATCAAGCAACACGCTTTGGGCAAGAAGCAGTACAGAATGTGGGCTGGGTTGGAATGTATCCTAAAGAAACAGCTACTGTTTTCTTGGCTATGAATACAATAACGTATGTGCCATGACCTGGATACTCTTCCATGAGCTTGCCTCTACTCCCTCTCTAAACTTCTCTCTCGCCTCTTCCCTCACTTTGCTTTACCCACCCAGTCCTTATTTCTGGTATTCCCGACACAATTATCCCCTGTTCAGACTTCTCGTGCATGTGGTTTTGTGCTATTACCCACCAGTACAGCATGCTCAACTGCAGATTTTCATGGGCTGTCTGTTCCACAACGTGTAGTCTTTCCTCAAAGGTTACTTCCTCAGACAAAGAAAGGTTTCTAAGCATTTAGAATATCCTCTGTTTTCCTCTTCTTTTCATTAATTGCAAATACCCATTTCTGTTGGTTTCTAAATCATATATTGTTCCTTTTTATCAGAATGCAAATCAGAACGATTCAGATTCTGCTCGCGTGTCAATTACTTTGAATCTGGAAGAAAACTTAGATAATGTAGAGGATAAAAAATGTGAGGTGGGGATTAGAGAAATAGCACACAGGAAGCAGCACTTGCTTAGTAAGGGCAAGGTCCTTATTCAATTCCACAGCACATCATAAGCCAGCTGTGATGGCTTACACCTGTAATCTCAGCTCTTCAGAGGCTGAGCCAGTAGGATTGGTGTGAATTTGAAACCAGCCTCAGTGACAAAGTACGTTAACGACCAACCTAAACTATAACAAAGGGCCCTATTTCAAAAAAAAAAAAAAAGATGGATGATTGAATGAAGAATAAATGAATCTAAGCACCCTTTATTTTGTCATTTGCAAGGAAGAAAAAATTTTTAAAAAAGTGTATTTTTCCTTGTCCACAAATGACCAAGTAAGAAGACTTCCCTCTTATGCCCGTATTGTACGAACCCGTGTTTCACTTGAATTTTGGACACACACTATAATAGTAGCAAGCAGTTTCTCAGTCACCAAAGTTTTAGCAAACAATCAAATGTCATTCTCTTCCAACAACTTAATTTCATTTTCTCTCTCTTGATCTATTTTTTTCAAACCATCAGGAAAGACCTTTGCCTATTTATCTGCATAAACATTCTGTCTCCTGATTGACAGCATGTTAACATTCATCTGAAGTCGTTACTCTCACTCTCTTCATATTTCTGGTCAATTGCCTCATCTTGGACTCATGGACCAAGTACATGTTTTGTCTTCATTCACTTGCCTTTTAAAGTTGAAGCCCGTTTACTCTTCCTAAATACATCAGTTCTCAATCCCTACAGAGATCATATTGTGCACATTTGCAAATTTATCTTTAGATATCTTACCAGTCTTTCAAATATGCCTTATTTTTCCTAATTTTATATTTAAAAATCCTAACGCATAAGTGTTGTTACACAGAAATATTGTTACAGGAATTAAATGAGCATGTAGGAAACATCCACAGTGGGGCTGGCACCTAGCTCAGTGGACAAAGCTCTTGCTTAGGAAGTGCAAGGCTATGGGTTTGCTTTCCCAGCACCACGTGATAGTTGGGCATACACCTGCTATACACCTGTGGATAAAAATTTGAAAATTCAAAAAAAGTTAATTTAAAATAAGGTAGTTCTAGTTATTTTCTGGTATTTTGTATGTGCCAAGATATTTTTAAAATGAAGGCAATTTTGTCCTAGGCATTAGAATGTATTTCATTTATTCCTTTGAAATTGTACCCAGTCACCAAGATATATTTAAGATTTTAAAAAGACATACATGAACTAACAAAAATATAAAGATCTGCATTTACTGCTTTGGAAAAGAAAATTATTATAAAATTTCTCAGTAAATTCACTGATAATCTTGTCTACCAATTTCCCTAAATCAAGACCTATTTCCTATTATGAATAGATCTGATACATAGACTATCGAGGCTAGTTTTGATCATTAATATTTCTAACTCTTTTGCCTTCTTTTGAAATGTGTTAACATATCACATAGTTTGCTAATTGAGCATTTGTAAATGGAAGTGATTTCTGATAAATTTTTTGGAAGACACATTTTACTAAATTAGATGTTTTCCTAGAAAAAAAATGAGTCCTAGTCAATTTTTAACAATCAGAAAGTTTATATAAGATACACTACTTAAATCTTTTTCCCCATTTTATTGGTATGTATAAGCACAAAAATATTTAACGTTTACAATAAAGTTGAGCATTTTATGCACCCACATATCTTGTCAAGGTGACAAGGACTTTCCCGCTCTCCTCTTGTCCCTCCTTAAATCTTTAGGGCATAATGCAAAACAGTTGAATTACACAACAAATGTTCTTGCTAATTATTGTATTTCAGTGGTTACATACAAATTGAGTTTAAGTGTGATATATACATACATATATACATACACATATATATATATATATATATATATATACTTGTGGGGCACATTATTGCCTATGTTCTAATTGTATTTTTGATGAATTGCTTTCTAAATGGTTTTTAGAAAATTAGTTTTGTCGCACAACATCAACAACAAAAAGAAGAAAATACTGCATTACAAAAATTTCACTGAATTTTTCAATTGCTATAACACTGAACTCAAAAGATGAAGATCATGGTAGTTTTTAACAATTAGGAAAACTTAAGCAATATATTAAAAATATTAAAACTTATCAAGAAATATAAGATCATTAGAATACACACATGACTATATTTTTACATGCCTAAACTCAGGGCATCTCTAAAAATATTGAAGTTAAAAGTTTATATAGAAACTTGACCTGAAATTTTGTATTAAGCTATTCTAAAAATAAGCTTTAGAAATATAGTTTTTTCAATATTTGGGCTAATTTGAAGTTGATACTTAATTATTACTGTGTTTCATGCTAAACCTGAAAGGCATTTTAACATGAATTGAGATTTTATTTGCTTATATTTTCATTATGTCTGTTCTTTGCGATCACAAAATTAAAGCATGCAACATCTTCACATACTACTTATAGCTTTTTAAGATCCTTCCCCTAAATTTCTGCTGAAACTAAATCTATAATAAAGAATCCTAACTGTAAGCCTGAGGAATTAAAACCAATATAAAGAATTAAATGAAATGATTATTGTTTTGAAAATGTTTCATGTGCATGTAAGCAGAATATGCACCATGAACTTTGTTTATAGTGATTCCTCAAAACCAAAATTCTGTTTGGCAGCCTTTCAAGTTACATTATTTACAGTCAGGATCAGCCATCAATTTTAATATCATGCATATTCTGGTTTAGTGGTGTCACTTAAATCTACTCAGCTAATAATATCTCTATGATTCTGAGTCAGTATAAGTATTACTGGTCATTTACCTTTATCTTCAGAAAATTTAGTTTCCAATAACAGTTGGATTTTTTTTCCTTGAGAAAACAATATAAGCCAACATTTCACCCCTCATTCTGATTGAAAAGTGCATAAACTTCATTTATTCCTAAAAGAGTTATTCCACACACACAGTTGATAAAGCAATAATTTAAAGATTTAATATAGCTACTACAATAAAGAATCTATGATAAATAGATAACTATAATTAAAAATTAATTAAAGTAGTAGGAGCTTACAATAGAAGAAAGAAGAAATAATTACCTGAGTTTACTTAAAGAATCTATCCACAATTACAAGAGACATTGACATTGTTTTAACAGGATGCTCAGACAAAAATAAATAAATATAACATGGTTTTTACCATCCATGTAAAGGAATATTGCCATTTCACTAGTAGAGATAAATTTGTCATGCAAATCTATTATAATTTTACCGTGTGTAAATTGCTTGAACAAACTTAAACCAGTAAGAATTTTATTGCATAAAAAAGTTTTAAAATTTTAGTAATCTTAGATATACAAAAGCATCAGAGACTGAGACCACTTTTCGTGAACAAGAAAAATGATATTAACAAAAGACTACTTCTGGAGTGATACTTTTTTTCGTTTTTCCCCATTTCATTGATATGGAGTGATACTTTTTAATAGCACCTGGGTTTAGAAAATCATAGATTGTTTTCTACCTGTCACTATATCCAAGGACTCCATCTAGGAGAAACTATTGCCCCAAAACCACAAGACCAACCCAGACTTCTGGAGGATGCTTGGATTCAGTGATTCTATGAACAAGTACTGCATTTATTATTTTCCATAGAGGCCCAGAATTAATTTTGATGGAAAACATAAATCTACATATCTAAGAGCTTAACTGAACATCAAATACAATAAACTAAAAGATATCCACAAATATACATATTGTAGAGAAAGCACTGAAAAGTAAAACAAAATCTTAAAAAGTAGCAAAAGGAAATGATCCACAAGAGATATTCAATAGCATTTATTAACAATTCTTGAGAAACTGCTGCTACCAGAAGGCAGAGGGGTATACACTCAAAATTATGAAAGAGAAAGACAGTTAGCCAAGAATCCTATATTTAACAAAACTAGTCCTCAATAAAACATCCATTCATGATGAGAACTCTGATGAAAACAGATATAGAAGGACTTTACCTCAAGATGACAGAAGCCATTAGTGACAAACCTACTACAAATGCTATACTAAATATGAAAATACTGAAAGCAATTCCCCTAAGTAGATAACAAGACAAGGCTCTCCATTCTCACCAAACATAATCAATATAGTATGTAAAACACTGGCCAGAACACTCAGCCCAGAGAATAAAATGGAGGGAACATGTACTGGAAAGGTAGAAATCAAACTACCCTAACTTGCAGATAATGTTGTCTTTTATATAGAACATTTCAAAAACTTGATCAGAGGGCTCTTAGCATTAATTAACCAATTCAGCCAAGTTGCAGGACGCAAAATCAATGCACAAATATCTATAAAATTCCTGTACAATGACAATTAAATATTGAGAAATAGACAAGGAAAATAATCCTATTCTCAAAGGCCTCAAAAATGAAAGTCAAAAAAGTAGGTAGAAACCTAACCAAGGAGGTAAAGGATCTCTACAATGAAAAATACAATACTCTAAAAAAGAAATTGAAGAGAATATAACACCTGGAAAATGGAACAACACCCTCAGCCTGCATAGGTGAAACCAATTGTTTCAAAACAGGCACAATACCAACACTAGTATGTAGACCAAATGCAATTCCTAATACAAAAAAAAAAACAGTATATTTTTCGAGAACTAGAAAAATAAATTAATACGGAAACTGCAAGAGACTCAGACTAACAAAAGCAATCCATTAAGCAAGGCAAAGTCAGGAGACATCACAATTCCAGACATCAAGTTATGTTAAAAACCCACAGTGGTTTAAAAAAAGAAGTTACTGGCCCAAAAACAGAAAGATGGACCAGTGGAACAGAACTGAAGATGGAGAGACAAGCCCAGGATGTGATGGTCAACAAAGGAGCCAAAAACAAACACTGGAGAAAGGAGGGCCTCTTTAAAAACATGACTCTGAGAGAACTGGTTATGCACGCGCAGAAAAATGAACCTAGATCTGCATCATGAACCCTATCCCACAATAAATCAAAGTGCATCAAAGACCTAGACATCAAAATGGAAAGAATAACCCTGTTGGAGGACAAAATGAATAAAACTATTGAAAATAAAGGAGTAGGTAAAGACTTTCTCAACTGAAACAGAACAGAGAATCAAGAATTGGAATTACATCAAATTGAAAAGCTTCGTATACGAAGGAGACAATGAGCAGAGAGAGGAGAGAGCCAATGGACTGGCAGAAAATTACTACTACCTACTCAGAAAGGCAGCCACTCTCTAGAATGAGCAAAGAATGGAAAAAAACGGACTCTCAAAAATAAAAGACCCAATTTTTAAAAAAATTGGCATTTCTCTAATGTCTAAAGCTGTTAAAGATTTTTCATGAACTTGTTGGCCATCTGTAATTCTGAAAAATGTCTCCTTATTTGAAAAAAAATTTCCAACAGTATTAGTCATTAAAGAAAAACATATCAAAGCAACACTGAGATATCATCTTACCCCAGTGAGAGCTCAAAAAGCAATAGATTCCCAAGAGGACATGGGGGAAAGGAATCTTTTCGTGTTGCTGGTGAAACTGTAAATTGGTAAAACAACTGTAAAAAGCAATATGAGCATTCCTCAAAAAACTGAAAATAGATATTTCACTAGACTCATTGATATCTCTCCTATCTTTCCAAAAGAGTCAAATGCATCGTATAACCCAGATATGTGCATGCCTATTTTATAGCAACAAGACTAATAATAGCTAAATCATGAAAGATGCTGAAATATTCATTCATTCACTAATGGATAGAGAAAATGTGCTATTTATACACAATGGAGTACTATTCTGCCATAAAGACAGACAGGTTTTAGCCATTTGTAGGAAAGTGAATACAACTTAAGACCATCATAATATGTAAAGTGAATCAGACTCAGAAGCTTAAATATTGCATGAGAAACCCAGAGTACAAATAAGGAAGAGAGTCAAATGGGTGAGACATGAAGAAGCGGGGATATAGATGTGTGGAGAAAGAGGGAAGAGGAGGGAGTAGTGGCAGGGTAGGAAAAGTGGAGAGGAAGCGAATGTGAAGTGGATGACATATGTATGTGCACAAAAGTCTTAAACTTTAGTGCCACTATTTTGAATCACAAATACATACCGGTCAAAATGGGAAAAACAGGCAATTGAAATGGAAGGATGCTTCTCAGAAGAAGAAACACCAATAGCCAACAAATAGATGAAAAATGTTCTGCATCTTTAGCTGTTAGAGAAATGCAAATCAAAACAATTCCATCTGACCCCTAGTAACAAAGGCTATCACCAGAAACTCAACCAACAACAGACCCTACCAAGGATGTGGGGCAAACGGAACCGTGCTGCGCTGCTGATGGTAATACGAACTGGCTATATTTTTCTGGAATCTTCTCAGAAGAGCACGGGGAAAATGGCAGAGATATATGCATGCCTTGTTTAAAAATGCACAACTCAAAAGAGCTAAATCATAGAAGATGCTGCTATATCCATAAACAAATACATGGATAAGGAAAATGTGGTATGTATACACAATGGAATATTATTCTACTATAATGAAAGATGCAGTCCAGTCATTTTTAGAAAAATGGTGACAATTTGAGATCATTATGCTTAATGAAGTGAATCAGACCAGAAGTCCAAATTCCAGGACAGTTTTGATTACATAATATGTGTGTATTCCCATGCTCGAAATTTAATGAAAACCTTCTGTGTCACCAATACATGTCAATAAAGATACATTTGTGGAAAAATTAAAAAAATAAAATGATTGAACTGTCACTTGAAGACAGGTTCAAAAACAAAAGAAAAATTGCTTCTGACTGAAAACAAACACAATAATTTTTTTTATATCTAAAGAGTGTTCACATAGGGTAATCTGCAGAAAATTATATGAAGGACATGATAAGCACTACTAATATTTTCAACCCTAGAAAAGAAAAATAAACTGTTCAAAAAACATGTGAAAAGAGAAAGAGGTCATTGAAAAAAATAACAAATTCTTTATATTTTTAATTTAGAAGCGCTTACCAATGTTAAAATATGGATAGGATAGTTGGAGGAAAACTGTTGTTCTTTATTGAAGACATGTGAACATTGAAGACCATAAGTTAATAGATATCATGTAAAAATCTAGCCCACACTTACAACATCATGGGTAAAATATGAAACTAAATTAAAGTAACTATTGTCAGTGTGAGGTAACATAATAATTTGGACCTTGAAGCAGACTGAATTTGATTCTCAGTCCCACCTCTTGATAATATTCCTGGGAAATCAATGAGGGAAAAAAAAATAGCAGGAAGGACTTACGACATCCGGCAGTCACGCCTGAGCCTCATACACACCTTAGTGGAAAATTTCAAAGAATGCAAATCTGAAATACAATGTTTCTGTGACGTGATAAAATGTGACAAGCAAAGTCATTTTAAAAGAAAATCAAGGTTGCCAGGTCACCTAAAAAAAGGTCAAACACACCATCTCTTAGTTGAAACAGGTAGCTGCTACTTCTTTATCAATTGCATATTTACTATCATTCTAGTTTGCTCTTCTGATACATAAAATGTGTTGAAATATGTCACTTTTCAAAAATTTTCATTTCAGATTATAGTCATGCTTTCTTTCACGGTCTTCCCAATTCTCTGAGCCAAGACCCGCATTTTGTAGAAGTTTCTTCATTACTGTTCTCTCTCAATGACACAATTGCCAGTTCCTCATAAAATGTCATTACCCCTCCATGGTGAATACCACACCCAACGCAGTCAACTACCAATGCATCCCTCAAGGACTGCAGATGAAAGGCGCTGATAACATTTCATCTCTCTATGCCTCAATGCACTAGACTGTAAAAGAGGAATAACCACCTATCTCAAGAGGTGATTGTAAACATTTGTTGAAATAAAGCATTAAAACAATGCCTGGCTCCTATTATATATTCAAAGGCAATAAAGTGAGTGAAACTGATGCCACACATCTCATAGCAAGATATTAATTTTCCAAAATGAATGTAAACAAACAAGTCCATGAGCTAGATTTAGGTACAAAAAGCAGAGAATGGAGATCGGTTTTTAAAAAAATTGAAATGAGGATTCCTTCTTTCAAGTATGCTGCCCTGAGTTTGTCCTCCATTCCTAAGGGATGTAAAGACTCTTGATCATTTCTGCTGGAAAAAAGCCTTCAACAAAATTACCCAGAGAGTTTTATATACATCTTAGAAGTTAAAAAGCCACAGTACACCATTGTCTTAATACGCTAGACATAAGTGGCTGCTTTGGACATGCCTATTGTCTAGTATTTTTCCAAGGAAAAGAATGTGGGAGTGTTTTCCAATGCAGGTGTCTGTGTAGACCAGACAGAGACCATGTACGAGAGTGCCAGAATGGAGTCTCAGTAGAGCTACACAGACTGGATGACAATGAAGTGACTGGGGCAGAGAGACTTTGCAGTTATATCAGATTGTTGAGGAGGAAAAAATAGTATCAAATTAAGGATTAACAGGTAAGAAATCCTCTCCAACATTAAGGACTTTCTAAACATCTTTGAAGGTGTTCACCAGGAAGCAATTCTCAAAAATGTAGAATGATAAAAACCAATTTATAACTACATTAGGGAACTCAGATCATTTCACAGCCTTGTCACTGCTTTTCCATGCTCTTCTCTGTAATTTCTGTCTTTAATGACAGCAGAGAGATCAGAGACTGTAGGTAGAAGGTTGGAGTTGGAGGTGATAACAACAGGCTTCACTGGCCACCTCCATCCCAACTTGCTGACCTCTAGGGACACAGAAGTGGAAAGCTAAGGTGTCTCCCATGTCCATCGGCCCAAGACCTTGCTACTATGGTATATCACTTGAGAGAAAACCTCTACGAACTCAATTATGGATACTAAGCAGCTGATCTTAGTAAGGGAGATTCTGAGTGCACCTAATGG
This sequence comes from Ctenodactylus gundi, assembly GCA_004027205.1. Lineage (NCBI taxonomy): Eukaryota > Metazoa > Chordata > Mammalia > Rodentia > Ctenodactylidae > Ctenodactylus > Ctenodactylus gundi. The sequence continues at coordinate 502,266 of PVKB01000734.1, read as the reverse complement.
AACCACATGAGCTCTTCAAAAGAAAAACATTCTTCACCCAGTAAAGAAGTCACAGGGTATCAAAAGGCAAGAGAAATTGAGTAGAAGAATGTTTTTCTTTGCTGAAGTAGAGGCGGCCATGCAAGCACAATAGCCTACTTCTGGCCTGAAGTGACTTTGAGCTAGCATCTAGCAAAAAAAAGTACAGATCACAGTGCTGCAGCTGCTAGGAACCTAATGTCTGCAACTTAAATCAGCTTGGACGTGAACTTGTCTCCAGAGCCTCCTTTCTGAATACCACATGACCAATGCTTTGATTGAATCTGTGAAAGCTAAGAGCAGAACCCCACTGAACTCTACAGACACCTGACCTACAAAACTATGAGAGAATGAATGATGTTTTAAGCTGTTAACTGTGTGGTTATTTGTTATATAGCAAGACAAATTATTATGAGCATGTAGCAAGCCCATCAATCCTTAAATAAATTTAAAGACATCTCATTATGCTAGACTTATTAATATTTTAGCTGAAAATATTTGGTAACAATACTGCTAAAAAGTATTTTGTTGCTTAAAAGTGGTCATAAAATTAAAACATTCAGTTTGGGCAGAGAAAGGACTTCTTTAATACAAATATCAAAAATGTGACAGACATAAAATCTTTCGAATGCTTTCTGTGAATAGTTAAGTATGACAGTTGTTTATTGGATACCCCAAAACTGTTTGTGGCACCCACAAACTCAAAGTGACATCAGTTTTAAAATATTTTTACACTAGAAAAACAAAATTATTATATTTAACCTTTTAATCTGAATACGTGAAAATTGTGTGAGATCGTTTTCATAGGCACCAAACGCCTACTGACAAGCAGATCCTTCCTGTTATTGGGTGTGGCATAGCAATGAAAACTTAAAAGCTCTGAATCAGTGAATATAAAATTTATTTGGGATTTGATTTTATCATAGGGCCAAGTGTAGTTTAAGTACATCAGGATATTGAGAAACAGAAACATGGTATTTCACATTTAAGGCTGCATTTCTTGTACCAGCCTGGTGTCTACTCTGTCATCTAAAAAAGTAATCTAAAATCTATCCTGTCATCCCAAAATTCATAAATTAAAATGACTTCATTTTTTCCTTGTGAAATGTCATACTGAATCTACACTCTAGCAAAAATATTGATGTATTCTTATAAAACAAAAGTTGTAAAATGTATAAGTGAACAAAGATACATACAAAGTCTGAAATATTAAGGGAAATAGCATTTTGTAAGCAATATCTTTCTGTTCTTACACACTTGTACTTGTATGATATGTGTTTTATAGGCCAGTTTACCCAAATAAATACTCTTCTTAAACAGTAGCATGAAATTCTATGTATTTAATTGGTTTTTCTCTTTAGATAGTAGTCATTCAATATGTTTATAAAATACCTGATGGATTAACATACTGAAAAATGTGTTCAAGATATGTAGCTTTTCTCACAAAAATCTTTTTTTGAAAATACAAAATAAAGATCTTTTTTCTTGATATGTAAAGATGATCCTTACAGCAAGTCAACCACCAATAGTCTCACTAGAATTATTTTGCTTTTAAAATGAACTTTTAACTCCAAATAAATTGCATACCATATCAAAATAAAATACAGTCTTCCATAACTCAACATTTTAATTCTTGGTAAGCTGTGGCAAAGCAAAATGTCCTCAAGTGCAATTCTCGTTAGAGAATCTTAAATAAGACACAATTACTAGTACTTAGTCAAGAGCTTTCTAATATCAGTCCTAAATAAATGACCTATGAAATAAAAGTTAAATTATGAACAGCACATATAAAATAATTCTTATATTTTACTGTCTATGTAAGTCATAGGCTATCAGTTAGCAGAGTAGATTCTAGTACATTCTTGTAAGAAACAATTTCCTGCGTTCAATGATTAATCTTATGAGGCCACTTCCCTGGGTTAAGGAATGTCCCCATAGATGTAAAACACTCCATCCAGGTATGTCTTCCAGCATGTTTTAGAGAGAGATTAGCATTTGAATTAGTAGACTGAGTAAGGAAGATACATAGTGAAGATCTATGGCAGGCAGTCTCCAATCTACTGATGGACTAAACGAAAGAAAAAGGCAGAGGGAAGACGACTTCTTTCTTTGTTTCTTCTTACCCTGGCATAGCCATTTCCTCCTGCTCATGGATACTGGCTTTCAAACATTCTGATGTGAGGATTTGCAGAAGCGTTCCCGCCCTCCCAGTTCTGAGGCCACTGGCCTCACTGTGGGAGTTACATGTTACACCACTGGAGTTCTGGTTCTCCACATTGCCTTTTATATGCACCTATTTTGTGCTGTTGATTCTGTTCCTCTGGTGAAATATTGATATACATGAAGTCGACGGTGCATTTGCTTTGTGTCAGTGAGCATAATTAATATTGAAACATAGGCTATACAAAGTGAAAATAATGTAATCTTAGTTGGTAGTATTTTTAAGAGATATTATCATGGAGGGGTGATACTTGAGTGTCAGAAAAAAATTAAAAATTTGACTTTAATGTTGTGAGTTTCAAAATTTCACATATAAGTTTGAATTGTTATTTTTATTCTGAAATAGAGTTAGGTAGGTATAGATTGTATATTCTCTAGGAGATAGAGGAAGGACTTGAAATTCAGGATAAGAGTATTGAGCTAAATCATACGTGGCTAATATGAAAAATTTCCGATTTAGCTTACTTAAGCAAAACTTTCAGCCCAATTAAATCCTACAAATTCTCCCTTACAATCCCATTTTCAACGTTTGATATTCTTCAGTTTGATTTTTACATAAAACTATGTTTTTTTTCTTTAATGTTTTATTTTGCAGTGAATAACTTGCTTGCTATCCATTTTTATCTGTTTATCTTTCAGTATTCATGTAATTTTCAGGGCTAAACAATGATGGCTACATCATTATCTTTTTAGTAGTAGTAAAGCTCTAAAATTTCAGAAAAAGCCTTAAACACTGAACTCGGGTTTTTATTTATTTTTTCTTTCCTTGTATTTTAAAGATAGTTCATATTTGAACCGAACTAAAACCTAAAAGCAATATTTTTAGATATGAAAGCCCAATGATGTCCAAGCCCAGGAATTTAATGATAAATTGGAAAGGTTTTTTGTAATTTCTGATGAAAATTTTAAAATATTGCTAATAAATAATTTTTAAAAATCTATGCCGGATCATAATATTGAGCCCATCTCTTTCTGTGTTGTTTCCACCAAAATGTTCTAACTTGTCTGTGAAATTGCTCCAGGTACTTTACTCAAAAACTCACCCCATAAAAGATATTTGTATGCTTACCAAATATGTCTTTGTCCTCAATAATTGCCAGTTCGACTTCTTTTCCGGTGATGATTGTACAGGTGAAAGGAACTTGAAGGAGAACACTAATCTCACCAAAGGACTCCTTCTCGTCAAGCTTACCCATATAAACAAGTTTTTGAGTTTTTTTCTGAAGCAAGAAAGATAATTGATTTTTGATAAAACTACTTATGGGAAATAAATAAGTGCTGCTACTAAAGAAACTATACTCAAAAGCCATTTCATTACTTAAAGCATATGAGCAATTCCGTTCTAATCACAGTAAATACTTAATTACATACGTGCTTGTGTCAGACAAGTAGTGACCTCACAGAAACTACAGGAAATCTGTAGTGAGTGACATTGGGGATGGTAGAGATGGGTTGCTGTAGACAGAAAGCTGAGTTCCCAATTTGTTATTTTTTTCTAGAAGATCTAATCAGTTTAGAAACAAAGATGACTTGGTAGACAGTGTGTCACAAAAAAGAGGATGGTCTCCTCAGGATAATAGGAGCAAAAGTGGAAGTCTACTAAATAGCCTGGGGTTGTTGCCAATGCAACTCACATTTGCAATTTCTGGAAATGGCTAGTCTTTACACTGAGTTTAACTAATACAGCATAATTTACGTTGATTTATATCAATGAAATTCCGTTAAAGACTGATCAAAATGTTTAATTGTAGCTTTTCTTTTTCTGTAGGTTTTTTTGACTGATTCATAAAAATAGGATCATGTGTAATAGGTTCTTTTAGGTTTGATAATTTACTCAACTATTAAACCTGAAATTCTACCGCACTCCACTATTTCTCATTAGTTGATTTTCCTGCTGTCTAACATTCCTTTGGATGACTCTATCACTCTGAGTCTATCCATTAAACTTTCAAGACACATTTTAGTTACCTGTAGTTTTCATTTTATGAGGTGTAAAACAAGTGTTTGTGTAGATATACATTCTCATTTATGTTCAGTAGATAAGGAAAGTCAAATTTCTGGGTCATACGACAAAGTGTATCTTTGTCAATTTATTATGCTTGTAGCATGACCTGACTATGATTTTATATTGCATTTCTGTAGTAAATATAGTAAATAAGAATATTAAGCATCTTTAAAATTTACATATTAGTCACTCCTGTGAACTATAGCTTGGTATTTCTTAACCCTTATCTTACATTCTTAGATCTTACTACTCAAATAAAAAAATCAAAACAACAAAAGAACACAAACTACTGTTCATTATGTATGAGATAAGATATTTAACATCGTTCATTCACTAAAGTATATTAAAATCATAAAGGAAAATACACCCGTGAAAAGCTTACCACTTTGTGTCTCGGTAGTTTCAAAAATCCTATAATATTTCTGTAAACGTTACAATATCCAGAATTAATATAAGCCACAAAAGAAATGATATTTCCACTTTCCACTATCACTAAAAATAAAAGAGATAGATTATTATTTCACAATTTCTATCAGAAATAATTTTAAGTATTCCAGGAATTTTTACAATATTTATAATAACAAGTGGAAGCATTCTAAGTTCAGCAGCAATTCTTGCTATATTTTTACTGGATGCTAGTTTATAAACAATATCATTTTATATGAAATCTTAAAAAATGTCTGGCATTTTATCTGTAACTTAATATAGAAGTAAATGCAGACAAATCTTGGACAGTAAAAGAAATGATGTGCAGGTAATTATCAACATTTGGAAGGTAGAAGGAGAGAACTCTTCTTTGGCAGTATTAACTGATTTCCACGCTGTAAATTATTCTACCATAGCTGATTTTACACAATCAGTAATTTAACAGCTGGCTCCCTGAATATTTAACAGATCTTCTGAGCCTATTCTTTGAACCAGTACTAGCACTTTATTCAAGATAATCAAGGTTACAAGCACGGTCTTGTTTGAAATCTGAGTTGGCACTTTCTATGTGATTTTTAGATAAATTACATAAACTCTCTGAGCCTAAATTTTTCATTTAAAGAAGTAAACTTGGAAAGGTCTTTTCAGAATATTATATTTATTAAATGCATTCAAAGCACTTAGCATGATGCCTGGTAGATAGTATTTCATATTGAACAGGTTCTTAATATCATCACTATATCAAACTTAAGAAAGCACAAAACACAATGGACAGTGAGTTGTATTGTAATTTTATAACTATAAATGCCTCAAAAAATTAATGAAAATTTACTCAACTACACAATGTCTTAAATTGTCAATAAAGTTTAATCTACATACTTAAATCAATTGGGCATATTCAAATTAAAATTATTATTTCAAATTAATTTTGATGCATTAATGCCAAGTATGTCAATTTTTCCAAAATCCAGAAATACATAACTAGTAACCCAAATAAAAATACAAATATGTGCCTTTCTCATAATTTTATATGCAAAGGTTTTTAATTATTCAATAGTATTTTTCTTTAGTTCTCACATGTTAGAATACATATTAACATAAAATAATGATTAGCATTTTAAAAATGAAAGAGCATAGATAATAGCACATTTATATAAAATTAAACACATAAAGGAATGAAACAATAATTGATAAATATTATCCATCAACTTCAAAACATAAACGTCAAAAGGAAATGAAAAATACTTAAACAAAATGCCATTTCTAAGATTTTGACACATTTATGAAGATACGCCCTGGCCCTTTCACCATATACAGTATTCAGAGCCGAACGGTTATGACAGAAACATTACAAGATTTTTCTCATATTATCATTTCTTTTGTTTAAACAAAATTGATAGCGTTCCCTCTACTGTCCTAGTTATTATAAGATGGCCAAGTATGATTTTGTGTAACTTTGTGTAAATTACGTAACGCTATGTGAGGGTGGAGCGTGCTCACGCCTCTTCGCTATTATGTATGGATGTAAGAAGACGTTCCCCCGGAAGTCGTCAGAGGTAATGAATGGCTCCGCTTAAATACCAAACAAGCACTTTCAGGCTTGCACGACTGTAAATCTTTTCCTGAAAGGCAAACCCTACAAAAATTATATATAGAAGCACAGTTAACATCCGAGAGAATAAAGGCCAAGGGAATTTTTTTATATTAAAGTCAGGCTAAAAGTGGAAAAGCCACGTTGCCATAGCAAAATCAACGACACAACATCAGTCCTCAGAAGAGGAAGTTGCTATCCAAGTAATTGCTTATGCTCCTTATGATAATCACAACAAACGTTCATAATAAAAATAGCAACAGAGCCAAACCTTTCTCATTAAACAGACTGAATTTAACACCTATCACACTGAAAAAACATATCAAAAATGTCAACTAAGAAAATTTACATGTAAATTTGCATATATATGTATGCAATACCTAATGTTTTCAATGACTTTGAGTATTTTGTGCACATATATTTTTGCATCAAAATTCCCGTCCTTTCCCCTCAAACTTTTTGAACCTCCAACAACTCCCTCCTCACCTCTACTCCCACTATCACCCCATTTGGTTCCTTTCTTGTGTTTACATCTCGGCTCCCTTTCTCCTTCCAGCCCTTTCTCCCCTCCTCTCCACTCTTTCCACAAAGTCTGTTTTCTTGCTTTCTTCCGTGTCTCTCACATTATTTTATGGTTTGGTTTTCTCATATTACAGAAACCATATAGTATTCAACTTTCTAGGTCTGATTCATAATGATAGATAATAGACACATCGGAAGATAGATAGATAGTGAAAATCAGAGCTTCTTACATATCTTCTGCATGTAAGTGCTGTCTTTTTATTTTATGTATTTGTGATATTGTGGGAGGATTCATGTTCCAAGATCTGTTATATTTTACTCTGGCTAATATTGCTGTTCTTATTACTTTGGCTTCTGAGAGTCTGGTGTTTCTAGAATTCTATATTTGATCTTCCCTTTTCATTTTGACTTTGAGCGCGGCCTTGCAATACTAGATTTAATTTCCCCTGCGCTTGATGACTACTTTTGTAAATACATGAAGTGCATTTAGCTGCGTCCTCCACCAAGCTAATGCTGTGTATCGCTGCCGGGACTCTGATCCTTGGGCACTCAAGAAATTTCCTTATCTCAATGTTTAAACAACAGGTACAAGGACAGGAGATTTATAGAGTAATTTTGTAGTTCTCATTTTATTGCTTGCCCCTCCACGAAACCCTTTAAATTACTCAAGAAAATAGAATGACCTTCACTTATTCACGTATTATCAGAGGAGGGGCTACTACACTAGTGACAAATAAAATGGCTACCAACTGTGAAATATCCTTTAGTGCTCTCATTTACAAAGCTTTTCTATGTCAAGTAATATAAAATGAAAATCATTCCACCTTTTAAGAAAGTTACTGTAAGAAAGTTGATGATTGTCAATATTAATTTGTTTCATTCAGTCTTTGAGAATAAAGAGAACTGCCAAGTCAAAAAAAAAAAAGAAATTTCAACTGCATCTGGGATCTTCATAAAAAAGAAAAAATGGAAAGAATTTATCATAAGCCTCAGTATACACTCAAAATTACAAACATGGACCTCGAAGTACCACAAAACATTAGAATCACCAGATATAGGAGAGTAAGTGCTTGGGGAGGAAATGCTGCATGATGCCAAGTTGCTCCCTGGAAAATATGTAGAGGACATACACGGCTTGTAAGTTTGGAAAAAAATATTGGTTACATCAGTTGGATCCATTATTTTGATTATTTTTAAAAGTTCCTTTTTAAAATACTTTTTTTTTCAAGTTTTCTATTTCATACCTCTCATGCTTTTAAAGTGCATTTTCTACAGATAGATGTTTTCTACCTACTTTTTCTATGTATTTGCATGGGCTAGTTTATGATCATATAATACTTTACTCTGAAATCTTTAGTGTGTCTATATTGTATGTAATTTTTATTGCAGTATTTTTCCTGAATAATGTTTTTCTTAAAACAGCAGATTAACTATTTTTTGTGTAATTGCTGCCTGGTTTATTGATCTATGTCCTTGACTTTGTTTAATTTTCTTTCTTTAAGTTTATTTTTTATCTTTTTCAAACCTCTCTTTTCAAATGCCTAAATCATCTTTTATTTTGCTGATTTTCAGGTTAAATGTATTTAATCCTGCATATTTTTCTCTTTCCTGCTCTAGGTCTACATAATATATTCTGAAACGTAATATTATTATATATTCACCGAGAATTTGTCTTAATTTATTTTTTAATTAGAGGTGTACTAATGTTAGTTTCAAACTTTTGTAACTATCATTTTAACATCCTTTAAACGCTACTCCAATTTTTTGTTTTTATTTGCACGTGACTCTAGTGAATATTCTGTGCAATATATTATATAAATGTTCCCTATGCAATATATTTTTGTAAATACTTTTATGTAAGCATTCTTCATATAACAGCCAGCAGAAGTCTATTGGGTAAGGAACTTCGCATTTATAACAGATTGAATAGTTTGAATACTTAAATATTTAATGTTAAATTTCTAGTTTTTCTTAACATTTTTGGTAAATCTATCAGCTTCTGAGAAAGTTTCATCTAAATACTGAGCTATCCTGATTGCTTATTTGTCCCCGTGAGCTCTTCAGTTTTTTTACCTAGTGTGCAGTTGTCTGGTGCATACAAATTCCCAATAGTTGTTTCTTACTATTTCATAGCCTATAAGATAAAAAGTGCTCTTCCATTTCATGACAAAGATATTTGTTTTGAATTGAATTCTATTTGGGGGATATTTAAAATTATCTCAACAGGATTCATATGTGTTGCCAGAATAAATACATCATGCAATTAATATTCAATGGGATGATTCCCTTTTTAAAATATTTCCTTTTATACTTCTCAATATTTGTTGGTCTTATTCTACTGTGGATATAAGAACAAAGGTCATGATTTTTTTACATGTAAAATATTTTATTTTAGGAAATATCTAACTAAAATATTAAGAGCAAAGTGTCAAAATTTCTTAAAATTTTTGCAATAGTTTGGAAAATAAGGGAAAACAGATATCACTATCATTATAGATATAGACAGAGATAGATAAACATATGAATAAAATGCAGTAGATTTTTAAATTATTGAATGCAAGTAGTATATATAGCAGTACACAGTACCACACAGACTTGCTCAAAATTTTAATATTTTAATCAAAAAGTAATCTCTTGATTTTTTAAAAGAACTCTTCAGTGTAGAAGGCTCATAATTTAGAGGACTGTAACATTAAAAAGTGGCAAAATTTGCCATGTAAAAATGTAATACAATAATGTCTTTCTCAAGTGTTGGCAGAGAGGTGCAGAATTTTCTAGAAATTGATTATATAACACCCTAAGAATAAATTTTGATATTGTATAACAGAAACTGGGTTGTAGATTATTAATTAACATTAGCATGTCCTTGATATTTCCAGAAGTTCATATATATTTATATATTTATTTACCTCATTTCTGTTTATGAATATTTTCATAAATACCTATTCAATACCAAGATCATTAATTTTTCTTATTTATAGTAGCTATTTATACACTATGGTTGTTTATCCTCTATCCTTACACTTTCTGAAAATATTTTCTTCCAGTTACTTAAGAACAACTTTGCTCATATAGAGTTTATTATTGTACATGCAGTCAAAAACTATAAAAGTTTTCTTCTTAAATTTAGGTATGAGAAATTCACACCATATTAAATGAATATCCTGTATTTTGTTCTTCTGAATTTGTAGGGTTTTTTAACACTTAGGTGTTTTATATAATTTATAATGTAGCTGATATCTAAAGTAAGAATTTTAGCTCAAATGGATGAAAGTCCAAAACTATTGTTGAAAATCTAGCCCATTCCTATGGAATTGAACTATCCCTATTATTGTGAATATAAATTGATAAACAGCTGTGTGGTTCTTCCTGAACTGACCTTAGTATGATCCTGAGAGCACATATTCTTAGTTATTCTACCATCAAAATATGTTTTGATCACTGCAAGATAAAGCTAACAAGTTTCACCAACTTTTTAAAAATTGTATAGTGTATTTATTCTTCTTGATAAAGTTATAATGATGAACATTTATATTATTGTCTCTTTAGGCCTATTCTTTCTCTACTCCATATTTTGTTTTAAGATGCCTATCTTCATAGAGTTTGTTGTTGCTGTTGCTTATTTCTTGTTTTTATTTTTTTCTTTGAAACAGAATCCCACTTGTTAGCTCAAGCTGGTCCTGAACTCAGTACGTATTCCAGTCTGTCCTGAAGCACATAGCGATCCTCCTGAGTGCTGAGATTACAGGCACGGGACATAACACCTAGTTTCTGTGGTACTGGAGAATCAAACCCAGGGTCTTGCGATTTTTAGGCAAACACTCTAAGCACTCAGCTACGCTTTAGCCCTATCTTCATAGATTCTACCAACCAAGATCCTTTATCTTTGGATTTTTTTCAGACTTGAAAGATCAGAGAAAAATAGGGATATTTTAGGAGAGAAACCTTCAATTACTTATTCATCTATACTTCTTGTTCCTATTTGGGGGAAGAGACTGAGTCCCTGTACCTACGATCCCACTGCTATAGGAGAGGGAATTCAACTCCAGGTGTAAACAGAGTCTCGCAATTCTGCATGCCTTCTTTCCCTGCAGATCTAGATATGATAGCAACTATTCTTTTCTTACATGATTAATGATTTTTTAATATTATGAAATGGGAACTGATTCTTGGTTAATGTAGCAAAAGAGAAGATTCGGAAGAACAGATTTACATTTATCCTAAAAAATCAATCATATTTAGGAGGCCTCATCAGAGTAAATCAAGTCGAATAATTGGTATACTCAAGATATTAACCCCAAAAAGAAAAGTATTGTTTATATTTGTGGGTAAGTTCTTGATCCACGGGTGACATGCAGGAAGGCCGGATAACTGTAATGACATTACCCAGTGATTGACTGGAGTAAGTCGTAAAGAATGGTTTCAAATCAAGTAGGAGTTTTATCATTATATCTTCCAAACTATATAGCTATATACCAATATGTTAAATCTAAATATGTTTAAAAGAACAGCGATTAATAGAAAGATACATATTTATACTTCCTTTCAAGAAGATACTCTGTGTCAGGGCAAATGAACACTGTGTTTAGAGTGACAGTATAAACAAAAGCTTTATTTTCTATTGAAATGACAAAAAGACAGTACCTAAAGGGTTCTTTAGAGAAGCAATAAATAAATACATAAATAAATATAACTTAATCTAGAAGAAACAATACTACCTTAATAGAAGAAAATTATTTTCATATTTTGTGTTAAATTTCTAAGTTTAAATTCTGTCAGTCAAATTTTATTCATATATTCTGGTTAATCATAATAATTGTCCATCTAATAATGATGTACTATTAGTTACCTCAACTAAATACTACCTGACAATGTATAGTCATTTTAGTTCACTTACTTAAGCATTATTATTTCAAAGATGAATAAGCACATGTTAAATGGACTGGCACAAAGAAATACATGGATGATATAAAGCATTTACTTGCTTGTACCTAGCTTATGAGATGATTGAGCTTATTATTTGAGGTAATTACCTGAGTAATTTTGCAATCATTAATTCAAGAGATATCCCACTTTCTATATACTACAGCAATGTAGATGTTACATTACACGGCTTCTTTTCTTATTTAAGTTCTAACCTAACCACTTTATAAGGTATTTAACTAAAATCACATTTCAGTAGACATACGTACTGGTAGTCTAGCCTTCATTTTTGTGTACAATGTTCTTTTATATTAAAAAGTGACTTTAACATTTTTAAGCAATCTTAAAATGATATAATTAAATTTTTTGTGATTCTCCAGAAACGCAAATCAACAGGGAATAAATGATAGGTGACAGATAAATGATAGATAGATAGATAGATAGATAGATAGATAGATAGATGTAGTTATTGAAGATAACTGGCTTACATTATTATTGAGGTTAAATTTCACATGAAGACTCTGGTGTAACCATGGAATGGTTCGGTCCAATTACATAGCCCTCAAACCAGAAAAGGCAGTGGTGTAACTAATTCTATGGCTAGGATTCTGAGCATCCTGGCATGTGGGATGTAAGCCCCGGAATCCAAAAACCAAGAAGTTTGAGGTTTAAAAGGCAGAATAGGAACAGTGTTACTCAGCTTCAGAGAATGTACTGATACACTGGCCTTTCTTTTTGCCTCTGGGGCTCACAGCTGATTAAATAGAATCTGTTCATATTGTTAGTGACTCTTCCTCATTAAGCTCTCATTAAATCAGTGAAGACATAATCTATGTGAATAAAGAGAAAGATTCAATATTTATAGCCCTTTAGTTTCCCCCCTAAAAAATCTGAATATTCCATATAAATATATTTAAATTCAAACGTGAATTAAAGGAACACTGGGATGGATATGCTTATAACAGACAAAACAGACTTTGAGTTAAAAACAGTACAAAGGATTTTTAGGGCAGTCAAAAAAGTGCATAAACTAGTATATTAGTAGGTGTGTGCCAAATCCATTGAATGCACATAATTAGAAGCAAACTAATCTACACCATGGTCTCTGAGTGATAACGATTTATGAATGCAGTTTCATCAGTAGCAACAAGTAAGCCATTCTGTGGGCAGATGTTGATAATGGAGAAGATTATGGATGCGTGTAGGCAAGAGGTAGATGGCTAGTCGCTTTATCTTCCTCTTAAATTATCTCTGGAGCTAAAACTGCTCTAAAATTCAATGCATGACAAAACAAATGACTTGGTAGCACAGGACTGTAATTCCTGCACTCGGAAATCAGTTTCTGATTCTCTTCTTTTCTTTGGCTGTCAGCTGGAAGACATGTAGTTTCACCAAGGGCTGCACATGCTCCTTCAGCTCCCACACCCAAAAAGAAACTGAAACAGTTCTCCTTATTGTCATCCCACCACTCCTAGGATACATGTGTGACCACTGTCAGTGCTGCCCCAACAGGAAGTACAGCAAGGCAGTCAACCTGGTGTCCCTTCACTGCTCCTACCTTTTCAAATGTACTTGCCGCTTCTTTAAGCAGGAAGAGTGTTCAGGGGTTCACTCTTATCTAAATCAGAGAGGCAGTGACCTGCGCCCACTATTAACATGCCCAACCTCCTAAAATGCCAGTAAGCTTTGATTAGTACAGACAGCCCATACAAAGAGTCCACACTGTCTTTTTCTGCCCAGACACATTACCTGTCAGCTACCAATGTCTTTGAAACTCTACATCCACTCCAGAAGATGGCGGCTCGGCTTGAATTTAAACTATTCAGTAGGATTGAATTTGAACAAGTCAATTGGCTCAGATTGGAAGGCTTGAGTTTGAACCAATCAGCAGGCTCAAATTCGAACCAATCAGAGCCCTGACGTGCCTATACAAAAAGCACCCCTCTTACACTACCTTGCTAAGTATAAGAAAGCTCCCTCGGTGTACAAATCCCTGTACCTACTCATAGGTCTTGTTTAAATAAAGCCTAGCTCCTGTGGTCCTGTAAACTTTCCCATGATGTATTTTTCAGGTAGTTTCAGCTTGGAAGTTCCCATCAACTCAAGACTCTTGTCCTGAATAGTGTGGGTAAAGCAGTAATCTTCAAAAAAAAAAAAAAAAAGAAAGAAAGAAAGAAAAAGCTAAAAATGCTAGGTTGTGTTAACCTGAAGAGCTCCAGAGGCCAATAGCCTAGATTAGGGCCAGAGACCAGCAGTCAGAAGAAAACAGCAACACCCAATATGAGCCATCCGGCAGCAGCTGAGACCAGCCATCAGCAGAGTTAATCAGCAACACCCAGCACTAACTGGTCCTGTATGGTGGCATCATGACCATTAGCTGGGCTTTGCTGATTCACAATTTATCTGAATGAAGCAAAAGAATCCTCAACTGCCTAGCACTACTAACAAATACACACAGAGCATTCCACCCAACGGAAACACAACTCATGTTCTCAAGCGTGTAAGAAGTGTTCTCTATGGTAGATCACACATTACATCACTAAAACATCTTTAAAATTTTTAATATGACTGAAAATGAATAGATAAAATCTGAAAGTTCACAACTAATAAAAAAATGAACAGCACTGTAACAACCAAGTTGAAAATTTAAAAAGGTCTTAAAAATAGATATTCCATTTGATCCAGCTATACTTCTTGGTATCTCTCCAAACAAGTTAAAGATATCATATAACAAAGACATGCACACCCGCGTTCATAGCAGCACAACGCATGACAGCTAAATTTTGGAAGTTGCCAATATATCCATCAGTAGACGAAGGACAAAGAAAACGTGGTGTTGCAAAATGGCGGGTGACTCTGCTATAAAGAAAGATAAATTTGGGTCATTTGTAGGAAAATGGATGCACCTTGAGACCACCAGGCTTAGTGAGGTGAATGCAATACGTAAGCTTAAATATTGTATGGTTTCTCTAACATGAGACACCTGAAGTATCAGAAAGGGGTAAATATAGTGATGGCGCAAAGCAGGGAGATGAGTTTAGGAAGAGGGAGAGAGTATGGGACAGGAAGTAAGAGGGTGGAAAGAGGAAAGGCGATTTCTACACTGCTTATTAATTGACGCAATTGGACCATTATAATAATTGACGGCCAGATTTTCCTCCTTTTACATGGGCAGAATAAATAAGCATATAAATATTTAAACAAATGAAAACAAAAAACATAAAATACCAAAATTTGTAAGATGATGGCAAATGCAGTACAGAGTGAAGTTTGTAGCATTAGAAAAAAAGAATTTAAATGACAATATTTAATGACTTTCAAAAAATAAAAAGAATATAAAAAATCAAGTCCAAACTCAGCAGAAGAAAATTATAAGTGTTTGACTGTGAGCAATTTAAACAGGAAATAGTAAAACAATGCAATCAAAGAAAGTAATATTGATTTTGATTTTCTTTCGAAAATTTCACAAAATTTTTAAAAATGTAGCTTTATTAACTAAAATGTCTTTTTTCCTACAAGTACTAAGGAAAAAAAAGTGCAAATCAAACCAGAAAAGAAATTTAGGTGGTATTATATTTGGCATAGAAAGGTGGAAGATCAAATAGGAGCAATTGCATTCTAACCAAGTTGATCACCTAGAAGACGTGATAAATTTCCATAAATATTTAATAGGTAATGAATGAATCATAAATAATTGGAAACTCTAAATAGGCAAAAGCAGTAAATTGTGGAGCTGCAACAGTCTAAGCACCAGGGCAAGACCAAAGACTGCTATTACAAGCAACGGCTTAAAACTATGCTCTGAGGGATGACTATCACATATTGCAGAAAATACAGTCCCATAGCCAGTGACTGTCCTTGTCTAAGGTATAGGGACATTTGTTAGATGTGAGTAAAGCTCAGAAAAGAATGTTATTACCTTTGATTCTGCCGATGTACTTTGCTCTCATAATCGTTCAGTTAATGGCTTTGTACCCCACTTAAAATCCTCACATGATGTATAGTTTAACCTGTTTCCATCTTTGCTGTCCACTCCTTTCTACCCCCAATAAATATTGAGAGTTTTCTCTGATCTTGACAGCATCTTGGCTGCTCCTTTCTTTAGGCAGCACATCTCTTGGGCTTCTCATTGCTCTAAAATTGGGCTCTGAGCAATCACCATCTTCTGCCATTTGCAACACATGAGAGTAAAGATTCGGATTCAGTAAATAAAAGCATCCCAGAGCTAGATAACTCTAGTGAATTTTCTCAAGATTTAGAGATGAATTCACACTAATCTTCCTTTAAATCTTCCATAGACTTAAATAGTAGAAACATTTTCAGATTCATTTGATGAAGCCACCGTTATTCATCCAACACAACCTAGAAACAATGCTACAAAAAAGAAAACCCTATAGGTCAGTGTTTCTAACGAAATCTTTAACAGAGTGGCACACAAAATTCACCAGGATATTAATGGAATCCTATGCCACGTTCAAGTCAGGCTTACCCTTGAGATGTAAGGGAAGTTCCAACAGATAAAAATCAATGTAATATATCACCTTAACATAATGATGGAAAAGTGCATGACTATCACGAAAGAAATAACATCAACAAAATAACAGTTTCTTCATGTGAAAATACTCAACTCCCTTGTAAAGGAATAAAATCACTTCAACATAGTAAAGTTGTAAGTGAAAAGCACACAGTTAATAGACTCAACAGTGAAAACCTAAAAGCTTCTCCTCTAAGACTAGAACAATGCAAACAATATGTTTACAGAAAGCACTAAAAAGAGTAACTAAAATATTTTCAGTAAAAAGTTTTATAGACATGTTTAAAAAAGGTTGTACTCACATTTGTAAGAATAGAGTGGACACTGTCTCCTAACTAAAACAGTAGAAAAGGTAACTTAATAGTAAATTCAGCTAAAAATTAGCACATACTTCCTACCATGCACAAAACATTATAGTCAGATTCTTGACAAAGCCTGAAATATTAACGTGAAGATGCAAACAGTGAAATGCTAAACAAGTACAGGAGAGGTAAATGATACGTGTTCAAAATCAACTGAGGAGGACTTCAATTTAAGTGTCATGGAATGCAAACAACTCAATATTTTTTTGTTCATATGATGTGGAATCTGGATTGATTTGGGAATATATCATTATTCTAAGAATTTTTCAAGCTAGTGGACCTAATATTTTTCTTTTACTCAAATGATTTTAAAGTACTGCAATTACACCAAAAGAAAGGGAAACAGAAGAAATTTTATTATTAAATGATCAAGTGCAACAAGAAAAATTCAATGTAAGAACATTAAATAAAATATGCAATCCAAAACACATCATCTTTATCACCTCTCAGACCCTAATATTGATAATATGAGCATGTATAAGCTATATACAATCTGCATTTTCTGATTATTTCAGTCTCTATAACTTTCCCTGCTAATTTCATTCATATTATTCACTGCTATGTTTGTAATCAACATAACAATATTTGTTAAACACACAAAAATGAAATTAAAAGTTAATTTTCTGTAATATAGCACATTACTTATCACAAGAAGATATTTTCATTGTGGCTACCAAGTTCCAGAAATAGTTTGATCTTATATTTTGTAGTTTTTTCTAGACGGAAATTTGCCATGAAGTGAGCTCATTGTTCTTTATTTATTATTCCTCCAATAGAACTCAAATAGGTCATGTCTGAGTACCCGTCTAAGCTTCATTTTTGAGGGAAAAATTCTGTAAGTATTATCAGCAAAACAGAATTATAGCCACTATCTGCTGGTTTTATTATTGCTACAGAAAGCTATCAGAAAATTTTGAAAAATATCTTGCAGGAACATCAGGCCTATAGCCTGTTAACGTGCCCAGTTCTGCTGCCATGGCAGCAGTCTCTGCCTGCAAACCTGTATTTATTACCATTGCTTTCCTTTCTCTTCAGTTACTACAGCCCTAAAAATCTTTTATTGAAGGCAACTAGTGTCATTTTAAACTTGATATAAGATGCTATTTTCCTCAGTATCCTTCGTATTTTATCTGCCTTGAAGGGTCGCCTTTCTCCTATCACCCTTCTTTCTTTGTGTTATACTAGTGGTACATTGTTCACAGACTATTACAAACGTATTAGTCTTGCTTCTGCAACCTCACAATTCAGTTTAATCTTCTTTCAATTGCCAAGAAATTTCCTTGATCCATGTCTCTTTCATTATCTTTATTCTCCACTCACAATATCATGAGTTTTGGTCCTCACGGGATTCTTCCAAATTTGAAAGAAAGTCTCCCATGAAATGAAGAGTTTGGGTACTCCTTTCAAAGGGGAAAGTATGTGCTAAGGTATGATCACAGTTACTTATTACCTGTTAGATGAAATTTTCCCTGAATCTTGACTGAGCCTGTGATGTCAGTCTGGTGCACTAGATATTTCTAGGCATGTTTTGAATTCCACATCGACTTCAGGTTTCTATTTCATCTTTTCTCAACCCTCCTCTTCCTCTCTTGGCCCCTTCTTCAGAGTGTTCTTAAATGTTTCTGTCTCAATCTCTTTATTTTAATCTTACTTTCTTAATAACTGTCTCAAGCCTTGTGTGAAGGTTGTACCAGGCATCTTTGATGATGGCAATGCCATCCAAAGCTGTAATTAATCACTCAAAATGACAAGACAAAATAATCTCTAATGCAGACACAAGCCAGGCTGTTCTCAAAGGACTGGACTGAGAACAACTTCTCTTCCCATTACTTTGAGTATAAATTCTCAAAATGTAGTATGGTGCATTGCCAAGTGAATACAAGAAGTTTAACCTTAGAAGTGAGGAGATATTAGAACTAAATGCTGGTCTGATTCTTCCTGAGAATGATTTAAAACAAGACATGAACATGTGGACTACTACTGAGTATTTAATCATGTCACAAAAAAAACTTAAGAAATTTTATTGAAATAAAAATAATCAAAAAAGTGAAATTTAGAATAGTTGACAGCTGCTGTAAAATTACAAATTATGCAAAGAAACAGAAGTACATGATTTATAATGAAGAAGAAAATAAGTTAATTGAAAGTAACCCAGAAATGGCATAGATGTTAGAAATCAAAGACAGTAACAACCACAACAAAAATGATCACTCACATCCCCTGCGTTTATGAAGCTAGAATAGTAAATCACATTTTAATTAGGCACACAGACAATATAAAAATGTGTGAACTAAATTTCTAGAGATGAAAACTAAAATGTCTAATAAAAAAGTATAATTGATGTGATGCATGGGAGAGGAGGCATTGCAAAAAGGAAGTCAGTGATTCTGAAGATTTCAAATGAAACTACCTAAATTAAAATATTGCAAAATAAAGAATCAAGCATGAGCATCCACCCGCAAATACATGAAGCTATGTGAGCTAGAGGCAAATTTAGCGAGCCTGATGTAATTGCAGTACTACCTCCAAATGAGAAAATAAGCAACTAAAAAAATGATGCCCCAAACATCCCACATTTGACTAAAAATAATGTTTAGCTCAATAACAGAAAAGTATACACTGTTTATAAATATTTATCAATATACAACACATTGTGGGCCATGAAACAAGTCTCGATTAGCAAAAAGTGATTCAAATAATACAAAAATATATACTTTGACCAAAATGCCATCACATTAAATATCATTACTTAAAGATATTTATAAATAAAACCGAGTATCTGGAAGATTAATAACATTACCAAACAATTGTTGTCCAAATATAAATTTATAGATAACTTAGAAGGTATTTTGAATGAGTTGAAGACAAAACAAGAAGACCCATATATTAAAATTTTTGTACACAGAGAAAATAGTAGTTATCCCAGCCTGGGTTACAAGTGAGTTCAGAATCAGCCTCAACTACAGAGTGAGACCCTGCCTCAAAAAAAAATATATATATATATATATATATATATATATATATATATATATATATATATTAGTAATTAGAGGAAAGGACAATGACTGAATCAAAAAATCAGGTTTCATATCAACAGGCCAAGTTTCTGCCTGCAGAGATTATAAGGGAATTATAATAAGCATCAAAAATGAAATAATAAACATAAGAATAGAAATTAATAAAGAGGAAAGAGAGAAACAACACATGAAACCAGTAAAAACAGAAAAAAGTTTCTTTAAAATCAATACATCTGAAATGCTGAAATGCCTCCAGCTGGACAGAATACAGACAATTGCTTTTATCCTCGGTTTGTGAAGGAGGAAAGGAGGCTCACACGCGTTGTGCATGGTGTGTCTAAGGCCTTCCGAATAAAAATCTATAGTTGAATGTCAGACCTGAGTAATGCGACTCTTCCATTCGTTTTCTGAATAACATAGTACACTATATAATGATTACAACATTGTAAGGTCATATCAATTATTTATCTAGAAACATCATTGTATATAGATGTGATAGACTCAACAAGTCTCTACACATATCCTGGGCACCTTTGACTTTTTAGTGTACAGTGGACTTCTTTATACATATGTGCAATCTATAAAAGCATTTCCTCATTCATTGTGACAGCTGCATCTCTCACTTTCTGAATGTTCCATATTTTATTTGGACTGTCTTTGTTGACAGATGTTTGTTCCCCACTGTAAAAATATAATTAGATTTATAAATAAATATATTTTGACAAACAATATTAATATAAGATACTTTTATTTGAAATAGATTGTTGGTCTATACTTTTTGTATAAATGTCTCTTATTTGCCCACAAATTACATTGTACCATATGCCACACCCAAAATGTATAATATTCTGTTTTGTTACTTTTCATCGTTACATAAGAGTGACATTTTAAATGTTTGCCAATGTCGTGGGAGAAAAACGCTAATCAAGTAAAACTGAATTTTCAAAGTTTTGATTAAAGTTGTTTCGGTCATTGGAAATTGTCTTCTCATTTGCTTAATTCCTTCTCTTTATTCCCCTTTCTCTTTTCCTTCTTTTCCTGAAATTTTATTATTCATTCATAAAAACCTTTTTATATAAACAAAAATAATTTCACATATATTAACATTATCAACTTGATAGCACTTCTTAATTCACACATTATTTTGGCTATGTTTCTAAAACCCTGAATGCTTGTTTCTCCAAGAGCATCTGACTTTATATCTTTCATCTTTTTCTTTTGCCATGCTTAAAGCTTTCTCCACTGGAGCTTGGAAAATCGACTTGTCACTATTTTCTTACAGCAAGGTTACTATCGTTTCTATGGAAGCTCTCGACCCACCTAGAATCAATGTCTGTTCACTGCTTGTTGAAAATGAAATATTTAGTAGGATATCATTTTCTTAATCTTTTGAAATATCATCTTCGATACTAAGTTCTATATTTTTTAAATTACTTAGACTTTTACTCAATCTGCCAAGCAAATAAAATATTTTATGTGTATGACATTCTCTCAGTATTTTGAAACTTTTCTCTAGGTACTTTGGATTGTTTAATTTTTTAAGTAGAGATTATTAGCAATGTAACATTTTTAAAACTTCTACTGGTATTTTTTAAAGTTCATGTTAGATTAATAAATCTAGTGAAAATACATTTTACATAAATATGTATTCTTCCCCCAAAACTACTTATGTCAAGTGTTTCTCTATTGTATAGAGCTCAGTTAATTGCTATTGATTGTTTTATATAACTCTTTTTATTTTTGATAAGTTTATTTATAGATATTTAATATTTTCAGGGGTCAGGCTCTGTGGCTCAGCCTTGTAATCTTAACACCAAGCAGGTTGAGACAAGAAGATTGCAACTTTAAACCTAATCTGGGCAATTAAGGGATATATTGAGAGCCTGTCTCAAAATCAAAACTAAACAATGGACAAGCGTTGTAGCACCGTGTGAGGATCTTGGTGCCAGCATCAAAAAGAAAAGAAAAAACAAGCTTGCAATCTATCATCTCACTTAAATCCATATTTATGTATAATTTCCCATTGATGTTTCACAAATGTTTCACTCTACAATGAACTAATGAGCAAATAATGACAATTTTTGCAATCATCTTTTATAATTTCTCACTTAATATTTATTTTGTTTAAATACTAGCAAATCTTTTCCTTAAATAACAACGCTTCTGGTATTTTTGTTAAGAATGTAAATGGCTTTTTTTTTTTTTCCTTGCGAAACAGACCACTTTATACATCAGCAAGTTTTCATCTACTTTTAGTGTTTTAGGAATGTGTTTTGGACATAAACAATGACTTTTCTAGTTTTGTTTTGGTTGCCCTGAAGATGAAGATGTACTTCTTTCCCTTGGCCTATATTCTGATGACATGTTATAAGAGCTTGTTGACAATTGCACTAGCTCACTGCGATCATTTTGGTATGTTATTCTTGAAAGAAGTGCTGCCACATTACAATATCCAATATGATTTTAAGGTTTTTATGTTGATATTCATACTTAAGTAAATATTCTTGATCTCTTCCAGTTGTAGAATCTATGCTATATGAATTTAAAAGAGACCATCAATATCATCTGTCCCATGAAAACTAAATTAAATTAACCGCTCTCAGGCACATCATAATATTCACACCATACCTTCCCAGATTCAGCTAGATGTTTTCTAATATTCCAAAATGGCTACCATTACCAAATTGGCAGGACAAATAGAAAAAGTAAAACCAACAGTTTAGGCTAGAAAAAAAGTCTAGGATTATCATTCATTTTTCTTTTAATACTGCTGTTCAAATAATGTTACTGACATTTTTTCTTCTTCCATTATATTCAAAGTGGTTATTGTGTTAAATGTATTGTTTATCATTTTTAATTTGATTTCTCTATATTCCATATTTTTCTTTTTGATTGAAGAACTAAAAATTGTAAAAGATCACATAGTGCTTTTCTAATCTAAAACAAACAAACAAACAAAGCCAGTGTAGCAGAGCAGATCTTCCCAAAGATGCTGAGTAAATAAGTGGTAGAGGCACTTAGGTGAAAGGTAATGGGGTTCCCTTGCATTAAAATCTATTTATTTTTCCTTCATGATTGAAGTCCTTGCTCAAATAACAAACCTCATATTTCTTCTCTTTTGAACTATGTCTTAAATACTTGAGAAATACCATGAATAAATAAAAGACCAAAAAGGACTTCTTGAGAATATGTGCTTAACCACATAAATAAAATTGTTCAGTGTAAAATGCCTGAATAATTATCACTCCATTTTTCGGTCATTTTCTCTTGAATAGCAACCCAAATTTGATTTCCATTTTACTTTTTCTGGTAAAGATTGTCTCCAGATCAGCTCCAATATTAATCTCTAAAATAATATTTATCAAGCATAAGTAGGTTAATACTATTGTAGTATGAGCATAAAGCAACAAACCTTTCAAGTTCTGCATAGTATTGACTTTTCCAAAGTAATAGTTGGGTAAATGATATTTTAATGGAAAGGTTTGCTGAGTTTTCTGGGCAAAGAATGGCTTAATGTAAAAGAAAATATTGTAAAACGTCACTACTCTCAAAGAACTGATCAAAAATTAAATAATTCAGAAAGTAAAAGAAAACATGTCACGTAAAAGTTTAAGAAGCAAATCACAGAATTTCATACAAACGCTTATTTTTTTCTTTGAACTAAAGCTAGTCTTGTAATTCTCAGTATTCCCATAAGAACTCCTGTAAGATTGGGGGAATCTAAAAAGATGAAAGAGAAATATAGGTCTTTGACCTGGCTGCCATCTACTGGCCTGAGATTTGTCATGTTCCAGCAAAATACTACCCACCCTTACTGTCTGAAACTTTTGATTCTTCTAAAATATTAGATTGAACAAAACATTCAGGCAACACCATTTTGTTAAGTTTGAAAGACAATATGAAATTATTAAAAAACTACTTTTGAACTTATTTGAATGTAGGAATACAAAAATTTTAAATAGAAAATAACATGAGAAAAAAATAAATTTAGAATCATATTTTTCTTATTGCAAAGACAATGTAAATATCCATGATATTTTATAGGACCTAAATATCATTTTGTTACTAATTTACAGCTCAGAAAGAATTGATTGTACCCTTGTTTGGAAGCCAGAATGAATGTACAACAATGTCATAGATATATAAATTCAGGAGTGGCCATATACAAAGAGATAAAAATTATGCAGCAACCATGTGGTTATTGCTGCAAAAGGAACAAAGAAGAAGCTGTGCATATTTAATTCGTACATTGTTCTGAAAAACACTTAACAGTGAAGCACTCTAACTTTGGAGCAAAGGATTGTTAGAAATAGATCCTTATCATAAAGCACTAACAGTGTTTTGAAGAATAAGTAGCTGGAAGAAATGAACATGTCAAAAATAAAATGGGTTTACATGTGTTGGTCAATCCAACAGATGATTGATTAAATAGAGACAAAAATTAGATAAAGATAGAGAAAGTAGATTTTGCTTTGTTGAAACAGTAGTAGGCTATAAAAACTCTTATAATAATATTGAGCAGTTGTTATTTTATAAATTCCAGAAAATTGATACAGATTATATTTCTTATAGACATATGAAGGCAATTACAAACAGAAATGCAGTACCTCTAGAAAGATAGCTAGCTCTGAAAAGTTTAGAAAAAAAATCTAGATTTACAGTCCAAAAGTATTATCGCATAATTCAAATCTTAGGTATTAGGGAATCAAAAGTTTGTTTGGGGTTTACACTGAGGTGAAGAGGCAGAATGTTGTTGGGATCAAGGATAAATTAGAAAGAAAATAGAGTAAATTTAGATTCAAAAGGAGATCATTCTGTCAGAAAATTTATGCACATGCCATACCAAAACACTTTACAGAAGATTATGTCATATGAGACAACCACCTGGATAAAGCATGTATTTTGTTGTCTAAGCATCTCTTTGGAGACACACTCATTCCCTCTGGCAAACCAGGAGTAAAAGGAGGCCTTCGCCATTTTCCAGGGACGGGGCTCTGATCCAGCTACAGCTGAATAATAAATTCCATCCTCAATCAGAATAACCTGTTGCTTATGCATGTGACTTAAGCCTAGCCAGTCAGTGAGTCATACCAATTTTTCCTGGAATAATTAGGAAAGGTTTTTTACAGGGATTGCTGGCTGTAAAGAGTAGAGCTACACTTGCCTCAAAACTGGGGAAACATGCTGGGAAAAAAAGAGGCAACATGAATCAATTCTGAACTAAAGACAGGAAATGCAGCCCAAGGGCAGATGGATAACTCCTTGATCCTGGCACTTGTGAAAGACAATGGCTGGAACTTCCAACTATATAAGCCAATAGAGAATTTCTTGTTTATTGTGAATTCTTGTTTGCTTCTTTGAGTTTGTTTTCTATTACCTAAAATCAAAAAATGTCTAATAAGCTATGTTAGAGTCCAGAAAGCCTTCTTTGATTATTTTTACTAGATTCTAATTAAGATTTTAGCCAATAAACAAAATAAAACAAAATCTCTTAACCATGCGATTACACAAATTTTCCAAACTAAATTAATCTGTTAGCTATGACCCTTGCCTGCTTCCCATTGAACAGTATGGTTATTATATTCTACTTTAATAGCATGTGCTTCAATCTCTACCAGTTAATCATACTTTAAAACTGTCATTTATATTTGGTCCAAATGCTGCTTATGACATATGTATTTGCAGTGCATTTGCCATTTTTAATCACGTTATCCCAAAATATGACATGTGCAGGAAAGCTAATGTTTTACCTAACATTTTATTGACTTTAAGGTAAGAAAGCCCTAAGGTCTTTTTAAAAGAACTCTTTTAAGAGACTTTTATCCATATGTCTATCTTTTTTTTTACTGTTTATCATTGAAATAACATCAAATGTTTAGGTGTCTTTTTCTGAAAAAGAGACATGGGGAAGAGGCTGTTCTGTCAGCTAACAATGGCTTATGACCCAGAGAAGCCCATCAAGGAGAAGGAGCAGGAGCAAACCTGCATAATAATCAGTTGTTGGGTTTGAAATATTCAAAGTGCAACCTTAGAAAAGTAAAATCTTGAGCTCTGGTTTTCATTCTTATAAGAATGAGGTTTTGAGAAGTAACGAGAAAACCTCTGTGTGGCAGTAATTAATATTTGACAGAGTAAATGGTGGGGAAAATGCAAATACTAACCTTTCCTTATCTACTGGGCTCCAGGAAAGCAACAGAGACCTGAGGCTAAAGATATATCCATCTCCATCATTCAATGTGTGGGAATGATGATAGGTGTAGGCAGAAGCTCATTTCAAACAGAACTTGAAATGTCTAATCAGATATACAGGCAACATGAGAAGGTCTTACATGGCACGAGAAGCTAAGCAGTTAAGACGATTTTCCTGGAAATTTGGAAGTGTAATAGATTACAAGTACATGATATTAAAGGATTCCATAAATATATGTGGTTTACTTGGAGTCTCAAGTTACTTTTATTACTGAAATGCATCACAATAAAGTCACAATGTCAATATTAAAATAAGATTCAGAATAAAATTGAAATTTCTTTCTCAAGTAAATTGTTATCAGATACTTTTAAATATCAACTGTTCTGATGCATTTGAAATAGTTTACTTGTACAACTTCTATGTAAATAATTTCAGTAATATAAATGATACTTTGTGAGTCTCATTAACACCCATAAAGTTTAAAATTGTGGTATCTAATTTATAATCCTCAAGCCACAAAAGACCTATTTATTAGCTGAAGGTAGTCTATTTTGCAATTAAAATGTTACATATAAACAGGTTTTTTCCATTTAATTGCAAATAATTTTATACGTAAACAGCCAAACACACTCACAAATTCAAGTGTGAATATGTTATATTCCAGAAAAATTGAGGATACTACATATAGGAATAAAAAAAAAGAATCAACAGTGACATGATTTGCTCTTTTTACTATAGTCACTTTTTAGGAAATTATCATTAAAGTGTATATTTAATCTTACAAAAAAGGTAACCACATAGTTTGTCTTTACTTACAGTATTCAAAGCAAGTTGCACCCACATTTCTGCCTTTTTTCTATTTTAAAATGTTAGACTGTGCTACCTAATATGATAGACACTATATGCAGATACTGATCAGTTGAAATATGGCTAGGTTGGAGATGCATTGTAAGTGCAGAACACAAACAGTAATTTTGAGGACAGTAAGAAAAGTTAACATACAAAAAGAGATGTACCTAATTAGTGATTTTATGTGATTGCATATTAAAATTAGATCTATATGGAATAAAATGTACTAAAATTTTAATTTTATTAGCCTCTTACTTTTTACATGTGATGGGTACTAAAAAATTTGAATGTATATATGTAGTTTATACCACATATCTACTGAAGCATGTGACTTTGTGAATTATGGGTCAAGTTTTATGTCTTTAAATCTTGTTTTTCTCTGTATAGCCATCAGAATTACTATAGAAAAAATTTAATCATCGTTGGTCAGGATGGTGCTACCAAATTGTAGGGGTACTGTCTCAAGAATAATAATAATAATTCCTAATTATTTATCTCCTTAGACATACCCATCATGTCTCCGTTCACAGAGGAAATGGGGAGGATTTCGTTTGATCTGTCTTCTGATAGTAATACACTGAGACTTAGAATTTGGAAACAAAGTCCTTTTTTCTATTTCATTGATTTCTACCCCCACTTTCAAATTTAAAGAGAAAGCTACTTTGGTTAGAGTGAATTATACTATTACTCATCTTTCTATAGAATCAAGTGCCCATATATTTTCTTCATTTAAAAAATGAATTATATTCATATACTTGGCTTGTTTTGAAATGCTAGAAAATGAAACTATCTTATTATTGATTTATTGATATATTGATTTTTTTTCAGCATTTGGGTCAAACCCTGGGCTGCACGCATGCTTGGCAAACAGAAGCACAGAGCTACAATACCCGTCATTTTATTTTTAAACAAAGACAAATGCAATTTTATCTTCAAATGTCAAATGACAGGCAAAAGGTTACTTGCATGAATAGGAAATACAATATTAACAGGAAAAATAAAAGAGGTCATGGTCATTTGTGGGAATAACAGAGTAGGAGGGAGTAGCTTATATCATAAAAAGCTTAACAATTTCTTGTATTGGTCTATTGTTAGCTTTATGTATTGAGACTAAACTCTAAGTAAGAAATTAAATTATATAGTTTGCACAAAGCATGTCTGAACATACCCTATGGATCTGAATATATCTTTTGTCCAATTACAAAATCAATGGGAAATAAAATAGATAGTTTCATGGTACACAGTTGTACAGGTGTCCTGTGGCTGTTAAACACATTGCTACAATCTAAGACAGTTAAAAAAGAAGAAGAAAAAGAAATGTACACTCTCACATCTTTTACACTCCAAGTGTCTGAATTCAGCGCATCAGCGCAGTAACACTCCCCTCAACTCTTGACTCTGGGCCAAATACCTTCTCTTTCATTCTTAGCTTCTGCCCCTGGAGCCACACCTTGATGCGCCTTCTCTCCCCTTCACTTCTGTCCGTGTCTTCAAGGTGCCCTTTCCTTTCTATTCAATCTCCTCTGTGTCTTTCTCAAGGACGCATGTGATGGCCCAAGAGGCACAAATGGATAAGTCAAGATCCTTAATGTCACCACATGTTTTGTCAGATTAGTTAATAATTACTTTTTGCCAAGTAAGTTAACATTCTCAGACTCCAGATTAGAATGTCAAGATACCTTCAGGAGCCATTTTCTACCTATCGTAATAACAAGAATAGCCTATGACATTTACATTCCGATTTATTTATCCGTTAAAAATCTTTGCAATTCTTCCCATTAGTTTAAGGGAAGCCAATGGCAGAAAATACTACTCTCTAGCCACCAATATTTTCAAAGGCTTAAAAATTATAGGTACTCCCTTGGGTACTGAAAAAAAAAAAATGTACCTCTTGTAGGGAAATTTGAAGTCTAGTGGCCAATCTGATCCTTAAGCCATTATTTTTTCCATAGTCTAGTATGTAGTATGAGAGGAAACAGTTGGGAAAATTGGCTGAAGGATTATTTTAAATAACTCTCTAAGCAAGAATTATTTTTGCATTTTTAAAAGATTTCAAAAGAGGGAAATATACAGTCAAGTTTAAAATATTTACTGTCCTTTTGCCAACAATATTTGTTGATGCCTCAAAAATGAGGTTAACACTAATCTCTGAAAGAGACAGCAGTAAAATATCAATATATCAAGAAATAACAATAATAATAATATAATAGCACACACACACACCACACTTTTAGTAAAATGAAGAAGGAACAGCATTCACGCATAAAGGCCTAGACAAGTATGAGAATCTAGGAAAAACTAATGCACAGAGCAGCTGAAACAAGAACAAAAAGATTTGTTAGAATTACAAATCGGAGATGTAGGCATGGGCAGTATGTAAGCAACCTTTTATATTATATTAAGACTTTTTAATATTTTTATTAAAACTGGGAAGAAACCAAGTATTTCTAAGTGAATAATTGTAAAAAAATAAATTAATACTGGTAAGAATGACTAAGGCTAAGGGTGAAAGAGAATGAAAACCAGAGAAAATTAAAGGAATTTGAAAAGCAGATGATAAGTCTAGTGCTAGGTAAAATGGAGCAAGCAAAAGGCAATCTCGTGCTGTAAAGTGAAATTAACAGCTGGCTGCTCTTCCAAAATGAATAAGGAAGCCAAAAACCATGGGACAATCTGTTCAAAACGTAGAAAGAAAAATTCTTATTGGCTATGAAGTCGCTCTCTAGCAAAGCTAACTTTTAAAAGGAAAAGAAAACAAAAGAAATCACACTTAACCCACACATGAGAATATTTGTTGCTATCATATACTCCTTGAAATAAATACTAAAAAACAAAAAAAGGAGAGTTTCTCAGGCTGAACACAAGCAATCCTGTATAGTACAGGAATCTGAGTCTGTGTGAAAAGTCAAAAGGAAGAAAACAAATAATCACAAAAGGTAGGAGACAGACACACACATGACTTATCCCCTCCAAGGCAAGCTAAAGAATGACCACATAATATAAAACATATGTAGAAATGGGATCCATACATCAAGGCAGCGAACCTGGATTCAGAAAAACACACTGTAGGACACCTAAAAATCACAGAAACAGGCGAACTAGAAGTGGTAAAGAAGATGTTTCATATCACAAACAGTATAAACCCATATTGTACACATTTTCAATATTTTGTGTTTCTTTAAAAGCTATAAAACTAAATAAATAACAACATAATTGTTGTTGGGCTGATAACACAAGCAAATACAGCATGAATAGAAATCACAACACAGAGAGAGGAACACAAAGTAGAGAAAGGTGAGAGAAACAAGTGATGTTTTTATATTTGTCTAGAAGTAGGAAAAGTAACATAAAGTAGATGCAGCTCAATCGAGATTTATGTGCGAATCCTCAGAGTGGCCATTATTGGAAGTAGAAACGTAGGTAAAATTTGCTAACGGAATTAACATGTTACACTTGAAAGCATTGATGAAGCAAAAGAAGCCAGAAAAGAACAGAAAGACTTCATGGGCACAAGCATCTGAGTAGCAGTTACTGAAAGGCATGAACCTTGCTCCAGGCTTTCCAAAAATGTTCTTGGAGACTTAAGAGTTTCAATACCTGCAGAGCTAATGGATCTGTCAGAGAGTGGGGTCAAACAGAAATCACAGAGGAGAGCCTGAACATTACGCTTTTTTTGGAAGGATATCCAAAGTGCACCTTCTGGGACTGACACACTCCAACTCTCTCATTCGGAATGACTATCTATCCTTTTTTTAATTATTACTGTCATTATTATTTTTACATATTTTGTCCTTTAGAAATAAATTGCAGTTTTTTTCAGTCTTCATCATGTTTCTTATATCAAATTCCACCTGAAAAAATGGACCATAGCAACATAAATAAGATAATGATAAAAGAAAAACTCATAAGTAGTTAAATGGCTTTCTTGGTGTTTTGTAAACACAATACACATTAAAATGATGTATTAGTAAAATAAGCCTTTTGTTGTGTTCCAGATAGCCACGCCATTAAAGAATAACACCTGGGGAGATTTTCCACGTATACGAATTGGGAGACGTGTATTGTGAGCCCCGTTGTGCGTATCCATGATCATCACTCACCTTGGCATACAAATAAAAAAAAAAAGGAAGACTAGGGAAGTTAACAAACAAGACAGGGCCAGGAAAGAGCTTGTCCTATTCCAGAGATTGCCAAGGATTAATCCTAAACTCTATTACGTTTTTGAATAATTAACTCAATCCTTCTAAAATCTTATCCAATATAAATTCTTAAAATAAGATCAAAGCACACATAATTATGATTTGAAAATGATAATGCCACTTATTTTAAACTCAGACAATTAAAGTATAATGTGAGCTACATGCTCTGGGCTTCCAGGTAATCATCCACAATAAATCTTAAAGTCAAGAAGTACTAAATCTGGTGATTCCTGTGGATATAATGAATTTGTCACTATCAAAAAAGAAAGCCAGATTAGTTTAGCAGAATTGAGTCTCTTCACCCACATACGTTTATTTGTAAGAACCATAGATAGTTCCGGGCTGAAATGGCCTTTAGTGACCATCAGATGTAACTTTCTTTCATCTCTAAAAAAGTACAAATGTTTTCTTAAACTATCTAAATATAAACAGAGGCATGTATGGAAATTTGTAAAAAATTATTATGTGAGTTTTTCAATAAAATCTCAGATTTTCCAATGTAATGGGTATTTTAATATAACTCTCCATTACTCTTCAAGAGTAACTTCAGTAAGGTTATTCAAACCTCCTGAATTTCATATTAGTCTAAGCCTGACTCTACTTTCACATTAGTCTGACAGTAAAACTAAGGATTTTAGAGCATTATTTTAAATGGAGAAATTAGTAATAACAACCTAATATATTAAAAAACTAAATCACTCCTGTTCCCTTTTTTTTTTTTTTTTTTGAGACAGGGTCTTGCTCTGTAGTGTAGGCTCATCATGGAACCTAGGCTTATTTTGAACTCAAAGCAATCCCCTGCCTTAGCCTTCTGAACTCCGGGATTATAGTCATACACCATCATATCCAGCAATTATGTATGCTAGGGCATTGAACTCACAGCCCTGAACTTGTGAGTCAAGCACTCTAATCACTGGGCTACAGCCCTAGTCCAGCTCCCTAACTTTTGAATCACATATTCTTTTAACTCACATAACTTAAAATATCTTAGATATGATTTTGTCATTTGGAATCATATCAAACATATTAATATAGTAACATGTATTGACAAGATTGAGATGCTCTTCTGTTACACAAATAGCAACGTGACACAAACTCTAATAGTTGATATTTCTGATAATTTGAGTAAAGCTGACTTGTTCATTCGATTACAAACATAAATCCCAAATATCAATATTCAAAACAATTGCTTATGTATTATAAATAGGCTGAATTTTGAAACGATAAATTCATATTCTTATAAATCAGTCATGTACTTGCATTTCATATGTACATTTCACCATGAGATGGCATGTATAATAGCTCCTTTAGAAAAATAATTCATGAACACAACACATTACTACTAATATTCATTTTTTAATATAAGGAAGAGAAAAAATATATAATTGAGTACATGTGTGAAATACTATACTTCAGTTCAAAACAAAAAAAATGACACACTAAAAGGAAATTTGAAGCAAATATAGCTTCACTTATTTATCTGGGTTATTTGAGTATCTGTGTTCTTTAAAGCATATATTTGTCTCTTAGGATTACCTACTGTTTTCTAACAAAAGTCAAGAGTCATTGTCTGGCCCATGCGTTTCCTGCTGACTAATGATTCCCTGCAAAAAAATTTTAGCCAGATCTCATGAATGCTCAGTCATTACTTGTGTTAAAATAGTTTCTTTCCAAAATGTACAGCTCAGACACTCTCTTACTAGAATTTTAATCTCAGATGTAACTTAGAAACATCCCTAATCATAACAAGTTCTGTGACTGTACACACAGGTTGGGAGTATTTCTGTGAAACTGGTCCTCTTTTATTATAGTCCAAGCACTAGATACCCCATTTTTAGACTCGGAAGAGATAGGGACAAGGGAATAATCCCCTCTGTCTGTGATTGTTTCTTGTTGGGCAAGAGTGGTTCCTTTGCTGATAGAGACCTAAAATGCTGACCCATCCTACCTCAGTTCCTCTGCAGATGGTGTCTTTACTTAGATGGCTCTCAAAGGTGGGCAATTTGGTTAACATGATTCAATACTGCTTACACTTTCATGTGTACACATAACCCCAGAAATCCACGTATCAGTGCCAAGGGAAATAACAAAAGGTGGGGTCTTCACTACTGTTTCTTCCTATCTAGGACTCACTCTGCCATTGAGAATTCCTGATCCAGAAATCTGAAATCCAAATGCTCCAAGTCCAGAACATTGTAAGTGACAAGTGGCCAGAGGTAGAAAATTTCACACCTAATCTCTGTGACAGATCTCAGTTAAAGCCTAAGTACAACGTGTAAAGCTACCTACACGCTTATGTGCATGAGGTATGGATGTGTACTAGGAATAAAGTTCCTGTTTAGATTTGGGTCCTATTTCCAAGTTACATCATTGTGCATATACAATAATTCCAACATCCAATATTAAACATTTCTTGTGCTAAGTATGTTGGATAATGGACACACAACCTGTACTTGTTTTATCCCATTGATAAATGCAGCATAAACACAGATAAACTTGCTCCTTAAGCAGTTGTGCACCAGAAGGAAAAAAGATGCTCTGGCAGTCAATTGCATCTTCCCTTTCATGACTGTCAGGGTGGATCAGAAAGAGAAGGGATATTGGAGGATAAGAGAAATAGAGAAACTCCACCTCAAGAGAGTATAATGTCATTCTATATAAAATACAAAAAAAAACACTCAACTGTCCACTTCAAAGGTAATGATTAGAGATTACTTATAGAAATAAATCTTATTTTGAAATATTAAAACTACAGAGAACTATAAATTTATATAACATAATGTTATGTTTAAGATAATGATTTAAAATTGGGTTAAACTGACCATGACCTGGAGGAAATTTTTTCCATTTAATAAGAGCAATCAGTTCATTTATGGACAAGGTAGGCCATTCCTCATAATAAGGGCACTGCTGAATTAATTTCAACTTTTGCTTATTTTCAAGCTTTGCTGTATCCTGAGAAAAAAGAATATCAATAATAAATTCCCAGTAGTAGATGATTTAAAAGCAAATGAAAAATAGCAAATAGAGAAAAGGCAGAAAAAGAAACATGAAGATTGTACAAATATAAATTAGTATGAAAGAGATTTCAATTTTATTAGATCATCATTGTGATACTAAAATTTTAGTAGTTAGACTTGCTTAGTAAAATTACATTTTCCAAATTTTCTTTTGTAATGTTGTCTACCTTTATACATTATAGCATTGTTTAACCCTGCTATAGAAAACTGAACTCTAAAGTTATATTTCATAGTGTCAATTGGTAAAATGAATTTTGGGCAGATAAAACCAATGGAACATTTTTTAAAAAGCCAAACATTTTGAAAATTGAAAGTAATTAACATCAAATATATGAATGTAGAGTTCTAAAGAAGTAATGAATGCCATTAATAAACCACATTATTAAAGACATAGAAAAAGAAAATGGATGTCTCTCCACCTGGACGCAGCTAAGCATCTGATGGTGACCTAATACTGAGCCTACCAAGAAAACTGAGACAGAAGGGCTTTGGGGACCTTGTGATCCCATCATGTAGACAAACTTTCTTGGCCATCCAACAGAAGACTAATGGGAGGAGTGGATAAAAAGATGAACTCAACTAGAAGAAAAGAAATCATTACATTTATACAAAAAGGTATTTCAAACAGCAAAACTATGACAAACAAATTAAATTGAAATCACCAACTCATGCATCTATGAATTTGGACGTCTGTTGTAACTAGGAGATTGCACACTTTTTAATCCAAAGTAAAAAGAAGATAGCAGAGATTTGGAGAACAGAAGTACTACCATTTGTCTGATTATCTAGTATTCCTAGCATATGACATGCTGTTGACACCCAAAACACATATTTGCTACAGCAGTGAATGAAAGAATGAATGAATTAGAGAATTAGCTTGAAATTCATGAAAAACCAAAGGGATCTCAAAAATATGCCTGAAATACATATGTAGAGACATTTTTCATATCAATTATTCATTATCAGCAGAGGCTACTTACATGATGTCCATTAAATAAGGCATACATTTATGATGTCCAAATCAAGTCACACTTAAAAAATAAAAATATAGGAACATCATACCGATTTTAACTTTGCATATTCCTTTGCAGAGATTTTAAGAATTTCGCAATTATCCTCTGTAATCACTGTACATGGTTTGGTTTCCAATTCAGCATCAGGTGTCGCTTCCAGTGTTCCAAAGGTGCTCCATTGTCTCAGCTGTAGAAGAATCAGAGGCAACTTACATTTCATTAATACTTATTAACAATTCCAGTAGAGCAAAAGCAGTAGTCTAGGTGAGTGTGCAAATTGGATTGTAGTTCAAACTCCAAATCTATGAAAGAAAGGGATCTACAGCCTTAAATGGTTCATACTACTTTTTCTCCAAGTACTTACTTGAGGCAAGAAAAATTTCCATCTTCATCATGTTTTATTCAGCGATTAACTTTAAGTGTCAGGATACTAATTGACATGTAATCAGAATTCAGCAAAGATTTGATAAAAGAATGAATAAAATGGTATGTACATGGTCTTTTTATTATTCTAATATGTTGAGTGTAATAGTAATGTAATGAATATACTATTATACAGTGTATGAATCATGTACTCATTTAGAGTTCCCTAATTTAATACATGAAAGAAAATATTAAGGGTGGAAAATACAAACACTGAAATATGTTGCAAATTATCAACATATTAAGACATTTTATATGACTACACAGAGGATCTATGTTCACTTTTGCTGGAAAAAATTGAACAGGAGGTCAAAGAAAGGGGCATATTTGTAAGAGAGACTGAGGATTTTCTCAGGAAAAAAAAAATCAAGTCAACATGGCTTTCCAAGATGATATTTTGGGACAGCTCTTCTACTTCAAATACACACAAAAATTGAATATTTTCTTTTTAACACAATGCAATACTGAGCTTGAATCTGCAAATCTAGATATAAAGAGAAAAATGTAAGACACTAGGCAGTCACTCATGAAGCTAGAGCAGCCCACAGTGTTATCAAACAAGGATGCTGGACCTTGTCCTATGAGTAGGAATGAGAGATAAGACATAAGACCATGCAAGGTGAGAACTAGAATATCACCTCACGTGAAGTCCTAGAATCCTGGACAATTGGTGTTATGTGTGAAACGGAGACAAGAAAAATTCCAACCACTAGTCTGTGAAAGGCATAGAGACTTTGCCTTCTGGCTTTGAAATTGGGCAGAACTTTCTACAAAACCAGGAATTTTGTGCTACAACTTTTATGGATGTGGAATCAACAAATGTACATAATACAGGATCCAAAGTTGACGATTTTTATGTAAAACCTGTGACATAACTGGCAAAAGCCCTAAGATCCGGAAATGTTCAAAAGCTAAACCTTATACATAACATTAAGCGAGAGGAATTCCTACAAAAACCAGGCCTGGCTGATGCCAAAATTCACCAAAAAAAGTGCAACACTCATACATAAATAATGCTAGATGAAGAAAAGTCAACAAAGAAATAGAAAAAAAGATTGCACAACTTAAAAGAAGCTGTACACACTTAAAACATTTTCACCTAAGCCGAGGTCCATGACATGATGAAACCAAAAACAGATATTTAGAATAGAGCAAAAAATCTACATATAAACATCAAAAGAAAAAATGTACATATTAATTTATAGATCAAAGCTAAGTAAAGAATTGATGACTTAGTTAACATGAGAAAAATAATCTAGGACAAAAGGATAGAAATAAAAATGAAGTTTCAGTAACATTAGAGGAATTATGGCAATTATTCAAGATATATTTAATAGAAAGTCTGGGAAGAAACCAAGATAATATATAATAGAAGAGATATCGTTAGAATTGAGAGAAAAGGTTTCTCTTCCAAATAAAGAATCACTCAAAACTTATTAGAGAGAGATCTGCACCTTATATTCCTGTTCAGGATTTGGCATACTCCCTGAATCGTTTTTCTCTTCCAGCCCTCCCTCCCCATTAACATTTTGTTACTGGTGAATTTCAGACACACATTCGACATTCATTATTTTCCTGATAGTTTAATTTGCCGAGAGTGGCCTAATTGGAGTTACATAACAAGCCATTACGAAAGTAAAATCTTCCATGACACCAAATTACATTGTAAGAACTTTCTGTTATATTAAATAACATGATAAAATTCTATCTTAAAGATATAAAGTGAAATGCATTTTAATGATTTTAATGACATATTTACAAGAAGTCCATTGCATCACTTTTTAGTGGCCTCCCACTCTTCATTTTGTTCATATATTTGAGACTTAATACATTTTTTAATGTATTCTAGGCTATGTGTAAAAATCATTAGAGACATCTATGCATCTTGGCCTGAAGGAATTCTTATGATGAAAAAAGTAAGCAAAAATGTACATCAAAATTTGTTTTTTATAAAATGAACAATTACAAGAATATCAATCTGTATAAAATTTCATATAATTGTTTACATATTATAGTTCAGAGAACCTGTGCAAGGCTGTACATTAGAATTTATGGTTCATATGCTCAAGGGACAGAAATAGGGATGAACTGACAGATTATTAACTTTTCCTTTAAATTCTCTTGCAATTTTTCAATGGTGAGATGTAATATATATTAAATTTGTAAGTTTTAGATACACGTTAAAGATCTAAATTCCAAACAACACGATTATTTTCCATCCATGTGTTATTTTCCTGGTACTTTATGTTGATGTAGAAAATAACTTAATGAGAGCCATTCTTTCAAAAGCACGATGGAATTTTAGTGTGTTTTTAATTTCCATTTCTCTAATGTGCAAAGATGCTGAACTTTTCTTACATTTATCCATTACTAACTTGAGTTCTTCTGAGGAAAGTCTACTCATTTCAATTGCCTGTTATTATAATTGGAACTTTTCAGAGGGGAGTGTTTACTAATTATTTCACTTGATGCTCTGGATACGAGACCCCTCCCTGAGGATTGGAAGCTAGCATGCTTTTATTTTCCTTCTTCTTTCTATAAATTGTCCCTTCACTCTGTTGTTTCCTTTGCTACACAGAGACTTCTTAATTTGACATAATTTCATTTGTTAATTTCTGATAATATTTCTTATGTGATTGGTTCTTTCGTGAAAACCTTTCCTGCACCTATGTATTCAAACTTTTTATCTATTTTATCTCCCAGCAGATTTATTGTTTCCATTTAATATTTAGGCCTTTTCTTCATTTTTATTTAACTTTTGTACCAGGTGAAACAGAGGAGTATAGAATGAGTCTTTTCCATGTGGATAACAAGTTTTCCCAGCCCCATTTGTTGAAAAGCTTGTCCTTTCTCCAGTAGGTTTTTGGCATATTTGTGGGAGGTAAGATGGATAAGGGTGTCTAGAGTTTTTTCTAAATTCTCAATTCTTTTTCACTGATCCATATCTTGTTTATTTATTTATTTATTTATTTATTTATTTGCGAGTACCAATTGTCTCTTTTTTATCACTGTTCCTTTGTAATATAATTTAAAACATGACATTGTGATGTCTCCTACATCGCCCTTGTTGCTCAGGATTGTTTTCGCAATTCTTAGTCTATTCTGGTTCCACATAAATTTTAGAATTACTATTTCTAGTTACATGAAAATAATTGTTGGTATTTTAGTTGGAGCTTCCTAGAATCTGTATTTCTGGTTTTGTAGTGTGCCCATTTTGACAATATTGGTTCTACCTATATGGGAAAAGGGGATGTGTTTCCTTTTCTAAGTACTTTTTCAATCACTTTTTTCAAGCTACTATAGTTTTCTTTCACTTCTTTGGTTATATTTGTTCCTGAGTATTTAATTTTTGTAATGTAATTATTATGAATGAGGTCATTCCCCAATTTCATTGCCAGTGAGTTAGTGTATAGAAATGCCACTTGAGTTGTGTGTGTGTTGATTTTATCTCCCACCATTTTTTAAACTTATTTATTAGTTCTCAGAGTTTTTCAAGTCCTTTAAATAGATAATCATGTTATTTATGAACAGAAATAGCTTGACTTTTTCTTGCCTATTTAAATTCCTTCTATTTGTTTGTCTTGCCTGATTCTCCTGGTAGAACTTCAGTACTCCAGGCTGGTAGCAAAGCTCATGTATTAGAGCTCTTATCTTGGAATTTATTGTGGTTTGGCTCTGAAATGTCCCCCAAAAGTCTCATGTATTTAAATGTTATGGATTGTCTATGGAATCATGTGCTGTTGGTAGATTGGGGCCTAGTCTGGAGAGGTGGATTACTGGCATATAAACTGGATTATTGGCGTGTAAATTGGATTATTGGCACATAGTGGAGGTTTACCACTCCTGGATCCAGGAGGGGCTGGTCACTGGGATGACAGCTGGAAGGATATATAAGCTGCTTCCTTCCTTCCTTGAGGACTAGTCTCAACTTGCCTTCCTGTCTGCGATGTCGTGAGCAGCTGCCTCCACCTTTCTGCCTCTGCCATGTACTTTGATTGCTGCCAGCCACCCTGAATGGACTGTGACCTTCTGAAACTGTGAGATAAAATAAACCTTTCCTTTCCTAAATTTGTGGATGTCGGGTATTGAATCACAGCAAAGAAAAAGTGACTAAGACAGAAGTGCAAGGGCCCGGGTTCAATCCTCCAGCACCATATAAACTCGGCATGGAGGAGCATGCCTGTAATCCCAACATTCACTAGGCTGAGGGAGGAGGATTTTCATGAATTCTAGGCCCGTCTGGGCTACATAGTGAGTTCAGAATCAGCCCGGGATGCACAATGAGAGCATCTCTCAAAAATAAATAAAATAAATAAATAACAAACTAGAAGTTTCCAGTGTCATGTTAAATGTGAATAGCTAGAGTAGACACCCTTATCTAGCTCCAGATTTTAGGAGAATGCTTTCAATTTTTCAGTATTTGAAAAGGTTTTTATCACTTTAAGGCTAGGTCCTTTGATATTTATTTTCATTATGAATGGATGTTAGATATTATTATTAAAGGCTTTTGCCTCATCTGTTGATAGGATCCTATGACTTTCGACTTTACTTCTATTTATTTAAGATATTACCTTTGTTGATTTCTATATGTTCCTTGAACCATCCTTGTATCCTAGGGATCAGTCCACTGGGTCAGGACATATGGCCTTTCTAATGATTTGTTTTATTCTAAGAATATCTCATTGAAGATTTCTTTTTATTATTATCAAGGAAATTAACCTGTAGTTTTCTTCTGTTGAGTCTTGCCAAGGCTGGCGTATGCTGGCTTTAGGAATGAGATTGGCAAGGTTCTCTCCCTTTTGATTGCTTCAAGGAATTTGAGTGGCTTTAGATCTCTCCTGAAATTCAGGTAAATTCTTCAGTAAATCAACTGAGTATTGGGCTTTTTATTGGGTAATATTTTTATTACTGACTATTTGATTGCTGGCTCAGAGGTTAAGCATCTTGTGGTTTCTTCAGTGTAAAACAATGAGGATACAGATAATTTGAGAAATGAAATAGTTGAGAGTCAGGAAAGAAAGGGAGGAGACAAGAGGTTCAGAAGGGAGAGAGGGGGCCACTATTCTGATGTTGGAATAGATATGTACACAAAATTCTCAGTTGTAGTGCAACCATTGTATATCACATACACATTTCAACAGATATGGGAACAAAGATTTTAGCATCAAATGCTGGTCTGGAGTTCAGGAAAAGGAATCCTTTTACATAGTTAATGAGACTATAAACTAGTACAAGGGCTGTGGAAATAAGAATAAAAATTCCTCAAAACATTGAAAACAAAATTGCATATGATCTAGATGTGCCTCTTCTAGACATCTTCCAAAAAAGTTAAAGATATTATATCATAGTAATTCACATATGCCTATGTTTATAGCAGCATAACTCCTAATAGCAAATGTTTGGAGGCTGCCTACATCTCTATCACTAGATGAATGCATATAATAAATATGGAATATACATACAAATAAAATAGAAAAAAGTTTAAAAGAAATATGAATTTGTATAATTCATAGAAAAATGATTGCACCTTGAGAACATTTGCTTAGCACACCGAAAGATAAATATCACCTTTTATCTCTCTCTTTTTTTTCCTTTTTCTTTTTGTGACAGAGTCTCACTCTGTGGTCCAGGTTGGTCCTGAACTCACCATGCAGTCCAGACTAGTCTCAAATAATGGAAATCCCCCTGCTTCAGACTAATAAGTGTTAAGGTTACAGGTGTGCTCCACAACACCCTGTTTAGGTGGTGCCAGAGATTCAAACTCAGGGCCTTGCCCTTGCCAGGCAAGCAGTCTAACTGCTAAGCTATGCTCCCAACCACGAATGTGGTTTCTTTTACATTAGAAAGTCAAAATATAAACAGCAAGATCAAAACAAAAGACAATTGAAAACTGAAAACAGGGTGGTAGACCTTGTGGAGATGGGAAGGAAGTGTGGACACAAGTGGGTGGGATGTAGGGAGGGAAAGGGGAGGAAAGATGAAGAGGTAGTATGCAGATGCAGTTCCCCCAGCTTACTCAAACAATAATTAATGTACTGATAAAGATATGAACAATAAGAAAAAATCTACTAAACAATTTCAAAAATAGCTTACAAGATACACATCAGACATTGATACCTTGCCTCTAGGCACTATAGATTTTTATCATTGTCCATACTTCTATATTTTCTGAACTTTTTACCACATACAGCAGTGTTTAAATCAAAAAGCATTGCAAAGCTATTTAAATGACTTATAGCTTAATCTTTCTCAGATTTTTGGAATACATCATTCATGAAGACACAGTGGATAATTGTATTCTGGTAAGGATAGTTGGTAAAGGCAGACTAATGGAACATTTCTTTCTCAAGTTATTTTATTGTAAAGTAGATTGATTGCTAACTTTATTGAGAAAGGATTTATTCCTATTCTTAAAAGTTTTTCAACTGCTTTTGTGAAGCATGACCCAAATAATCTACTTTTGAATAATAAGACCTGGCAAATCTGCAAAGATATCTTTTGAATAAAAATCATGCAATGATTGATTTAAGGTATGCTTCACAAAAAAAGAGAAACTTTTCTGGAAAGCAGATTTATAACTGTAATTTTTCTTCCTGTATTCTTTTCATTATTGCTTCTAGCTTCCAGACATAAATAACTAAAATTAGAGCTGCTATTTTTAAATCAAGAAATGGTCTTGCTTCAAATTCTGTATACACTTTTTTGTTTTTGTTTATTTGGGGGTATTTTTTTTGGAAGGGATGTGGCCTGATGAGACAGAGAATACAAAGCTTCTCTAGAGTAGTTACTCACAACTTAGCCCCTGGATGGACTCTGGGCTTCTAATTGACACAAGCTCCTAATATGTTAGGCCACAGCTATGATTACTTGCACCGTTGCTTTTTGTGAATAACTTTCTATGCGTTATGTTATATTCTCAGAAAATATGTGCCTAAAAAGATAAATAAACATTGTTCTGATTAGAAGATGCTAACATTTCCCCCAAATAATGTTATGTCTTCTGCTGACCGTAGCCAAAGAATAAAGTTTAAGAAAAGCTACAAAGACACCTCCTTCTGTAATATTGCTTACGTGTATGGAGAATGCGGGTCATAATAAGGCCAAGTAGTGATATCTGGAAGAAGCAAGAAGCAGAGATCGACCAGCTATGAGTACAAACTGGAAGCGAGTGCATTTTATTGGCCAAAGGACTGGCACACATGATTAAGTAGGAATTTCTTGGATGTATAAATCCTAAACCTCCAGATTGAGTCAAAGATGAAAACTTTTTCAATTATAGAAAAAATATCATTCAGAAATATATAAATAACGACCAAGTCTACCTTACAAACCAAGTTAATTGATAGATGTGACCAACAGATTTCTCTTTAAAAATTGACTAATCATGACTTCCTGTTATATGTTTCATGCACCTTGGCAAGAAGTATATAAATATTATAATGTAATGAATGAGCAAGAGAAGTAGGGGAAGAAGTTTTATTTTTTTTTCTTCTAAAACAAACTTTTTCTTCAAAAATTCTCAGGACAGTCTACCTCCTCAATTCTTTGTTTAAACACCCATCTGAAATAACCAGCACACCAGCTGCTTATCTAAACTCTGTCCAGCTTGGTTTTTTTAAATAAATTCATTCCTTAGATTTCGAATAAATTATTCACTCTGTTTGCTCTATAAACATGTAAAGCTCTTACAAGTGAGGGCTCTCTTAGAAAATTTATGACAATAATTTATATAAAGAAGTACTTCTTTTCCTTTATTAACCAGAAGATTTTAGTAATAAAAGAAGCTGGGGTGCATAATTATCCACTGGTGCCACTTTAAAGCCAACAGTATTTTCATAAAATATCCTTAAGTTTGAAAAGTTTGGCCGTAAAACTCAACCCATTAGTTAAACCTTAGATGTGGCATTAGACATTCTATCTGATGGCTTATCAAATTCCACCGTGGTATCACTGCATACTCTGTGACTTGAAATTTATTTGGGACGTGATTGTTGCCCAGCAAGTTTTAAAAGATCAGTTTTTTAAAATGTTGCATGTGCATTTAAAAGGAAGGTACATTCGAAATTATTGTGTGCAATCCTGAAAAGAGGTCAATCAGGCCACGATGATTAATTGTATTGTACAGATTTTCTATTTCCTGATAATTTTGTTACTGTTAGGTTCCTTACTCATTATTCAGAGATGTCTGCCTAAATTTCCACTATAATTATGGATTTTTACTTTTTTTTTCCACTAAGTAGAATTCACTTTTAGTTTATAGTGTATTTTTATGGGATCTTTTTTGCTTGGTTGCCCAACATAACATATATTCCTATGGTTTTATTTTTTCATTTTTTGCCATTTAAAGCGTACCTTAAGTTAATATCTGAGAGCCCTGAATGCGGACTCCTTCCAGGCAAAACTCCCCAGGATGCTCACCACGCACAGGCACGTCTTGAGGAGAGAGGGAAATGTGTGGTCAAGACACTGTATTTTCGCTCTCTTTTGAAATAGGACAGCTCAAATCCCCATTCCTCTGATTAATCTCCAATAATTTCAGTTACTTGATTGATTTTATTGCACTTTCAACTTTTTTTCATAGTGTTGCTTGGTTTGATACAAAGTATTTTATCACAGATTAAAGCCAACAGCCAAATAGCAAACTGAAGTTTCTGCATTTCTTCAAAACAAGATCTACTTCTATTTCAATTTTCCAGACTTTGGTGCTTCTTTTATCACTCCTACATGCAGGGAGGTTACAGAAACCGTAGCAGTGACCTGACAATGGTATCCAGTTCGAGCTTTTTTTCTCATAGAAGTTGGCAAAAGGGTAGAGACTCTCATAAGGCAATACAAAAATATTCAGCATAAATCGGGGTCTATGACCAGAAACAATGTTACAGGATGTCTA
This sequence comes from Ctenodactylus gundi, assembly GCA_004027205.1. Classification (NCBI taxonomy): domain Eukaryota; kingdom Metazoa; phylum Chordata; class Mammalia; order Rodentia; family Ctenodactylidae; genus Ctenodactylus; species Ctenodactylus gundi. Next base: position 458,064 of record PVKB01000734.1, on the reverse strand, counting down.
ATCCTGGTTTTAAATTTCTTAAAATAAAACTGAGAGAAAGAGAGCGAGACAGAGAAGAGAGAGAGAATGAGAGGATTAATATGCATTTTTATATTGTAGTTGTTAAGCAAATCAACTAATATTAATGAATAGGTGACAGAGAACTTTTAATGCCTGTATTATTTTCACCACCAGGTGAAAGTAACATGAATAGTTACCACTGATCACTATTCATATGCATCAGATATTAATGAGAATACTGTCAATATTTAGTATGAATTGCTACCTTGCAGGATATATATATATATATATATATATATATATATATATATATATATATATTACCATATCATATCATATATTTGTATTTTCATGGAGATTTTTTGGCAATTAATTTTTAAAATCTTTCTAAGAGACATTTTGAAGGAAGTTGTATAATTAGGTGCGTGTCTTAGAATGAGCGCTATGTGTGAACAGAGGAGACGTGCACGAGTGCGTGCTAGCATCGTCTCATAACTGAGTACAGAATGGTAGGTAAAACACAAGTGGGAACCAAGAATGAGTCTCCTGAGCATAATTATGCAGCAATACATTGAATTTCATAACTGAAAGTTTTGTAAAAAAGGATAAAAATTTATTTTATTTTACTAAATATGAGTAATATGTAAAGTAATTCTGTATTTTTAGTACTAACATGACCTAGTATATAGTACTAAGACAACACTTACAACACTAGGAAGTCAAATTATGGATAATTTGACTTAAACACGATAAATTTGGTTTTGTTATCCAAGTAGGACACAAAGGGAGTATTTTATCATTAATTTTATATGCTTCCTATACATTGAAAGGTTTTTATGTTTGTTTGCTTGTTTTTGAGACAGGGTCTCTCTCTCTGTAGCCCAGGCTGGTCCTGAACTCACTATGGAGCCCAGGCTGGCCTTAGACTCATAGCAGTCCTCCTTTCTCAGCCTCCCCGAGTGCTGGGATTACAGGTGTGCGCCACCGCGCCCAGTTTACGTGGTGCTGGGAATTGAACTCGGGTAAGTAGCAGTTGACTTAGCACTTGCTAGGCTACTCCTCCAGCCCTGCAATGGAAGTCTGAAAAGAAGGTATGTAATTGTAAAAGCAGACAGTATGTTTAAGAATTTAATATTTCTCTAATGGTGAAAATGGAAAAGGCCAAAATATGATTCAAAGTACTTATTTTAACTATAAAAAATATATATGTTAAATAATTTTACATTTAAATTAGGCTGACATGGTTGTTTCATTTTATAGTTAAGCTTAGCCCACTGAATCTTCCATACAAGAACACACTGAACTAGAAATAATGGATTTGTGAGCCAATGAATTCAACATTATATGTAGGAAATATTCTATTTTAAATATGAAGTTAAGAGATCTATTGCTGGTTTACAGAAAAAGCCTGATATGCAATGTTACTAAAAAATGCCATTTTTATATAAAATTCAAATCACACCGGAAGAATTAATTACCTAAAAATAAAACCATAAACTAATCAGATATTAATCCATGAAAGTGCTTCAGGTTTTTACTATAACGTTAAATGGGCACATGATGAGCACTTGTGTATAAGTACATAGAAATATTTACCTATTTAACATATGATAAATTCACTTTTAAGTTGTGCATGTTAATTTTTAAGTTTATGATTATTTAAATTAGACAAAACTTTCTTTAATACTGAATTTTATTTTATAGCATAGAAACTGTTCAAACCTTTAATGCTTACTTCTTAATTTATTATGAATATGCTTCGCACAAGGTTTTTTGTGATATAAAATCTATATATTAAAGAATAACTTAACAAAAATGGTATTCTGGGGTGATTTCTAGTGGCTGAATGGTATATGAGAAAGAAAATTAAAAATTTGAATAGTAAAATGAAAACTCCTATGTAACTTCTTAATCGAACACACTGAATTGTAGAAAGGTGAGAAGTAAATTTTGTTTGCTCACATGTTATTTTTCAGTGACTTGCTTTAATTTCTGAAACATATATCTTCCTAAATTAAAAATGCAGTATTTCCTAATTAAAATATATGGAAGTATGGAATCATAGTGAGTTACTCTCTGGGATTCAATTACTTTGCTTGAGAATGGCTGAAGATATTGAGGAAAAAAATGTTATATCTTCTCCAAATAAAGTCATTTTCCCAATTCTGCCAGAACAGAAAAGGGAGACTTTTGTTTCAATTACCACAAAAAATTATCTCCGGAGCACAAAAAAAATTAAAATAAGTAATAAATAAACTGGAATTCTTAAGATCCAGCAGAGATTTAATTTATGATTATCAGCTGAGCTGTGCTTGTGTGCTCACAGGACACAAGACCGGGCTGCTCAGGAGACTTCCTGTTTTGTCACACTTGACACTTACAACAGGATCGTGTTTTCTATTTATTTTCCAGGTGCTTTTTATTCAGTTATCAATTTGTTTTCTGACGTTTCCTCTGTCCTGCACTCCTGAAAGTATCTCTCATATAAACTAAAAACTCACCTCTAACAAAATAGACAAACTATTCATCTTTTCATAACTTTTCCAATATGACCTATTGTCCAATTTTCCTATTGCCTTATTTGCTAGTAAAAATTTATTATGTTATATTTTGCTATTTATTTACATTGAATTTTAAGTGAGCCCACATTGTTGTACATTTTTGTCATGGCCAAGTGGTTGAATGTCTATTTGCCAGGTCCTTAATTCGCAGAGTCTATTCTACAACAGAGCAATTTGTATGCTTTGATGTTTTTCATTGTATTATTCTTCTTGGTTTGTAGATTATTTTACATTCCAATTATTGCCTCTTTCTTGTTATATTGCAATTTGTTTATCCAATATGCATCTTGTCATTAGAATTTCTGTAGATAAACAAAATTCTCTGATTTAAAAAAATCTTTGTAGTTTTGTTCACTGTCATTTACTAAAAAGAAAGAAAAGAAGAAGGACAAAAACGAAATATAGGGAGTTCAGCAACAACCTGGGCTACAGAGTGAGACTTTGTCTCAAACAAAAGAGAAAGAAGGAAGGAAGGAAGGAAGGGAGAGAGGGAGGGAGAGAGGCAAGGAAGAGGTAGAGTTATAAAGAGAAGGGAAGGAAAGAGGGAAGTAGGGAGGCAGAGAGGGGAAAAGGAAAGAAAAAGCAAAGAGGAAAACGAAGTTGTTGCCATCATGGTACCATGAAGAAAATCTACATCAGGATATTCTCAATTATGTGAGCTCCCTTCTTTCACGATTACACATAATCCCCAAATTATGTTTATTTTTGGTGTAAAGAAGTATGTAGCTTTATCTTTTTTGTCTCCATAAACAACAAGCTTTCCCAGTTCAAATTCAAATTAATAAATAATTTCACTGTTTTCCCTCTGCTCTTTGTGCCACCACTTCACATTAAGAGTCCTCGTGAGCGCGCATCTCTTCTGTGGAGCCTCTTGGCGGCCAGTGCGCTTGTCTATAAGCCACTAGGGCACTGTTCAAGTATTTAGGCTCTATCGTATGTCTTCATATTCGACAGGACAATTTTCTCTTCCTGTGGTAGCTCTCTGGGAGAGCCTGAGCTATTCTTAGCCCTCTGATCTTTGGTACAATTATTATAAGCATTTTTCAAATTCCACAAGAAACTTGTTAGGATTTTTTTTCTTATTAATTACAGTAACCTATGTATCATTCTGTGAGACTTTTCTTTTTTATGGTATTAAATGTTCCTATGGATTAATGTTTATAAGCTTTTTCTAACATCTTTTAGTGAAACTGTATAATTTCCTCCAACAAGTTTAAACATATATATTGTCATATTTTTAAGTAATCAATATTTTTCTAGCTAAACAGATTTTTCATCAAGAATGTTTTCAACTGATTATATATCGTTCTAAAAACAATCGTATTAAATGATTACCGAGTAATATATTTACATTTATTTTGTCTTTCCAATTCTTTAATCTTTACTATTCAGAGAAGCAAACAATTTTTGGAGAAGACCAAATAGTACATGTTTTCAACTTTGCAATGCATTTCCTCTCTCTGAGTTGCTCAACTCTGCCATTACAGAAGCCACAATCTGTGAGTGTGGTTGTACCCAATAAAACCTTACCTACAGAAAAGATTATATTCCAGATTTCTCCCAGGAGCTGGAAGAGTCCAACCCTGATTCCAAAGCTTCTTTTATATTATGAAATACCCACATTTCCTTATTTATTTTTAATTTAAAAACTGCATAAATTAGTCATGCCATAATCCTGTATAAATTGTTCTTTGCACTTAATATAAAATAGCTGTGAAATTTTATGTAATTTATGCTATTAAAATGCATTATTAAAATTTTGTATTTTGGTACCTTAAAAATATCATTAGTGGACCCTTTCCTTTTTTTCACAGTTCCAAATGCAATCTAAGTGGCCTGCCACCACTCGGATGCACCTTTAACCCTGACACATTTTCAATAGGTGGATTTGCTCATGTGGCAACTCTTCTCTGTGTTAATGTCTCTTATCTAACTATTTTGGCCTTGGAAATCGGATTTCCAGGCTGGTCATCTTTCTGTGTTAAATATAAGGAAAATGATGAGTTATTTACATATCCATTAAGCTTTTTAAAGAATAGATACCAAGGTTGGGAAAATTTTTTTCTACCTTGATGAACTTTAATGGTTCTCTCACAAAAATATAAAAAAGTTACAGCATATTGCTATTTTAGTAACAAAAAGTGCGTGAACCACTTACTTGTTAAGTGAGACATTACTGTATGGAAATATTAAGAAAAAAGCTTTTCAAAAAGCAATTAGATGCCTAAATTTACCTGAAAACAGCTGTGTGTTTATTTGCATGTGTGTGTGTGTGTGTGTGTGTGTGTGTGTTTATATGTTTTTTCAAGTAAAGTCCTAGTCTTCTCTTTAAGGAGGCATCACTATTAAGTTCCAATAAATGTATCACAGAAAAAATCTTTTATGAACAATTTTCCTAACAATTTTTGAAGATCAAATGAGCTATATATTTTAACAGGTCCAGTTTATGCAAACAGTTGTGTGAAGCAGAACAAAAGCTGTTTCCTGAGAAATTACTTGAATAAAAGATAGTAAGGTACAAAGAACTGAGAAACTACCCTAACCACCGGCATTATCCCACACACAGTTCTCATACACATAAAAGCTTATGTAAGAAATATGTTAGGGCATTGTTGTTGACATGAAATATAAAGTAAATAGAAGCATTATTTTAATTGGAAGAAAGATCATTAAAATAGAGTCACGATGAAGGTGCATCTTCTTTACTCAGCCTACTCCTTCCAATACTAATGGCTTCCAGAGAGAGCTTCAAGACGCGCAGAGAGAGAACAGTGCAGTAGCTGTCCAAAATCCTCTCCCCCCTCCCCCACCCAGTCAGGTTGACACACAAAATTAACCATCCTGTGAGAAAAGGAATTTAAGAAGTACATAATTTAAAACATCCTAAAGAGGAGAACCTTCTAAAATTCATTCTTGTTTTTGAAATTACACTTCCAGCATTTGTTAAAGAATAACCCAACATAAACATGAAGTTAAGTCATGACTGATATTGTCCTTTATTAAGCGACATACTAAGAACAAAGAATAGCTCTTAATCCACGGCTAGCTGTGCTCAGTTTTTCAGTCATCGAGTGAGAAAGGCCTGCGGAATTTAAGTAGCATCTGCAAGCCTGCAGCAGTACTTACCGAGAGAGCTACTCCCGTTGTCCATGGAGCGCTCCCCATGGTCAAGCCAAGTGCCATGGCGGGGAAAAGGAAGAAAATAGGGTTTGGTCTTCACCAACTGTCTCTATACTATACACTTTTACTTAATACAAGTAAACACAGATAGTATATATCCATATATCTTAAAAATTATAAAGGGACATAGAAAGTAAATCTAAGGACATTTTAAATAAGAATAGGTATAGTTAGAAAGAAGCATGCAAAAAAAAAAAAAAACCTGTGGAGTGAATTGAAATGTCAAAGTCTATATAAATAAAACATTGAGATCTTTGCCTGAACAATTCGAAAGAGTCAAATAACTCCAGGGAAAACAGAACGTTACGTAAGGAAGATGCTGACGAACCTACGGTAAACACAAAGATAACTTCAAAGCATTTAGTACTGTGTGTTCAAAAGCTGTCAAAAAATCTCAGAAGAAAACATTAAAGATTTATAGTGTTAGTGGGAAAGAAACCCTTTGCTGCATTGAACCAAATAGAATTTTTTTCTTTTTCTTCTTTTCCCGGAATTACTGATCTTTAGATATAAAGAAAATGTTAGTGACTAAAATTCAGTCTCTGGGAGCATAAGAAGAGATTAATTTGAAGAAAAATAAATAAGCTAATGGTAAACATGCTACATCCTCAGCGGCCAACACTTTTCCAGGATCAGTTTCCAGCTACCTGGGACTGTGTGAAACCCATCAGCTACTCAAGTTCCCACAGCGAGTCACTGGGAAGCCACCACAAATGCTAGGTGCGAAACCTATGTGCTTTATATTAAGTAATGTGGTATTTACTTTGACATAGCCATAGTTCCCTTAATTTAAAATAATGTTTTTAAACACAATTTTATGTTTGTATCTGTGGATCATATTATTGAAAAGTTATTTTACATATACTGACAAATATATCTTGCTAATACCAGCCCATTTTGTCTAGTTTGATTTAAAAGGACATAAAATTATTTTAATATGAGGCAAGTTTCTCAGGGCTTTACACATATTAACCCACTGAATCCTTACAAAAAATAATATACAAAGTAAATCATTTACTGTCCACATTTTACAAATGGCAAAAGCAAGACATACAAAGTTTCGTAATGGAATTTGTAAGTGGCAAAACCAGTTTTGGAAGTTGGGTAGTTCTGAACACTTAGTTGACGCAATTATTTTTCTTTTCAAGTACAGAATAGCCCAGGAAAAGATAGCTTTTAAAAACCTGGTTGCGCCACCTTACAGTCCCACCAGCAATGTAAAAAGGTTGCTTTTATTCTGCCACCTCCCCAGTATCTCTTGGAATTTGAGTTCCTGGTATATGCTGTTCTCACTGAAATATGATCAAATACCAGTATTGTTTTGATTTGTATTTCCTTACCGCCTACGCATGTTGAGCATCTTTTTATGTATTTGCTGGTCATCTGTACTTCTTCGTCTGAAAACTGTCCATTCACTGCAGTTACCCACTTTTTAACTGTGTCTCGGATTTCGAGGGGTCTACTTTTCTACTCTTCGTATGCTCTAGTTATTGGCCTCCTGGATGAGCTGTCGGTGGTGGACGTGAGAACAAGAGCGGCATCATGTTCATGTTCTCCAGTCCTGGTAGTCCGCACATGGCACAAAATGAATGCTCACTGAAGCTTTATTAAATTAACTACGTTAACATATCAACAAAAGAATAAATATTTTTTCTACTAATTTATTCTCTAATAAAATAACAAAGCGATCCTCTGGTTATAGAGAACATCGTGGAGTCTTGACGTAAAATTATCTTTTTCTTATAAAAACACTCACTGAAACAAAATTAATTGATTTTTCATAATGTTAAAACTTTTACTGTAATAACAAAGCATGATAAATAAGTTATTTGATATTAATAAACATATTTTAGATAATTGGATGTAAAAAGGAAAAAAATAATTTTAGTTATAAAAGCATGAAAAAAATAGAAGTGTTAGAAAGGCCACTGGGAGCTTAATTCAAATGTCCTTATGCATGTGTTGGTCCATAAGAAACATGAACATTCTTATCGGCTTTGTGTGAACATAGATCTATCTGCCCATCAGACACAAGAGCAAGACAGCTCCTGCAGTGGTTGTTTACACATCTGCTTATACTTATCGCCTCAAAAAGGTGGGTTTTTTTCCAAGAAAACTTGTTCAGGTGGAATACATGTTTTTCAAAATATCAATCTGGATGAGTTCTTTTGGTTCAATTTTTTTAAAGTGCATATCTGAGATCAAATAAAGTATCCACTATTGACTTTGATGGTTCTACAATGACTAAAGAATATTAGTAAAATAGCACAATAGGACATATTAATAAATGCATGATTTCAGTAGTTTCACAATACTTGAATAGAATAAATGTTAAACAGAACTAGACAAAAATTGTCCATTCAATTTTTAAGAAAGATTGTCTGAGTATGATGATACCAGCCGTACTCAGCAATCACACCAACAGGAAAGCAATACAGCAAGAATTAATGAACTACAGTTACACTAATGGTTTCAGAGGTCCTGTTTTCATTGTGAGCTTTGCCCTTCCACAGAACTATTAGAGTGTCTTGCATAATTTCAAACTAACTTCAGAGAATTTTCTGAGAGAAACAAGTTGATCTATTCTATAGCATTTTTTTACTCCCTCCTTACTTGATAACAGACTCCTACCTTTGTTCAGGCATCAGGCTACAGAGTTCCCAGGCATCCATGGCCCAACCCCTTAGGAGTGAATATTGATTGCTTTTAAGCTAAGAATGGTGTGAACAAATCTATTTCTATCACAAACGATTGACCCAAAGCTCAACATTCTATGGGGAAAGAAGTGGAGGTCTGTGTCCATTGTGGGTTTAGGGAAAGCATTTTCTTCACAGATGAAAAGACACATTACAAAGAACCATCCTCTAGCTCATACCCAGAAATGAGCCACTAATTGAGAAGCAAATCTGAGGAAGAAATCTAGATTTATAAATGGAAAGCCCGTTGTATGCCTTGTTCTGCGTCTTAATCCCTGAGTCACCTACCTCCAAACAGGAAATTACAAATGTTATGTAAGCCACTGTTTATACACATAATTCAAAATCATTTAACTGATACAAATGTTAAAACATTTTCTAATCAAGTTTCATGAAATGGTTTTTAAATATAAAAATCAAAATCTTTATTCAAAAAGCTACAGATTGCATTCAAAACACATACTGATGTTGACAATTATGAATAATTATCGGTCACATCTCTTTTCTGTTTCTGAAAATTGCAGAGGATCTCATTCTAAATATAATCAATAACAAAAGCGATAACAAAAACTATTACATGGGAACTGAAAAAGTATATTAAAAAATCTATTATAAAAATGGAAAATTTTTAGAGTAGGCTTGGCAAGTGCAAAAAATCACAAAGTAATCTGCTACATATCTTCATCTTTTTATATTTGCTAGAAAACTTAAAAATTAAAATAAGTTTTAGGAAGTTGCATAAAAACATAAAATAATTGCAATCTCAAGGGCAATAGTCTTGGAAAATTTCTTCAAGATGAAAAATCATTAATGTGAATCAAGCCAAGAGATAGGAGATTACAGTCTGAGAATGTTCTGATTTTGAATGAATTTAGCATATAGTAAGCACTCAATAGTTACTACTTTTCTTATAATATTGCCATTAATAATAAACATTACCAAGTGAACACAAATAAGTCTACCAAAATGCTTATGAGAAAATAATTTTTCAAAATAGTCAATTTATGAGTGAATAACTGAGTGAAAAAAACTTTAAAATAATGAAGACAATTTCAATAAATTATAAGCTCAGCTGGATCATTACAATCAAACTTTTCATAATTTAATAAAACAAGCTGATATTTAAATGTATATTAATAAAGAAGAATTTTATGATACATCTAACACTTAAAATTTTATTCGAGAAAATAATTTCTGGGCTGCACAACTAAGAGTGCTTTTCTAGAAAGTACAAGGGCCTGAGTTTGTTTCCCAAGTACCACACAAACCAGGAATCATGACGCTTGTAATCCCAGCACTGTGAAGGCTGAGGCAGGAGGATTGCTCTGTATTCAGGACCAACCTGGACTTCATACTGAGCCCCAAACCAGCCGTGGCTACCATGCAAGATCCTGTCTCAAAAAATAGTAGTATCAAAAGTAGTAACTTATAATTCAAAGAAGACAAATTTTAAATCAAAATCATTTAGAAATTAAGTGGTGAAAACTTTGGGTTAATAGGACACAATTTTTAAAACTACAGTATTATCTTTTAAACAACATAGAAATACATATCAGATCTTCAAAAAGTTAAGCATAAAGTCAATAAATACATATATTGGAACATTTTTTAAAAACATTTTTATCAAATCATGGTGGCAGAAAACTGTGGATGTTTTAATACAGATAGCAACTCATTGATTACCTAAAAATTCATTTCTCTATAATGGGAACAGAACCACGAGGTAAGCAATATGATATACTGAGAAACCATATTTGCAAAACATGTAATAAAAGTTAACTCCAATACTCAAAAGCATCATAAATTAATAATCAAAGGTAATGAAAACTATAGGAGCAAAATGAGCAAACTATGAAACAGAGTTTAGAGAAGATGTGAAGGCATCTGCAAACCTCAAACTACACTTAGTTTCTCCACTGCCAAGTTTAAACTGAGATTTGAAATTGTTTAGGCCCTAGAAAGCTAGTGCTTTAAATGGTGACATTATAAATAGCACTCTTGGACACGGTTACGTATTTTCACAAACAAGGGATAGTGAAATGAGAGTTCTTTTAAAACAAAGACTGGGGAAATATAAAAAACTATTGATTAAAAGTCTTAATTCTGCTAAATGTGTGTTTTTGAATTGAAATATATCTTAATTAATATTTATATGGAAAGTCCTGAAGTGTTTTTAAATGTAGTTGTAAGCAGATGTAATACATACCAATAAATATTTCTCTTTTATTGCTTTACTAATAGGAAAACTATAAAAATATCTTATTTACAGTGTACTTTTATTCTTCATTTAATTTATTTAAGGTAGTAATAGTTTTGCTATGATTTGATGTTTAATATTAGTTATGTAATATCTTTAACACTGTCCAAAAAAACGCTCTCTATAGAAATGATAAGTAATATCTTTGTATCACAGACATAGCACAAGCCATCTCTATTAATATTTTTAAATCACTGGGAAGACAGCCAGATATCGCCTTTCTAATTTCATCATTACAGCAAAAATATTTATTTACTTTTAGGTTGTAGAATTGTAAATATTTTTACATTTTATTTCAATATCAAAATAGCTACATATATTTTAAACCTGTCAATTTAGATAAGTCGAACATGATATTTAAAAACAGGATCTTTGAATCAGTGTGAATTAAATCCTCTATTGTTTGCAATGTAGTTGAATCAAAACTCATTTCACAGTTCATCGCCAATATTCTGAAGGCTCTGGCTAATTAAATTAAAGTGAATTGAATTGAATTCGTACTTATTGAGACCAGTCTCCCTGACTTCAAGGAAGTCACCTTGACATTGCAGTTAGACCGGAGTCCTGACAGACCACACGTAAGCAGAGCAGAGAGCCATTCAAAATAGTGTGAGAACATGGCAGGAGGAATGCGCCATCTAGAAACTACAGACACAATGTATTCTCATTGAGGCTGTGTGTTGAGTTTCATTCAGATCAAGATGAAGTTGGTATCTGATTCCTTTATAAAATATCTATGTTTTCCCCAGTGAGCATTTATTAACATTTTCTAATATATCTCACTAATATTTTTCCAGCTATTTAATGAAGCCTGACATATGCTAAGTAAGTAAGTTGCTTATAGTCCAATTACCATTAAGTCGGAAAACACCAGTGATGCTGATAATACAGATTAGTAATATTTTGTACTTGGGACATGGAAAAATTGGACTTATATAGCTTAGTGATTATCTTGCACAAAATACTCTCTCTTTGAATTGAGAAAGCATTTATCTTTAGCATGTGTGCAGCAAATTGGGTTTTCAAATTCCCTCCTTTTACCCAATCTTCACTCATATTGTTTCTTAATTTACCAAGTAGCTAATAATTGATAGGAGACCTTTGAGGTGAAATTTATACCATAAAAACATAAAATTAATATGAACAATTAAGCTTAGGTAGCAAACAATTAACTTACGAATATGTGCTTATTATCTCTGGTTCTCAATGTATCCAATTACAAAGAAGGAAAACAATTGCTTTATTCTGTGCTGCAAAGTATTAATTGTATAATTATACCTCCCAAAACTATTGCAAATACTATTTTTAACTATATACAAGGATATTAACACTTTTTACTCAAGCAAAAGTTGAAAATTGAATCACTGAATATTTAATACTCTCAGAATCTTACCTCTAGACAACAGAAGGGATCATATATTCTTACTTTTTAATATATAAGGCACAATGGTGAAACTTTATTGCTAATCCTACAAAAATGCCCAAGTGTAAGTTGTATTAAGTGATATTGTGAGCATAAGTCCAAGTTCATATTTCAAGAAAATCTTTGAAAAAGAACAAAATTCTTAAAATTAGAACTCCAAATTTGCTCTCTTTCAGCCCTTTGTCAAAATATTCCTTAAGTGAATTTTCCAGTCAAATCGCAAAGCAATTCATTGACCTCTACAGTATTTTGTGAAATATGACTTAGGTTTCCTCAAAACTCTTTACAGTAAATACCTTCACCAACATTTGGTCTTTTCATGCAAACATAATCTTAGCGTACTTTCTCTATTACCTAACGTAAGCTACTATTTTCTTAATTTTTCTAATGTACCTATTTTTAAATGACAAATAGAAATTGTATATATTTGCCATATACAACTCGATGCTTTGAAACATACGTACATTATGAAACACCACAATGAAGCTAATTGAGTTAATGAGTAATTATTTTGTGGTTAGAGTATATAAAATCTACTTCAATTTGAATAACACATTGTCATTACATGTCATGTCGTACAATAAGTACTCTGAATTTGTTCTTCCTAACTGAAAATTTTTATCTTTTAATTAATAACATTTCAACAACCACAACCACCCACCCTTGCCTCAGGTGACCATCATTCTACTCTCTGTTTTTATGAGTTTGGCCGTTAGCTTGCACTTATAAGTGAGATCGCATGGTGCTTGTCTTCTGTGCCTGGTTTAATTCACTAAGCATAAACATCTTTGAAGGTCACTCATGTTATCACAAATGACAGAACTTCCTCACCTTTTCAAGTTTAAAAAAAATACCACTGTGTTAGTCACTTTCTCCTAACTAGGACAAAATGTCCAGCACTTGAAACTTAAAGGAGACGAGGTTTATTTTTATCCACAGATTTAGCTCACTTAGTTCCTTGTTAGCTGGTGCCCAAGCAGAAATGGCATGGTGAAAGAGCATGGAAGGTAACGATGACCATGCCACAGCGGTCAGGAAACAGGAGGAGAAGGAGGAACTGGAGACAAAATCCGCCCTTCCGGGAATGCCCCCAGTGGTCCACCCATTCCGATCAGGTCCTGTTTCTAACAGTTTATTCATGGCCCTCCATGATGCGGTCATTTTGCCAAAGTCACAGCCCTGAACATGAGATTTTGGGGGGACATTTAAGTTCTAAATTAGAATATTACACCAGCGGATTCCGTAAGATTCCCATCCATGTTACTACGCAAAATACATTTACTTTATTTCTAAGAATTGCCAGTTTCTTAAGAGTTCCAGCACTTCCAAACTGTTTAAACCCAGAAGTTTCCTGAGACTCAAGGCAAATTTACCTGTGAGTCCTTATAAAAATCTAAAAGTTAAATATTTCTACCATAGATTGAAAAAAGGTAAACCTCTCCAGTCCAAAAAGTTTTTCCTTTGGGACTGGGAAGGTTTACCTTGTTCCACTGTCTGAAAAAAGGGGGCACTGATGGGCATTGATTCCACAAACACCATGTTTTTAACAAATATGTTATAGAATATGAAATTCACATATATATATTTAATTCACCATCTTTAAATTTAGCCTCACATAAAGTCTTAGTACACAGGCAAAAAAAAAAGTGGGGTTTCTTTTTTTTTTTCTAAATACAACACTTCTGGTCTCAAATCCAGTTTTCCATAAAGTTCTTGTTCTCAGACCTCATGATCCTGGTCTTTACTGCTTGTGTTTCTTTCTATCAGTTTTCTAGTCTTCTGAGCTCCACCTAGAATTATGCATTAAGTTCTGGGCTTGTCTAGCCAACATCTCCACATTTTTCTAAACTCCTTCCACAGGCAAGTTTCAGATACTTCTGAACCACATACACATGTGTCACCACAACAATGGCCCCACTCTTGGAATGACTTACGTATTATTTCCTCATCAAGGAAACAAAATACACAACATATGCAGCTGTGAGAAGTTCACTTTAGTTCAGAGTTCATGAGTTCATTTCATGACTTACAGGCTCCAAGGCAGAAACAAGGCAGCAGAAGGGCATGGCGAAAGTAAACTGCTCATCCATGGTGACCAAGAAGCAGAGAAAGAAGCAGCCGAGGCAAGAGTATGTCCATCCAGGTCACAAATCCCCGTTTCCTGCCTTTTCCTACCAGGCCCGACCATCTAAGCATCCTTATGATTCAGTCTCCTTTTTAAAGTCCCAGATCTGAATGTAAGACTTTTTGGGTTCATTTTAGATGTAAACTATAATACCAATTATGTATATGTACCTCACGCTTTTATCTGCTCATCTACTGGTGGAGACCTGGCTTGACCCCATATCTACTACTATGAGTAATGTTGCATTGTGTATGAGAGCATCCCTTTCATAGATTTGTAAGCCTTCTGAATAGATCCTTTTTGTTATAATTTCTGTAAATTCTGCCTTTGGAAAGAACCCAAACTAATACAGTAAGGTGCTGGTGAAATATTTGAATTTTAAAAATTTAGGCAGAGGAGCCAAAGATTTGCTTAGTTCTGCTGTTTTATTTTATTTGACTTTAATATATAATTATAGTAAAAGTTAATTTTTATAAAGGAATATTAATAAAGTATTCAGCAATCAATAAAAGCTGTAGATAAAAAGAAGCAACTGAGAAGGCATTCTAATATAAATCAAATTATAATCTGCAGGCATAATTAATGTGAGATACAGTTACAATACCTCCTTTTTCAGCCATAATCATGGTGCTTAAGAACAGGCTCAGTCTGCTGGTTTGAAACATCATTAGTGTATCTGTGACTCTGTAGTCACTATGATAGCCCTAAACTCTAGACTCATATTTAAAACTTCCAACGTGTTCACTTGGATGTATAATTGATATGTCAAATTTTCAAGCATAACCTGGTTGGGTTAGAATTTTAAATTTTCACTTCCTAATTCTCTTGCACCCCAGTGTTCCCAGTGCCAACAAGACTCTAGAATTGGGTCCTTCCAAAATTCTAGAAATAATCATTGAACACTCTTTCATACTCTAGGTCCAACCCATAAAATTCTACATCAAAAATATGTCCCCAAATCTATTTATCTTCACTAAAAGTGCCAAGAAATCAGTGCCATCCATGGGGACCCTTCCCAGAGCCTTCTCACAGTTATCCCTCTTTTTTCTGTCAGACCACTCTAACCAGACACTCACCCGACTCTACCCACTAGAGCCGAAATGGTTTCTTTTTCATTTATATGTTATATCACATTTCACTATTATTTTTAAAAAGCATATATATATAGCACTTCCTTATTCATATTTAAAAACAAATTTAACAGAACTAAAAAAGATATGCTTTTATTATTTCTCCGAAATAGTTGTAATTTTAACTAAAATTTTTAGTGAAATGTTACCAAAAATGGATTTTCCCCATAACTCCTAATCTTCTACTTATGTTGAATATCAAATTATGCTAGCAATGCTGCCTTATTCTTAGTGTATGGATTCGTGGAAAGTAAGAGGGCATGTGGGAGGGTTTGGAAGGCTTTGAGAGTTGGACAAGAGATAGTGGGGCTGTCGGCAGTGAGGAACAGAAGTCCCACAGAAACAGAGAATTTACTGAGAAGCAAGATTAATGGAAAGTCCACAGAAATAGCAAATGCTATAACTGCTGAGGGCCTGTGCCTGACCACTCCCTGATACCATTAGTGGATAAATACTAAGTAGTTGAAGACGATAGAGTGAAAGGTCTTAAGGGTGGGAGAACTTCAAAGCTGCTGTCATGGTTTGAATCTGGAACACCTCCCAAAAGCTTGATGTACCTATGGATACTCTGTACTGTTGAGAGGTAGGGCCTGGCTGGAACCAGTGGGATGCTTGGGTCTTGGCCTGGAAGGGTGTGTGCTGGTTCCACACTTCCTCTATGGCGTGACTCTGTTCTGCCATGAGAAGCTTTCTCTACCTCGACTCCCACCATATGATCCCACCATTTCTAGAAGACCACCCATGAATAGACTGTGACCTTCTGAAACTGGGAGATAAACTAAATCTTTCTTCCCTAAAATTGTGGGTGTTGGGTATTCTATCCCAGCAGAGAAAAGTAACTAAGACAGCTACGTAAGGGTGGAGTAGAGCTGCCCAGTGGTGGGCTTCAGCAGGGGCTAAAGGGTGGAGAACAGCATCCAGTCATAACAACAGAGCTGCTTAGCACAGGCCAGCCGAGCTCATCCATAAAACCCCCCAGCACCACGGGGTAACCCCCATTTCTGGCTCTCCTTCAGGCGAACAGAAACTTTACCCCCGTTCTTTCCCCTTCTATATTATTCCCAGCGAAGAGTTCTCTTCACACCCTACTTCATCTGATACTCGTTTGAGCATGTTGAGACAGGAACCCAGCGCAGAAACCAATGCGGTTGGGACTTGCAACGGAACAGCTAAGAGAGGATGGGAAGGAGGAGGGACAGCGATGGTGCCGACACTGCAGTGCATATATGCGTAGCAATGCCTCAAGTTTAAGGTACCGAGATGTGCGTCTCAGATACATACGAATAAAAACAAGAACTTCTGAAGAAAACACTAGGTATTACTTGGAATTTTTGTATAAAATACCTTTTTGATATATAACAAAACAAGTAAACATTCAGGGAGGTCTATTGGATTTGCCATAAAAATATTAACTTTGTTTAAAATGTCATAAAGACCAGGTTTCTGAAAACACAACATAAAATTCATAAAAAATAATAGTAATTAAAAGACAGTAGGGCAAAAATCTAAAATTTCAAAATAATCTTCTTAATAAAAATAAATTAGTTCTTTTTTTAAGTGGCTATTGTATTTCCTTACTACATTCTCATAAAAGAAAAACTTTTCCGGAAAGATCTAAAGATAAATTATAAACTTGACAGAAATTTCCTAACTAATCTATAAATGTCTTCTCAGGCCAATAAGCCAGTTTTCCTTATCACTCATAGTCTCAATTTTTAACTGAAAATATTTAGTAGAATATTAGAAAAAATTGGATTATTTCCTCAGATATCTAATCTCATATACATATTAGTTATCAAGTCTATGCTACTTCCTTCTCTCTACTTTAATTATTTTTCCACTTTAGATATTCCCATTCACTCACGTGTTTAATCTTTCAGTCATTGTCTCTTACATACTTTTATTTTAAATGACTGTGTATCGATGTCAGTGACTATTTTGTGGATAGATAATATAAGTTGAGTAATATGTAGACAACTTCAGTGAGCTTACCACCGAATGAAAGCAAAAGGGAAAAACAAAAAGAATCCGAAAACAAAACAAAAAGTCAGAAAAGGAAAGCCAACAGCCCAATCTCTAGGCACATGCACAATGTGCAAGGCCCTGAGAAAATAAGGAAATATTTCACAGAGAAAGTGAAAGTTGGTTGAGTTGAAGAGACTACAAGAAAACTCTAAAATATCATGCCATGCTGGGTGCAGGAAACAAAAAGTGAGAAGACATAGTGGCTTCACCAACTTTCAGTGAACTTGAGATATAGATCATTTGGTGCCCTTACCCAGCTCGCAAACTGCTGTGCCAGGTAGCTGAGCACATTCATGAGCGGTCCAACACCCATAATGAACTTGTAAGCGACTAGAATGATTGAAAGATCTTATGCAAGAAGCAACATCATAACATTCCACTTTCATAAAGGTCACACTACTGGCAGTGTGACAGATGAACAGGGGAGCTGGTGAACTGGCTACAGGATGCAGGGTTGTCACAATGCATTGGCAAAATATACCAATAACCCTAAAATAAAAACTGAAAGAATGAAATAAATTTTAAAAGTGCCATCAACAACAGAAGCGGTTACAGTATAAAAAATAAGCATTAAATATACAAGTCATACTCTGTGATCAACACTGTCCATAGTGCTTCATATGATCCCATTCAATACAAAAAATAACATACAGACAAGATACGTATTATTATTAGCCAAGTTTCACAAATGAAGAACCGGAAGCACAGAGTCTAAATTGCCTGTCTTTCCAGATACATAAAGAGTAATAGTATGACTCCATTACCTGTGATCTTAAAAGTGATGGTATCGCGGACACTATGTAAGGTCACAGAATGATTATAGGGTACAGAACACTCGGCAGGGAATTCTACAACCTAAGTCTACAGTACTTTTCTTCTTCACTCAACAAACCACTTCTCCGTCAAGACACAACTCAAATTCCTCCATTCCGTGGTCTTTCCAAGCCACATCGGACTTGCTCTCCTAAATGCCACAGCTCTCCTTAGGATTCTCTCCCATCTCAGTGTGTACTCCTCCCTTTCTTCCTACCACCATTGTTTCCTTCATTAATAACAAGGAATATTTCATCTGAGTGAACCCTTTGTTCTCTCACAATATTAGCAACCGAGTCTCTGTATGTTTGTTTGTGCGTCTCCTTGAAAACATACTAATACTCTAGAAGAAGGCCATATTTGTGACATGTGTATTGAAGAGCACATCATTGTCTTTCTGAGTGCAAATGCAGGAAGATGAAAAAACATGATGACTGATATGCACCTTTTGTAAGAATTATCAAGGAAAAAACACCACCTGCTCTACCTGCTGAAAGATAATGTACAATTATTGAATTCTATTATTTTTCAAAGTGAATAATAATTTAACTTGATAAAGTAAAACACCAAACAAAGAGGTAAGAATTTTGGAATTTATGAAAGAAATGACATTACTTGGTGCAAACTTATTTTCACTTACCTAAGATATTACTCACCTATCTGATTGGAAATAAGTAGAGGTTTGAAACTGGAAAGAGTTACACTAAAACCTTTGTACATATAACATCTTTTCGTCTACCTATTACTATTTTCCCCACTTTACTTCTATGTGTAAGTGTAATACATAAAGTTTACATTGATCTTAAGCATTTTGTGCACACACATATTGTGGAAAAGTTACAATACTTCCCTTCTCTCTTTTAGACCCTGCCACTTCTCCCCCCTCTCATCCAGTTCCCATTATTCCCCACATTAAGTTGTATAAAATAATTTTGTTCTGGGTTTCTCATATCAGAGATATCATTCGATATTTCACCTTCAGCTTCTGACTCACTTCACTACGCATGATGGTCTCAAGTTGCCTACATTTACCTACAAAAGACTCCAACCTGTCTTTATAGATGAGCAGTATTCCATTGCGTATAAATCTACCTATTACTTTATTAATTGATGGTCAAAGTGAAGAAACATTCATAATATGTATAGCTGTACTCCGGGCCTGATTCACAGTGGCTTTACTGAGTCTGAAAACTCATCTCATAACAATTTCTATATTACTTACATGTATGATTTGAATGAACACTTGGTAGTTGGCAAAATACCTCATTGGACTCGTGGTCTCTGAATAAGAGCTATCACATTAAGAAAACTTAGTGTAGGCTCTAAAATTGCTCATATTCTCTCTTTCCACCTTGACATGGCAGCAAATAAAAAACAATATCATAAATAGAAAGACAGAAATGGATGCTTTTCTCACAGACTTAACACAGATGCAGAAGTAGTGATTTCTAATTTATCTCTAATTATGATGTTAGCCCTTAAAAAATATAAATCCTGGTTGATTGGGTTGACTACTATAAACTCAACCAAGAAAAAAAAACTCTAATCACATCTACTGTGTCAAATGTATTTATTTCTATAGTAGATTAAAATGTCATAAAGTACATGGTGTATTATAAATGGATTCTCTTCTATCTTGATTAAAAGACGACCAGGAACATTAATCATTCTTGTGAAGTGAACAAGTGGATTTGTATGGGCTTGTCTTATTTAAAAAATAAAAATCTTCAGGTAAGAATTTCTGAGGACAATGCAATTAATTCTAAAAAACTTATAATTTCCCTTGATCGTGATAAACACCCATTTTTCAAGGTTTTAAAGAGCTTCGTGTTTACCCCTCCACCTGTTTTGTTCCCACTCCTTTATTTCCAAATGCATCTTTCTTCTTCCAGGGAACCATCACCCTGACCTTGTTACCGAGCACACCACAACACGCTGTTGACAGCGTGCTCTTGGAGGTATCCAAGATTACACACAAAAAAATCAAATTTGTAGTTCAAAATTAATAATGTAACTGATAATGTTAAGGATGTATTATCTTAATTATTGTGTGATTCTCAAGATATTTGTATCTGCATAGTTTATAGAAATAAAATTTGACAATCCGGAAACTGATGGAAAAAGCAACTACTAACAATAGCTAAAATAAGGAAGTCACCAAAATACCCATGATCAGACCAATGAATACACAAATTGTGGTATTTATACACAATGGAACACTATGCATCTATAAAGTCCAACAGCATGGAGGCTTTTGCAGGCAAATGGAAGAAACCTGAGAACATTATGCTTAGTGAAGTGAGTCAGAAGCAGAAGGTGAAACATCGAGTGGTCTCTCTGATATGAGAAATCGAGGTCACAATTATCTCATGGAACTTAAAACGAAAAAACAGAGTGAACCAGGCGGGTAGGGTAGGGAGGGAGGGATGGGTTGGGTAGGGGTTGGGACAAAAGGAGAGAGGGAAACTCCTTGTCACCTTGACAAGATATGTATGTGCACAAAATGCTCAACTTCATTGTAAACCTTAAATGTTGCACTTATACATATCAATAAAATGGGAAAAAGGGGGAAAAAGCAACTACTCATCTCTTACCATTGATTCATGTGAAGATAGGCAGATTTCAGCAAGTGTAGACTTTCGGGAGCCTTCATTAAAAACAGAACCACCTGGAGATATGGCAAAGTCTGTCGCGTCATTTCCTTCAATCAAGTTTTCACATGCCTCTGTGTAAGGTCTAGCCAGGCCCTTCAATATCACATAAAATCCATCATCTCCAACCACTGAAACAAACCAAAAAATGCATATAAAGATAAGTATGTAGGTAGACAGATAACTAGTGTATGTATCAGCAAGTTCATTTAACTTTTGACATGTTCTTCACAACAATAATAATTGATGTAGCTTTGAAAAATTAAATTCATTTGAATCTACTCCATTACAAGAACAGGAAAGTTATGGTTGCAGTACTCAGATAACCATGGGTGGGCATCTATCTTCTCGTGGAACTGATAATTTCTAAGAAAAAAATGGAATATGGCAGTGTATCTTCAATAGATTTAAGATGTTATGAGGAAAATAAGACCAAACATTCCTTGACTGTTATTTCTTTCTCATCAGTTTGTCAGATGGTTATTTTGTATAATAATAGACTATCTGCTATACTATAATGATCACTAAAGACTTACTAAAACAACTTGGAAGTGATTGGTCACTACTAGAAAAAAGTTTCTTCAGTACTTGTCCTACTCCACGACTTTTCTACCCAACCTAATTGCTAAATTTGGATTGTGTGCCTGTAATCCTGAAAGGTATAGCCTGTTATGAATATTCCAAATGGTATTTAAATCCATGTCAGCTCTCCTGGAGTCTACTCATCTGAAGAGGTAGGGCATGGGAACTGGGTAGTTACTTTCTTTTTCCAATTCTCAACTATTTATATCACTTCATTGGATTGCAGCAAAATATTCCAGTACTATAAAGCCATTTCTTAACACTTTGTTTAAAATCATTTAAATAAAAACTTTACAAATTGAGGAAAAAGAATTTTGCCTTTGTGTGTCCTAAAAATTGCCAATTGTTTGCATTTTCTGATTTTTTTAAAACTACTTTGAATCAGTAGTAACCTCTTGTCCACCTTACCGTCTATATACAGTGACTGAGAGAGGGTGATCTTTCATATTTCTTTAAAGCAAAGGTTGGTTTTCCTTATGTGTCTGAACCTCAAATGCGTCCCACAATATCATTCATTAAAACTTCTAGTTCGTGGTGAGGACATTGTAGAAACATTGTTTTCTAACAGCTAGTAAATGAGGTTTATAAATATGATGTCATAGTAATCATACTGGAAAGATCAATAATGACAAAATTTTATAATGGCTAATCACAATTCTGAGTAACTACATATGGAAAAAGGTAGTTTCATAAACTACGTATTCGAATACTTTTGTGTTTAGTTTTGTAAAGAATTGACTGGAATTGCTTATACAAGAATAACAGCTGTTGAAAGGGATGAATTGAATAAACAATTTTATTGCAAGAACTGCTACTTGCCTTCCCAGCATGAATTATTTCCTTTCCCATTACTGACTCAACCACAATTTTATTGGATGTTCTATTTATCACGCTGAAAGTTCCATTTTACACACTAATGTATGTAGCCATCCAGCACCGTTTTCATTAATAAAACATTGGAAGCATTTTTAGTTTCCAGATATGCACGCTACTTGTTCCCCCTTACAAGCAAGAAGAGTGGCATGATTTGGGGGCTAGAATAGGAATATTACAACCAAAATAAAAATGTGAAAATATTGTCAGAAGTCTCAACCTGACATTTTTGAAGCAATTATCTAGTGACTTCTCATGAAATAAAATAAGCACGTCCCAAAATTCCTTTAAGCCATTGTCATTTAGTTCTCCATTATTTAAAGCTCAAAACAACTTCTATGTGTATGTGGTTGGATATCTAACCACAAGCATAATTGGTCCATCTGTTACTAACATATATTTGCATTACCACAGACAATATCACCTAGTATGAAACATCAATTTTATGACTATATTTAAAGAATGACAGTAACAAGAAGCAAAATAAGTTGCAGAAACTTATTATCCAAACACAATCCCATTTGGTTTGAAAAATCTACCTTTAAAAATAAGCTGTATATGATAACCTTCCTATGATGAGAATATTAATCATCCTACATCAACTTGACTGGATTAAGAAATTTCCAAGTAATTGTTTTTATATGAACTTTATTTTGAATATGCATGAACTTCTGATTTATTAATACGTTAATAAACACACGATATGGTAATTTGTGCCTATATATAACCAGTTGACCACCTTTTTCCACTCTCTAAATCTTTTCCTCTCCTCTCCTCCCGCTTCTCTGTGTCTCTTCCCTTTTATAGCAGCCCATCACCTCTCCCCCTCCCCCCAATTTTAACATTTCTTTGTGCGTGTATTTACAGAAATTTCGTACGACAGACACCAATTGATACCCAATTCTAGTGTTAAGTCCATTTGATTGAGCAGTATCCACTCGAGGTGGCATGTTCATTAGAGAAATTGGCTTGTAGTTTTCTTTTTTGTTGAGTTTTTGGTTTAGGTACTAAAACTGCACTGGCTTTGACATATGACTTTGTTAATTTTTCTTTCTCTTTGTTTTCTTGAAGAAATGTGCTCAGTTTGGCATTAAGTCTTCCAGTATTTTCTGGTAGAACTCTGCTGTGAATCCATCGGTTCCTGGCATCTTCTTTGTTAGAAATGCTATTATTACCCTAATTTTATAGTTGGTTATTGGTCTGTTCAGGTGCCTGTGGCTTCTTCTTTCAATTTTGAAGGCTGATAAGTGCTTAGAAATTTGCACATTTCTTACAGATTCTGAATTTTACTGGAGACAGATCTTCGAAGTAATTTCCGAGCTTTTGGGTTTCAGTGCTGTCATAATTTCATTTCTAATGCCGTGGATCAAGGCTTTCTCTATCGTTCTATGGTTATGACTTTTGCTAGGTATCTTATTTATCTTTTCAAAGACCCAGCTTTTGGTTTCATTGATATTAAAACTTTTAGTTTTTATTTTCTTAATTTTTGCTCTGATATTTATAATTTCTTCCCTTCTGTTAGTTTTAGGATTGTGTTCTTCTTGATTTTATAGGGCTCTGAGTTGCATCATTAAGTTATTTACTTGGGATTACTCAGTTATTTCTATGTGTGCTTATATGACAATGAATTTCTCCCTTGACACTGCCTTAATTTTGTTGCAAAGGTTATGTTGTGATGTGCTTTCATGATTATTTACTTCAAGGAACTTTTAAAATTTCTTGTCCAATTTCTCATATGACCTATTGTTTGTTTAATAATGTGCCATTCGGTCTCCTCTTATTTGAGCAATACATATTTTTGTTCTGTTTCTTTCTCATTTCATTCCATTGTGATCTGACAGGACATATGGGATTATTTCAACTTTTATGTTTTTGTTTAAGCTAATTTATAGCCTAAAATATGGTCTATTTTGGAGAATGTTCCATAGCTGGCCAAGAATAATGTATACTCCTTTGTTGTCTGATGAAAATCTCTGTATGTGTCTCTCAAGTCCTCTTCTTCAACATTATTGTTCAGATCTGTTTTGTCTTTGTTGATTTTTCATTTTTGCCTAGTTGATCTATTTTCCTGAGAGAGAAGAGTGTTAATATAATTGCGTTGGGATATAGCTGGTTAGGTCCTGTAACTTTTGTTTTATATAGTTGTGCTACTGGGAATTAACCTCAAGGAAGCTGCATTCTCAGCATATATATATATAGGGTCTCGCTCTGTAGCCCAGGCTGGTCCTGAACTCACTGGTGTAGCCGAGGTTGGCCTTGTACTCAAGACAATCCACCTGCCTAAGCCTTCCAAGTGCTGGGACTACAAGCATGCACCACTATACCCAGATTTATGTGACGCTGAGGAATTGAACTCAGGAGCTCGTGCTTGCCTTAAGCACTTTAACAACTTTGCCATTTCTCCAGCCACTCAGCTTTTTTTTTTTTTTTTTTTTTTTGGTTTGTTTGTTTGTTTGTTTGTTTGAAACAGAGTCTTACAAAACTGCCCAGGCTGACCTTTCACCTTAGTCAGCCATGCCCGGAAGATTAGCAAAGTATACCTTTGCTTTTATCTGAGTGGATCATAGAAGAGGGACCATGAATGTTATATGCTGTCACTCGTCCCTGCCTTCCTGCCATTACTTCCCTATTTAGTTTTCCAGCTGCCGTGAGCTAAGCAGTTGTGTTCTACCATATTCTTTTAGGATGACATTTTTGCCATGGGACAGGCCAACCATGGACTGAATTCCTTGAAATCATGAAACAAATTAAACATCTTCTTTAATTTATGGTTTTCAGGTATGCAGTTTCTTGTTCCGTCACAGAAAAAGTGGCTAATACAAATGATTGATTGCATGCGGGTTTCTACATTAGGATTGACAACTTACATCATGTGCTAAAAATAAGTTCCAAGTTATCTCTGCCTTACAGTTCACTTGAACAGCAACACTTAATGCACATGGAATAATTAGGACATAAATATCAAATTGGAAGCTGCTAACTATTATGCTCCAAGAAAATATGTTCACCTTGATGATAAATATAACTTCACTCATCCTCCCCAAAAATCCTTTTCCTTCAGTCCTTTGCCCAGTTATAGTGAATGATACTAAATAATATGTTTGTAATGCATTAAAATTCTCATTTACATAATAAATATATATATATAGCATTAGGGAAGCCTTTAAGGAGCTTATCCAATTGGAAGAATTTGAGAAGCGTGGAAAAAATATTTAGGTCAGAAAACATATCATCAACTCTCAAATTTACTTATGAGAAAAAGTTTAAGCTATTTTGGAAGCTGCCAACTCTACTATGTACAAAAATAATGATGCATATAAAAGAGCAAAAGGGGGCAATATAATTTAGAATGAAAGGAAAGTGGGAAAGTTCTTGTCACCTTGACAAGATACGTAGGTACACAAAATGCTCAACTTCGTTGTATACCTTAAATTTTGCACTTACACATATCAATAAAATGGGGGAAAAATACAAAATAGGAGACTGGGAGAATCGTGCTACATTTACAAAGCTTTTTTAAATAATGCAACTCTCAAGAACTCGTGGCCAGGACAGAGAGCAGAAGGTGCTAACAGCTGTGCACAATCCCACCAGGGAAAGGAAAGCCTCTGCAGCAGACTGGAAGTCAGCAGCCTGGTGATGAGGCTCTCGTGAGGGAGTACTTTTAATAACAACAGAGGAAACATAGTGCATACATGAATAAAGGAAAAGGACAGAGACACCTAGTTGGGCTTGTTTTTTAAGAGAATTGAACAGAGAGATCTACAAAGGTCAGAGACTTAATGAGTCGACGTCTTTGATAGTGAAACATAGCTGAGCTGTCAAAATTTGCCATTTTATAAACTCAAGAGAAGAAATTTGACACTAGTAGTTGTAAACACGAAGACTGCTAAATGTTTTTAAAAGTTGAAAGCATGCCTAGTTGAAATGCTAGTAGGATGTATTATTAAATGCAAATAATCATGTTAGAGTTGATATTCTGTTACTGAAATTTCATATTGTAATGGTTAACAATCTGAGTTATTAAGATGTCAAGAGAATAAACTGTTTGCTTTTAATTGTAAATTTCGAACTCATTACTACAATGAAATACTTAAGGAATTTGACTTCATAAATGGAAAGGTCAATTACACTCATGATTTGTGGGTTCAAAATCAAAATTGAGAACGCTCATTAATTTCATCTCTGGTAATGACACATTATGACAGCACATCAGGGAAGAAGCAATCTTGCCTCAGATAGGAACAGAGAGGAAAAAAGACAGGCCAATCTGGATCCTTTATAACAATTCCTCAGTTTCAGAATCAAAGAGTGGCACAAGAATTACCTCACCCCTACCACGAACTAAGGACCTCCCACCAGGTCTCACCTCTCAAATATTTCAACACCTCATCTCCCAGCAACACCACTTGGAATCAAGATTTCAATCTGAGTGTATCTGTAGAAAACCTTTAAACCATATCCACACTGTGGTATCTGTCAATGCTAATATCCTCCCCTTCACTAACACAAAATTTATTTGTGGAATATCTTACTGGACCCATCCTGATGTATTTAAAAAGATTACACACACACAGACACAAGTATATAAATCTGTTATATATATATATATATATATATATATATATATATATATATATATGTATGTATATATATTCAAATGTATGACTTAGATATACATATATATGTATGTATATGTATTATATGTATATGTCATATTTACATAATTCTGTAATATTTTGCTTATCTTAGCATTTCTAAACACACTCTCTCTCTCTCTCTCTCTCTCTCTCTCTCTCTATATATATATATATATATATATATATATATACACATACATACACACACACACACACACACATACACATTGGCAAATAAATACAGATTATCTCTTTTTCAGTCATTGTGTAGAATTCTGTAGACTAGATGTATCATATTGTGTCTGGCCAATATTCTAATGAAGAATATTTAGGCTGTTCTAATATTTCCTGCCATTCATAAATATAATTGCAGGGCTTATAAAACAAATTAATTTTTAATTGTTGTCCTCAAGCTAATGGTAAACTAATGTGCAATAGTTGTTCTTTCTTTTAAAATCATTTTAATCTCTGGAGAACTTTTGATTTATTTTTCACTGCTTGACTCTGATTAAATGGAGCTAATTATGAGAAAAAAAAAACGACTGCAGAAAAACTCTCAAAAAATGTAAATCTTTTCCAAAGACACATGTTCTCTAAAATTTGAGTTAGACTTTAAATGTCATGAATTTGATGAGCCACCGTATGCAAGCAGTGACACTGTGCATAGAGATTGAGTTCATCATGATGCTGACACATATTTGAAACTCCCAACAACCACGTTCCTTGCATGATATCCGTGCGTCTTGGGGGTTCTCCTCTGCAGACAATAACGACGTAATTATCTGTATTTATTTCTTTGAGGAATAAAATATTAATGTCATTGACTCAAAAAGTATATTCTCTATACCTTTCCCCTTAAAATTTTGAACATATGACTTTCTATTCACACATCTTTCTACTCTCTCATTGGTAAACAGGACAAGTATTGGTATTGAAAAATTTAAATCTATCTACAAAGGATCTCGTTTTCTTTTTTGTTTCCTCCTGTGTTTGTATCAGTTCCTAGATTAAGCAAATAATTACTTTAACCATGTTCTATTTTGACAGAATAAACCTCTGCTAGATTTTTATTAAACATGTATAGAAATGAATATTCTCAAAGTGGGGTTCCCCACACCAGTACAACTATTGGAAATGCAATTTAGGCTCCATACCACATCTACTGAAACAGAAATTTTCGGGGTTGAGCTCAAGGAGATACTGAGGAATTTGAACGTAAATGCAAAGTGGAGGCCCGTCAATAAATATCTTAATCATGGTAAAAATGTAAAGTGTTATTTGTTCCACTACTTACAACATTGCAAAAAGGATACATCACAACTTCCAGCACGGCAAACGAAAATACAAGCAGAATAACAGAGAAACCAACAGAGGTGCATGTCGTTCATCTGCCCAGTTGTGCTTCCTGTCTGGTCTCTTACCGATGCTGCCTTTGATCCAGGTCTCAGAAATGACAGTCCTGCTGAGTATTTTCAGATGTTCATCCTTCAACCGGGTGGCCAAGTCTGCAACTGTCTTCAGCATCTTCCACACGATTTTATGCTCATAAGCTGTTCTATGAACGGGCCTCAAAAAAGCATATAGAATGAAAGATCACAGAACAAGGGGAAGAAACAAACAAGTCCGTGAGTATTAATTTTTCAACTTACTGTTTTCTTTTTAAGAGTTAAGGAGAACCGTAATAATACTCTATCTCAGCTTATTGATTAATTTCAGAAACTTTTTGTAATAAGATGTACCTCCATGATACTTTACAGGTTAGGAAATTAAACAATGCAATTTTCTTTAAGGCAAAAATCAGAACTTTAATTGTAAGATGGTAATGGTAGCTATTATTATGAAGATTTTTTCTGATATTAATTAGAAAAGATTACTGCTATCCCATTGTTTATTCACGGTTCTTAATATTATTTAAGTGTTATTAAAGTTAGATCAAGTGAAGCTACAATTTAACTTTTACGGTTATAAATTATAAGTGGAAATTCATATGTGTAACTTTAAATAAAACCAATTATTGAATTGATATTATTCACTTTCATCGTTGAGTTTACTATTTAATAAATGTTAACTTTAGATACAAAAATCATGTTAATACAAGTTCTCAATAGACTAATCTGGTTGTTATACATGTTGCTGCTAGATACTCAGCATTTTTAGGTGAATTTTTAAATTTTAATGTTAAAAATCAGTTCAGAAATTGCAAACACAACTCACATGCCCACATTGCATGTGTGTTATGTCATTTACACTTTAGCTTACACATTTGTGTTTATGCTGTTCGGATAATGATATAAATTGAGTTGTGTTATTAATTGTAGCAAGGGGAGCAAAAGGTTCAAAAGGATGAGTTTAGTAGACAGTCTTGAGAAAACTTCCTCTCCTTATTTAACGTCCTTTAAAATCGTCTACTTCATATGCAATAATGAGGCATTAGCACCAGAAATGGCAGAGTATTATAAACAAAACCTAAAATTTGTATCAATGACTTAGCTGCCAAAAAAGGGGTTTTTATGGGAAAGATGTTTATTAATAATTTAAAAAGCAGATCAAGTTCTCAGAAAACTTACTATTTCACAGAATTTAGCAGCAAAGAAGTTAGTGTAGTCTGCTTATTTGTAACCGTGTATTATTAAAGTTAGTAAGGTTGATCAGTTATAAAGTAGGAATTAAAGAGAATAAAAAATACCCAGAATTATGGAGCAGAGTTGTAAAAGTCAATTACTTTTTGACTTCACACCGCAAAAAAAGGATTAAAAAAAAAAAAAGACTTCAAGGTTCTATAGAGTATTAAGTAGAGACACAATGTAAGGCAAGTTGTGCCTTTTTTTTCTTTTTCTCCCAATTTTTTTTTTTTTCTGGAGATCTAAGATCTGAGGGTAGCCTTCTTCAGGTGGGAGGTAGACAATGGAGCACATGGAAGAAATAAAGTTTGGAGACTGATGTTGGCTTTTGTTACTGGGGTATAGAAAATACTGAAGACACATCAAGCAGAAGCTTTCCGTGTTTGTAAAGGATTTGTCTGTCCTGCAGAAAAACCCAATATTATGGCTCAATCAAGTTTTAACTAAATGGACTACAGCATACAACAATTCTCACCCTTCTAAGGAAATTTATTCTCCAATGTTCTTCGTTATATTTGTTCACAAGGGTGAGGGAGAAAAGAAAAACTCTCATGCATCGGAGTCAAGAGCTGTTGTTCCCAATGAAACAGACCCCGAATCTGATTTTGAAAACTCTGACACTGTTAAGACAGAAGTATTTGCAAGTCAGAATAATCAAACAATACTGTTGCTATGGTCCAATGACTTCACTGCATTTTCGTTTTCTCCCTTTTCTGAATGAGTTTTCAATGGTAGCTCTACCATTGTAATTTGTGTAAGAGTAAAGCAACAAATACTATCTTTCTTGTTTTTGTGTTAGTTGATCAGAAACAACCACATATGTTTTTGATAGAAAGCAGGTTATGTCCTCAAATACCCTCAAACTTGAGATGCACAAATGAATGAAACGTTGGATTTTGTCTTTTGATGAGTGTGAAAAGAAGTATGCACAAGTAGTTGATAAACACAGAAGCCAACTACGGAAGAGATGCTAACTGTTAAAAAATTACTTTCTCTTCTTTCTAGATGCTAAGCTTAAGTATACTTCCATGGCACCCTTGCTGTCATGGGACTTTTACCCAGTGGAAACCTGGCTTATTATATGGTCATATTTTAAAATATTTCATCTGAACATAAGAAATTGTATATAATTTTTATACACAAAATTATGCATATGTATACCATATATATATATATATATATATATATATATCAAAATGCATATGCCTCATACAAATACACAATAGACAAACACATCTGAGTGTGAATATTATTTATGCTTTTTTTCTGTATGTGATTGTAAGAATTGAGACCAGAGCCTTCACAACAAGCTATATTCTCAACCCACACCACTTTTTTATTTTTAATTTAAAACAGGGTTTCACCAAGCTGCTAAATTGGCCAGCCTGGGCCTCTGAGAATGATGCAATTACAGGACTGCCGGTGCTAACACATCTATAGCACCTACTATGTTTCAGATACTCTTCCTATAGATAAAACATATCAATATGCTCCCTTATAACAATCTTAGTCCCATTTAATAAGTGGTAAATTTAATATGCAAAGTAATTTGCGAATGATATATGGAGAGTCACTGGCAATCTGAGAAGCAAAGGTAAGAACCCAGCCAGCTTAGTTCGAGATTACATGTATAAGAATTTCAGCCTGTGACTAATGACGTTTTGGGGTGGGTTTTGTTTTTGTTTTTGTTTTTGTTTATTTAGTATATAGGCTTTCCAATGGGGCTCACTGTGAAAATCTGCCTTCCTCGTATCAGACAAGGCACACAGCAAATGTACTGTGCCCTCTGTGGGAGCTGTAGTCCTTGGACCATGTCACATCTGCTTTCCTCCTGGTCCAGGCACCTCCATGTATAAGCCTCTAAGTTGGAAAATCTTGAATTGTGACAATTGGAGAGATCATGTCAATTTAAGGTAATGGAAACCATACCTGGATTAGCATTTAGGAATCACACCCAGATTAGGCAATTAGGAACCAGCCTGGATTGCAGCATGAGTGATTGGTGGGCCAGCTAATGAGGGAAGAACACCCACCCAGATATGGGAGGCCCAACTGGGAACTTGAACTGCATAAAGGGAAGGAAGAAGAAAGATTGTTTCCTGTTTGTGATGTCTTGAGGAGCTGCCTCCACCTCTGCCTCTGCCATGTACTTCTTTTGATGCTGTCTGCCCCTAAGTGGACTGTGATCTCATGAAACTGTGAGCAAAAATAAATCTTTCCTCCCCCAAATTTGTGGATGTTGGGTATTGAGTCACAACAATAAAAAAGTAACTAAGACAGAAATTGGTACCAGAAGTGGGGTGTGAACTCCAAAGAACTTGGGTGGCCCCATCCCTATGGTGTTGCTGTTTGCTGCTACCTCCATCTTCTCCCCTTAGGCCTGGATCCACTCATGGACTGCAATTTTACTCATCTGATGATCCATGCTTCTGGCTTCTCCAAATCTACAGGTTCTCCATTGCACCTTAGGCTTCTCCTTCACAACTTCATGCGTTGCTCACCCAGGAGCACATTGCTTGGCCTCCAAAGCCTTCCTCTGAAATCTGGATGGAAGCTTCCATGAATCCACAACTCTTGCACTCCGTAAGCCTGTAAATCCAGGACCATGTGGATGTGGCCAAGATGCACCACTGCCTTGAGCAGTAGTCTTGCTTCCTTGAGCCATGATGGCAGCAGGTACAGGGTGCCTGGATGGTGGGACTCCAGAGGTTTGAACTCTGGAAAACACTTCCATCTCTGGCCCTACAGGGACCCCTGCGATACTCTTCACAGAGCAAGATCTTTTGCCTTTGCTTTCTTTAATTGGTTAGGGGTGGGATCTCCCTGATTCCAGAGAAGGCCTCTATTTAGAGTTCTAATTACAAGTACTTGGCTTCTGCTTAATGTTAATCTCTTTAACAAGGATGTGCTTTTTCACTCCAGACTGCAAACTTTTTACAAATACCCTACTATTCTGACTCAGTACTCAGTGCTCTCTTATTTCCAGTCATTTTCTTGCCCTAATCCTAACCCTAACCCTCACCTAAAACTTTAGAAGTGTATACCTGCAGGCACCCTTATTCAGGGCTCCACAAAAGACAAATAGCCCATGTTTGTGCTGACCCCCCTGTGCCTTGTTTAACGGATGCATCTTCCTGTGGGTGGGGGAAATTGGTGCTTTCTAGTTTATGCTCTTGCTAAGTAGACAAGGTCTTTACAGTCGGCTTCCATTTGGACTTGTTGCTTTGACTCTTACAACACCTGCTGATTGGGTATCTCTCTGTCTTTTTCTTTCTCTCTCCTCCTCCACCTCTCTTTCTTGCCCTACTCCCGATCTCCCAAAGGTCTAAGAATATCATTTACCATTATGTTATGCTGGAATTCGGAAGTGTTTATTCTACTCTTCCACAGCTTCAAATATGAATATTACATATATATATATATATATATATATATATATATATATATATATGTGTGTGTGTCTGTGTGTGTGTGTGTGTGTGTGAGAGAGAGAGAGAGAGCTGGATTAATATTCCAGTTGTACATTTATCCTCAGAATTCTAATAATTGATATGTTAGATATGATATAATATTTGATGAAAATATAAATAGTTGTTTTATTAGTATATAAATTCTGTCTGCGTTCCTTCTGAGGTTTTATTTTCTTCATTTTTAAATTGACAGCAATAAAATTTATTTGTTTAATTCTTCTTGGTTCATATTTGCCTAAAGAAATTTTACAGTTGTTCCACTTTTTATATGTTGTATTATTTTATTTTCAATGCAGAGCCTCTATCAATAAAACTAAATTGTATCTAAATTAATAGTAGTAATTTCTTTAATCTATGAAAATGAGATCTCTTTTCATTTGACTTAGTTTTTTTTAGGTTTGTCTTGAAACCGGGTCTAACTCTGTAGCCTAAACTGGTCCTGCTGAATTCACTATGGAGCCCAGGTTGACCTTAGACTCACAGCAACCCTCCTGCCTCTGCCTCCGGAGTGCTGAGATTACAGGCGTGACTTAAGTTTTTATTTTAAAAATAATTTATACTTTTCAGTGTTAAAGGCTTGCATTTCTTAGATTAAGTATTTAATTTTTAGGGTGTTCTAAGTGGATTTGCTTGCTAAATTTCATTTCTAGTTTGTAGATTTAATATATGTGCATTGATCTTGCATCCTTCAACTTTGATAGACTTCTTAATATCGGAATTAAATCTGCAAGATGTCTTAGGATTTTTTATATCATCATTGGTCATATCATCAGTAGAGAGAAAAATCTTTAGTTTTTCTTTCTCAAAGAAGACTATTTCTTTCTCATGACCAGTTTTTTTTTTTTTTTTTTTTTTTTTTTTTTTTTTTTTTTTTTTTTTTTTTTTTTTTTTTTTTTTTTTTTTTTTTTTTTTTTTTTTTTTTTTTTTTTTTTTTTTTTTTTTTTTTTTTTTTTTTTTTTTTTTTTTTTTTTTTTTTTTTGGCTAGAGCATTCACTAACAAGTAGCCAGAGTAGATGTTATTAGATTCTACTGAATAGGATGAAAATACTTTCATTGACCCCATTAGCTGTTTCTTCTTTCATGCTCTTTATCAGTTCATTTCTCTCATTGTGTTAAGTACTTTTTTAAATGAATGGACACTGAATGTTGTCAAATGTGTTTTGCGTGTCTATTGACAACCGTATGATATTTATCACTTATTAATGTATTACCTTGGTTGATTATGTTAGAACAATCTTAAATTATAGGGACAATTTATGGTAGATCATCTTTTTTTAAATGTGTTACTGGATTCAATTTGGTACTATCTTGTTGAAAATTGTTACTTTTAGATGCACAGGGAACATTTGCTTATAATTCTATTTCCTTGTGATACATTTCTCTGGTTTTAGTGTTAGAGTGTATCTAAAGTATCACTGTATAAAATGACTTGAGAAACACTTCTTCCTTTTCTATATTTTAGGAGATATTGTGATGTTTTGCTGTCAATTTCTGAAAACTGGGTAGAAATTACCAGAATAGTCACAGAGGATTAGAATTTTATGAGAGGTAATTCAATCTTAACTTGTTATATCTGTTCTTTTTTTTTTTCCTTGAGTTACTTTCAGTAATTTGGTTTTTATTCTAGGAATTTGTCTCTCATTTCTAAATGACATTATTGTTGACATACAGCTTTTTCTAGGACTCTATTATAATCTTTTTTATTCCTATAAGGTCAACAGAGATATCTTCTTTTTCATTTCTTATTTTCATGATTTTCATCCTTTCTCTGTTTTTTTAGTCAGCCTATACAAAGCTTTATCCACTCTGGTGATCATTTCAAAGAATCAACTGTGTTTTTAGTTTTCATTGTTCTCTATAGCTTTTCTTTCCTTTGTATGTTGACTGTGTTGTGAGAGTCATATAAATCTGCAGATTTTTTTCAAACAAAGGGTCTCTCCTTTTTTCCTTGAGTATTTTCTTTTGCTTCAAATTTGAAAACTTGATGGTACTGCTTTTATCTGTGAAATGTCTCATGTTAATAATACTTGGAATTTATTGAATTTCTTGGACGAGTAGAATCTTTCTCATTAATTTTGGAAGTCTTGAGCTATCCATCATTCAAATATGCCCTCTTTTGTTGGCCTTTTATTTTGCAGTTCTACAGTTATCCAGTAAACTTGATGGTATTCCAGTGTTTTTGACACTGCTCATATTTTTCTTTCTTTTTCTGTTCTTGTACTTAAATAATTACAATCTCTAATGATCTTGCAGGAATTATATGTTGCTTTGGTTTGGCTCTGGGGTGTCCCCCAAAAGTCTTATGTACCTATGGCTACCATACACTGTTGGGGCCTAGCTGAAAAGAGGCTGATGCTTGATCTTGACCTGGAAGAGCTTATTCTGGCTTATTCTTCCTCTCAGACTAGTCTTTATTGTGTCGTGCTACCATGAGGCTCTTTGTCTCTGCATCACCAGCTGTATCTCTGGCTGCAGCTGTGGCACCACCATGTGATTCCACAATTTTTAAGCTGTCCATCCATGAATGGACTATGATTTTCTGAAACTGCAAACTAAAAAAAAAAAAAAATTCTTTCCCTAAAGTTGTACTTAATGGCTATTGAGTCACAGCAGTGAGAAAAAAATAATCAAGAACAAAATTGGTACCAATGGTGGGGTGGCTGGCTGTGACTTTACCTGATCATGTGGTTTGGAAGTCTCTGGGACGAGTTTACAGTGGGATTTTGGAAAGGTTTGAGGATGCCAACTGGAGAAATCCTGGAGAGCTCTGAACCAAGCTTGACGGGAGATTCTGGTCTGAGCTCAGAGGAAAAGAATGATGATAGAAATGTGAATTGGAAAGGCCAGGCTCAAGATGTTTCAGATGGGAAGGACTGCATTGGTAAATGGTCTAAAACCCATGCATACTACGCTCTGGGAAAAAAAAAAGTCAGCATTTTGCTCTTGTCCAGAGACTTTGCCTGAAACTGAGATTAATAGTGATGGAATACTTAATTTGGTAGAGAAAATATCAAGGGAGCCCAATGTCTGGGTCATCACTTAGCTGCTGTTTGCAGCTTTTAGTAAAATCTATGATGCAAGACAGGGAAAGAATGGCCGAGTAAATGTATAGACAGTGCCGGGCCAAAACGGCCTGCAGTGGTGAAGCCAAAGACCACGTGAAAGTCAGAGATTAGCAATAGGAAGAAGCCAAGCACTTACCATCAGGACTACAGGAAAGATGCCTTAAGGGCATGCCAAAAGTCAACAAGACCCCACTTTTGGTACCAGTATCTATATTGGTTCAGGTTCTAAGAGAGGCAGAGTTAGTATAATTTATAAAGATGAAGGGAATTTACTTGGAGGGTTTACAGGCTTGAAGAGAGAGATTGTCCAAACCAGCTGTGCACACATGGCGGGGGAAGACGGGGGGGCAGGCTGGAGGGTTCAGGGACCACTCAGGCTTGTGCAAGAAGTACACAAGTCAGAGACAGCAGGATAGTTGGTACAAGCATTCCATGGATGATTGTGCAAGAAAACAAAGTGAAGGTGAGAGACCAATGCAAGTGAAGGCCTGAGCAAACCGAAGTCTCTTTGGTTCAAGGGAATGCCAGAGCTTCTTTTAGGAAGAGGGAGGAAGTTTAACATTTGATTTCTCCAGGATTTGTTTGATTGATTTTTCCTGCACATAGAGCATTCTTTGCTGTCTTTTTGTATGTTTTGTTTAAAATGATAGAAGCTGTGGAAATAAGTTTTCCCTGTCTTCAAGGGCCAAATAATAGCCATGATCTTTGAATAGGGTTTTCTAGCAAGCTGCTAAACAGACCGCATTGTGGCAGCGAGTGCCTTGTGAGGAACCTCTAACTAGCCCGCCTCCTCCAGTGGTTGCAAGAGCACTATCTTTCACAGCTCTGTGCTTCAAGACTATTATAGAGTTGAAATATGCAGGATCAAAATAAATCAATTTTAGTTAAAAGCCACAAGCTTTACTCTTTCTAACTAAGGAATATAATCTTGAATAAAACATAAATGCTCCTTATATGACAGTAAGCATCCCACTAGTTTCTGGAGTTTCACTTTTAAAAAAAGTTTATTTAGTCAAAAATTTTGCTTTAGATCACTACTTTTGTCTAAGAACAATTTTATGGATATCTTCGCACTATTGTTCTGGAAGTCTTGCCTCCTCTGTTGACTCTCACATCATCTAATCTATAGCAACCACCATAATTTCTTCATAAAGCTGAAGGCCAAAATATATGTCAAGAACTTAATGACAAGAGACTAGGGAACTGCAGGCACTGGTGATGGAATTGTTAAAGATATTTGGTAAATAACACTATTGGCCCACAGAAAACAGTAAGATAACTAATGTTTAGGGTCCTGGAAGTCACTCAAAATGTTTAACACATGATCATTTTGATGAATGAGTAGATTTATTTATAAATTCTGAGCGAGACATTGAAAAAAATATTTCATATAACCAACTTAATCTATATCTAGATATCTTTATTACAATAGATTCTTATTTTCCAGCTCTCTCTTAATTATTTTTTAACCTGGAAACCGAAGAACTTCTAAATATCTGAAATGCGATATCTGGTTTCTGGAGACACTCAAGGGATAACTCATTCCAACCAGCACTGTACCATTGCTCTCACTGGTGCATCCCGGCAATGATCTTAAGGGCTTCCCAGGCTACCCCAGGACAAACAGCACCATAGGTCTGAAGTTCTCCAAAACCTCCCTTTGGGTTCCAGCACACGTCTGTGTGTTTACCATCTCCCAGGTGGTAAATTGATATATTCAGGTCTGGAAATTTTGCCTCCACCTCCTCTCTTTCAACTTAGCCCTCCTTT
Organism: Ctenodactylus gundi; assembly: GCA_004027205.1. Taxonomy (NCBI): domain Eukaryota; kingdom Metazoa; phylum Chordata; class Mammalia; order Rodentia; family Ctenodactylidae; genus Ctenodactylus; species Ctenodactylus gundi. The sequence continues at coordinate 420,182 of PVKB01000734.1, read as the reverse complement.
TCTCTACTCTCTCCCTTCTATTTTAAGCAGGATCAACTTTTTTCATACGTCATGCACATTTCCTCTTTTGCTTACTTCCTGGTCTTTGCTCAATACAGAAAAAATACAGGAAAGGAACTTGATTAGAAAAACTTCATACATTGAAAGATGTATCAAAAACTCTGATTCCTGAATGCATTAGTAGAGGTAGTTGCTTCTTTAATAGTGTAATTATTAGACTCATCATCATTATAAATTATCCAAATGTATACTCTCTTTATATTTTTATTAAGTTACTTTTCACCTGTTTCTAGTCCCATTTTGTCTTATGTCAAAACCCCCAAAATACTAGTATATTCCAAGTATTTCAGGAAATTCAGGAAGAAAAATATTTCACAATCTTCTTGGTGATCATCTGAAACCTACAGGCACATTTAGAAGCTTAATAGAGGAGCTTCTGATCATTAGTGTCCATGTGCTGTGGCGTCTATAAAGTCTGAAGTGCCCTGTCAGCCTTCGGCATAGCTGCTGACAGCCTCTCAGTTCCTCGCTGCTCTTAGACATAGTATCATAATTTCAGTTTTGCAAAGCTTTAACAAATCTACCGACTTTTCATTCCCAGCTAAGTCTTCATACTTCTTACTGATAAGAAGTCTACTTCAGGAAACATCTTTGAAGCCATAAAAAAAAATAATTAGGCTCTCTTAAGGGTTTTATACTCCTAATACTAATTTACTCATGTTTATTCAAATATGCAAATGAGATGGAGCTTCTGCGTTTTTCATGCAACTGCTCTAGTCTTTAAAACATCACACAATCTACTACACTGAAGAGTAAAACAAAAAATAGCATAAAACTCCTTACATTCCTCTCTTAACAATCATATTTCTTCTGATATAAAAATTCTGTTCAATTTAAATGTTAAGATACACAGTTTATCTTCCCCTACTGGCTGGTTTACACACCCTGTCTAAAAAGACACAAGCTTTTTAGGAAGAGATCTGGCTTTCAGAGCCACTCCACTCAAACTTCGCTTCCTGAGAAAGGAGTAAATGTTTAAGGGTATTGACTGTGACCTTGTAGCAATGGAGAGTAGAGAACAGGTATGTATGTGCTGAAAATTTTGGTTGAAAAAATTTAATCTTATATTAGAGAACATACAAAAAACCATTCAACTTTGGTACGGTGTTTGCCAATAAAACAACAGTAAATCAGAACACTCAGGTACAGTTATGGGGAGAAAGCAGTGATGGAGTATGTTTAAAAAAAACCGGTATCACAGGGGCACTTTTCTTAAGGACACAGAATGACAAAAAAAGGAAGCTGAAATACTCAAAAGTTAGTGAGTGGAAGGCAACTGCATTGCTAACCGTCATACACTCACATTTATACACACACACACACACACACACACACACACACACTCTAAAGTTAAGCAGAAAAAAATAAGCCCTCAGGATAAATTACTGAAATAGTAAATGAAAATCATACAGTTTTTTTCATTTTAAAAGATAAAATTATATATATATATATATATATATATATATATATATATATATATATATATATGCACATGACAGCAGTAGAGAAAAATATTAAAAACTGGAAATATTCATTAATAAAGAAATGTTTTTAAATGCTATATTTTAGGGTTATATTCAGCATAATTCAGATGCAAAGTGTGTTATGTAGAATTCAATAGAGAAACAGAATCCTACAATACAGGTGACATGTTACTCAATAAAAGTTAAATAATTATAAAAATATTACAAATACTTATCCTAGGGGCAAGATAATAAGTAATTCTTTTTGATTTGTTTTGGTTTTTAGACACTCACTTTCATGCACCTTGACTTAATGATTCAGATGTAATAACTGCCTTCTTAAATACTGTTTTTTGTAACTACTTTAAAGTCACTTCTGTCACCTAGTTTACTTTCAGAACAAGAAACCTATGTGGGAGACTATACATGAAATCTTAATTATTACCTGTTTCATTTCAACTATTTAACTACCATTCTAAATGACTGGATCCAGTTGAGTAAGGGTGCTAAGCATTCTCTATAATCATTTTTTATTTATACTTTTTATGACAACAAAGCTATTTAATTTGACTAGATAATGAAAATTCTATTAAGAAAGCTGCCTGTTGATTTGTAGTGAGACAGAGAAGAAAAACTAAAAATCAAAAGAGAGGAGTAATTATGATTGCAGAAAAAAGATTTTATTCAGTGAGACTTTCCAGAAAGTTCGTGAGCTCATAGAGATCGATAGAAAAAATCCTTCAGGGATGTCAGCTACTTTTAATTCTTGGTGACTTGTAAATGCCAAAGAGTACATCTCTTGTCATAAAATGATCAAGTTTTAATTGTAAGTGAGGATATTTGGGGCCAACTCTGATCCCTGTATATATGAAGAGCTACCAGATTAAAGAAGTACCAGGTTTATTCTATCTGACCATTCTGAGTAGAAGTTATAAAGAAGCCATTTTCCAATTAAAAGGGGCAATTAAAAATGAAAGTGAATAACACAGACCTTTGCAAAGACACATAAGAAATTCAAGGTTTAGATTTCTATTTAAATCCTCATGCTGTTTTTACTAAGTATTGGCTAAAGGTAAATAACTGGTCACATAAGAAACAATACCAAGGTCCACCTCATGGGCCAACAGAGATTTCTCTACTGTCCCTGAGAATCTAGGACATTTTATATTTCTTCCCATAATTTGTTGCTGGCATTCCATTTTCGTTAAATGCTTAATCTCTGATCTAGAAGACAGATTTCTGTGATTACTATATTTTTCTTTTTAAAATAAACTGATATGTTCCATATAAGCAATATTAAGATCAGAAAAATAAGTATCTACCACTTTTTCATTTTTAACATTTTAATATTCTGCTACGTTCATCTTACAAAACAAGGACTGAGCAAATGCAGTTGATGTTCAAACTCATGTATACACAAAGTACTTTGCACAACCTCAGTGTCACAGAGTATACACAGCATCAATACAAGTAGTGCCCCACCATTAAATAACAGGTGGGTAAGTTAGTTTTCACACTAGACCTCTTATCTTCTTCCATATACACCTAGAAGAACAAGGAGATATCCACAGGGCTGATGTGAATTTAGAGGAAACCCAAGGCTCTTTTCAGTGGATATATTGTATAACTTAATTAGTTACTTACCACTATACTTATAAAAATGTAAAGAAAAAACAGAAACGCTGTGTAATTCTATTTCTTTCTTTGTTAATGGAGGAGGAAATGCAGGAAAGGGGGCTGGAGGAATAGCTCAGTGGGTAGACCACATGCCTAGCAAACACAAGGCTCTGAGTTTGAATCTCCAGCACCACATAACGTGGGTGTGGTGGCACATGCTTGTAATCCCAGCACTGAGGATGCTGAGGCAGGAGGATTGGCATGAGTTTGAAGCCAGCTTGAACTACATAGTGATGTCTGGACTAGCCTGGACTGCAGAGAAAGACTCTGTCTCAAAAATAAATAAATAAATAAATAAATAAATAAATAAATAAAATGCAGGAAAGCACAAGTACTTAAGTCCAAACTCTGGATAAGTGTAGAGTATTGCGAAAAGCAGAAAAACATCACTGCATGCTTATTCATTAATTCCTGTGCACCTCCACTATACTTACTTTTTTCTCACTTTTTGTTAAATTCCTTCTATATTGCCATCTCTTTCGATGGCAATAATTTGATTGAAACAATAGATCATCTAATTTGGTTAATAAACATTTTTAAACTCTTGTTAATAATTTAGAAGTGTTTCTTTTGGACTCACAGCCAGTTACTGACCTGTCACAAATATTTTTAGGATTTTCAAATTTAGAAGATGATTTTCATATACAATTGAAAAGCTTTTGCACAGATTTTATTCTTTTTCGCAGTTAAAAGCTCGCGCCTCTCCTCTGTCCATGTATCTCCTATAGCAGGTTCTGAATCTTCCCACCCAGATTCTGTCGGGCCGTCAGCGCAGTAAGGTTATTCCTGGGGGTGGGGGCCCTGCTCCTGAAGCAGACCTAGCAATAGCTGCGCGTGAAGGAATAGCTAATAGCTAAAAGTCGTATTCCTGGATGCAAAAATACAATGTCTCCCTCCCTCCCTCAATCTTCCCTTAACTGGATCCTCAAAATGCCTGAGGCATGTGTACGTGGCCGCTGTGACATCAGGTGCCATTATAACGACCTGTAAGAAAAGGTAGTTATCAGGTGAAGGAAGAGCACATAACTTCAAAGAAAATATCTCACTTTTCCAAATTGTACAGAAACTTATGAGCATGGGAACATATCCCAAGGGCCACACCAGGGCCTTTGAAGGAAAGTGTGAAAATTAATTAATGGGTATTGAAACTTAAGCTTTGTTACTTTTAGAACCTACCTTGGAGTGAAGGTCTAGTTATTAACAATAAGAGAATAGAGCCAGTAATCAAGGTGAATTAAAAACACGAGGTTTTGAAATGGAGTGAAAACGGGGAAAGGAAGCAAAGAACATGGAGTAAGAAACACTGAATGAAACGAAAGATGGGCCTGCATCAGAGGGCGCTGAGGGCCATAACTGCAGAAAAAATTATAGAAATGAAAGTACTGATAGCCAGCTGGGACGAAATATCTGGGAGTCTGTGGCCGTTTGTTACATCTGTCCATGGAGCTAATTAATACCTTGCCTACACTGTCACAGGTAATCTTCAGGGACACAAAATAGTTGCTGCAATTTGGTGGCCTTCTGGTTAAGCATGCAAGAACAACTTCAGAAATCGTGAGGTTAAAAGTCTCTGGGCCTTAGCAAGGCTCTAACATGCAGTCAAATATTCTGTGAGACATCTATGAGCAGGATAAAAAATCCAGCTACAAGTTTCACTTTAAAGGATGCATGCAGGGATTTTCTTAGACTTGCGTGTATTTTATAAGCACCATTTATGACAGTTATAAAAATTATTAAAACTGTTAAAAGTGTTTTTGCCATTTCTAATGTCATTTATCCTTTGCATCTATTTTTCTTGCATGTTTTCAAGCAAATTACTGTAAAATTACTTTCCTGGACTCCAGTGTGCACTTGAAATATTTTTTGAATCATTAATCATTAATATGCACATCACCTCTGGTATGAGTTCTCGTTTGAATTGCCTAATCAGTCAAGGATGAATGAACAGAATAACAATTGATTTTGTTTGATCATCCACGTTCACATAACAAATGCTGAACATTATCAGCTTTTCCAGAAATTGGGTTTGGTCATTAGCAGAGTGGAGACATCAGAGGCGCAGCATGCTGTGGGTTCTTTCTGTCGTTTTTATACATGGCTGAAAATTGAAAAATTGGTGGCAGCATCAGTAATTCTTTTTTTCCAATTAAAAAAACCCTCCACTGTCATGGTTTAAAAATAGGTTATGAGTTGGCAAATGTTTCCCTTTGTTGTTTGAGAAGAATGGTTTGGCATTTTTCTTGCTGAAGAATTAAATGACCTCGATGCCACCAGAATCCTAAAGTACACATTTCCTTTCATTTCACAAGGAAATTGAAGAAAATATTGGATGGGTTTGCTAACTAAAATGTGTAAAGATAAATTGCAAATAGTTTGTCTACCTTTTACAAATCCAATGCAAAACTTAAGAATTTGAGAATTGTCAGAAAGGGCATATTGTCAAAGAGCACTTCTTCGGTATTTTCTACAAACTCAATCAATAGGATATGAGTATTAACAATTGTCACATCAATAAGGGAAAACAGTAGGTTCTAAACTACTTCAAATTCACATGTCATCACACTCCAGAACACATGGCACCAGTAAATGAGATAATCATGGATGATCGAAAGAGTCATACAGATATTTTGTTATTCTGTATCTGGTGCGCTTAGAGATTGGAAAGAAATGCTTCCAAAACATGAAATTGATATAAATTTCTCAATAAGAAAACTGACAGGGAATGTTCTTGAAATCCTAATTGTTTGTCATCTACTGACACTGTTCGTTTGTGTGTGTGTGTGTGTGTGTGTGTGTGTGTGTTTGTTTGTGTGTGTGCATTGAAAGGAATAGAATAAGGACATGGGAGACTCAGGAAGTAAGGAACAGCTTCTACCTACATTTCAGATTTCTGAAAGTTAACCTAGAAATATTCTTTACTATATGAGCATTCATTCATCAAATAGTTTCATGTAATTACTAATTTCCAGGTACTATTCTACATATCAGCACATACAAATAAGAAACCACAGCTACGATTCTTGTCTCTTAACTTAAAATTTAGAAGGAAAGTCAGACATCAAACACAAATTATTTTGTGTATGATAATGGCATAACATAAAAGGAAGCATGGAGAGTAGGGAGATAAATGAACTCATCAGGGTGGAGCAACAAGATATATTACAAGAGGATGTGCTGTGTAAATTGCCACCTGAAAAATAAGTCAGCACAGGAAGAACAGGGAACGCCGGGGGTTCTGGGAGTAAAGAATTGCACGTCCAAAAATCAGTCACATGTCAAAAAGCACTAAAAAAAGGAATCCCAATTCAGTTAAAGTAAAAAGAGCAGTTAAGAAATTGTACATAATTGAAACTATAATGGTAGAGAGGAAGAGGGCATTGTAAGCCTGGTGTTTTAGACATTGTCATTAGGAAGGTAAAGTCATCCAAGGGCTTCATTAAGAGAAGTAACTAAGCAAATTTATATTTTTAGAAATTCATTCTAGCTGTGTGGAGAAGGATAGATTAGAGTATTGTAATACTCCTGCCCTGAGATCAGATAGAAAGATATTAAAATGGACTACATAACAAGCAAGTCCTTCTAGTAGGTCAAGATTTTAAATTTAGTTCATACAATTTTTTGAGAAGAATCTTTTCTTTTTTCTTTCTTTCTTTTTTGGTTTGTTTTAACATTGCAAAAGAGGTTGAAGTGGATATGGATAGAGTTGATGATATTTGTAAACTTATGTGAGCAACTATTTTGGGTGATTGGGGAAAGAGAAGAAATTCTTGGGTGACTGCTGAGTTCTTGGCTTAGGAAATTACTCATATGATGGTAAAATGTACTGGAATGGGAAAAGCCATGGAAAAAGTATTTTGGTAGAATAAACAAGAATTATATTATAAGTATGAAAAGTGGGATACTACAGGTAAACCTATCAAGTAGATACTCAGTTATTAATAAACCCAAATTACAACTGGAAAATTTTCTAAATTGGAATAAACATTTCTAGGTCTCTACTTCTAAGAAGGGTGATTTAACAAAATCAAAGTTTACCTTCTTTCTGAAACATTAAAAATGAGATAACATATAAAATAAGGGTTACCTAGACATTGAATTTTAGCAAACAATCCCCTTTCTCTCTCTCTTTACCACGCACCCCCCAAACACTAAACTTTGGAAACAAAGAACAAATTAAGGCAATTTATTTCCCTATAATATACAGGGTATGGTTTCCACAGTACACAGACAAGAGAAAATTGCTGTGTTAAGCCACGGAGTGGGAAACATCTACATCACTAAACAGCATTACTTGAGCACCTGAGTCCGTGGAGATCTAGGAAAGCATATAAGCAGCCCTACCCACTTACCCATGACCCCAGGGAATAGCTCAACCACTTTTCCTGAGTGGCTTAACCTGCTGAGGCTTCCAGAAACCTGCTAGGTGACCTAATGGGGTGTCCCAACACCATTATGACCCAGGAATACCAACGGGTACCCCATACCCACATCTAGGTTCACTGAACCCAGATCGTCCAGAAAACCCACCCACCACTAGGCCAAAAGTACCAACACCAGGGCAGAGAAGCATTAAAAACAAAATAAAATGATGTCTCTAAAAGAACACAGTAACTCTCTAGCAATAAACCACTTTCCTAAGAAGTGACTAAAAAATTGAAATAGGAATTTTAAAAAGAACTTAATGAATTGTGTGATAATACAGGAAGAAAGTGTAATGAATTTGAAAAAATAGGTGATAAATTCAGAAAATAATGATCATAAAAATGAACCAAACAGAAATCCTGGGGTGAAAGAACTGAATAAATGAAATTGTAAAAACACAGTGGAGTCTGCAATAGCAGAATCAGTCAAGCGGAAGAAAATTTCTGAGCCTGAAAACAAATGTTTTGAAGCAATCAAGACAGATTTGAAAAATAAAAATATATTAAAAAATAAAACAGAAAGGCTTCAAGACTTGTTGAACACCATTAAATAAGCAAACATTTGTGTTATACTGGAAGAAGATAGAAGGAAGAACCCAGAAAAACCCTCCAAGGAAGTAAAACTTCCCAAAATGTCAAAACCTTTCAAAATTTTGAGAAAGACAATTTCAGGCAAGTCAAGGGAACTTCAAGGATCCCTTGGAAATTCAACTAAAAAAAGATCTCCTGGGCATATTATAGTCAGATGGTCAAAAGTGGAATAAGACAAGACAGAGCTACGAACAATAGCAGAGAAGTTCTGAATCAGTTACAAAATCATCTCCATCGGACCATCTGCGGCTTTCTCAGCAAAAACGGGACAGAAAATAAAAGGACAATAGTTTAAAATTGAAGAACATAGATTTCCAACCAAGAATACCATATTCATCAAAGCTATCCTTCAGGAACAAAGGAGAAATAAAGATTTTCCAAAAGATGTGAATCTAGGAAATTTACCAGAACAAAATTAGCCTTCCAAATATACTTGTAATGTTTCCATACTTGTGATATTTCCATATTAGAAGAAAATGCATAACAACTATTATCATAAAAAGTTGTAAAAGTACAACATTCAAAAGTATAGCACACATTTTAAAAAGAAACAAGGGGAAAAAACCTTATCAATACAAAAATTACCAAAAAACAAAGATGAACAAGAGAAAAAAAAGGAAAAGAATATATACAGTAATGATCTTATCACTAGTAATATTACTATAAACAGTCTAAATTCCATAGATATAAGTTACAGAATGGCTTTATAAAAAGATACGCTATCTAGAAAAAAAAATAGTTTCTCTAATAAAGTCACACACAATCTTATAGTGAAAGGACTGGAAAAATATATCATGCAAATAAAAAGCAAAAGATCATTCATTGTTAATGGAAATGCAAATTAATACCGTCACTATTGAGAAGAGTTTTCAGGATTATCAGAAAACTACAAATAGTGTCTCCACAAACTAAAAATCCCACTTCTGAGTATATATGCAGAAGAATGACACCATCATATCAAAGAGATACCTGCATGTCTATGTTCTTTGCTGCATTATTTGCTATTGCTAAGACATGAAATCACCCTAGATGTCCACCGAGAGTTAAGTGAAGAAAATATATTATACATACACAATTGAATATCAGTCAACCATTTAAAAAAAGGATGAATTAAAATATGATGGTATATGCTTATAATCCCAGAACTCTGGAAGGCTGAGGCAGTAGGATCACAGGATCAAGCCCAGTTTGGCCAACTAAGGACTTAGTAAGACCCTCTCTCAAAATAAAACTACAGTAAAAAGCACTGGAAATGTAGCTCAGCTCAAAAGCTCTAGTTTCAAACCGCAGTACCACACACACACACACACACACACACACACACACACACACACACGAGCGCGCGCGTGAGCACACACACCCTACGATTTGAGCAAAGTAACTGAGTAACTAATGTAAGTCAGATGAAGCAAGACAAATTCTGAGTTTTCTTTCTCTTACGTGGTTCCTAGGTTGATTAGAATGAGTAGTAGTTATTTTTGTTTAGGCATGGAGGGGTGGGGGAGAAGATGAGAGTAGATTATGTAATTGATGTTCGCACACTGATGATAAGTTCTCAAGATCTAGAGAAGAGAGGGGGGACTATAGTTCACAATAATCTATTATTTATTTGATGAATAACTAGAAAATAGAGGCTGGTGAATCAAAACACAAAATAAGAAGATGAAAACACCAGTTACTTATCTATACATAATATATACACATATGTAATAAAACATAGCACTGTATCTCTAAATGTGTACCATTGTTACATGTTAAGTTTTTAAAACATGTTAAAGGAAATGGAAATATTAAGTACCTAGATTTGCTCATTATACTGCATTTTCATATCAAATTAAAGCATAGTACACCGTAACTATGTATAATTTAAAAATAGCTAAAATGTAAAGGACATAGTGTAAGAGAGGAGTATTATTGGCATTAGTAACAACGAGGTTGAATTTGGGCAGCACTGTGGTAAAAGAAACAAGAACAAAGAGCCAACTCTTAGACATTATCTCTTATATACGGAAGCTAAAGTCTCAAAGTAGAGAACATATTTGCGTAAATTACTAGAACTTTAGCAGACCCTAGAATGATTGCAGAGAGAGAAGTATGGAGAGAAGACGGCTCACAGACATTGGGGGGGGGGGGAGTTAGAGAGGAGAAACCATTTCTAATATTCTACATCACAGCAAGATAATTATGGTCGACAATAAGTAATTGAATATTTTAAAGCAACTAAACGAGACAATTTTGAGTGTTTCCAGTAACAAATATAGATAGAAGATAGATAGATGGATGGATGGATAGATAGATAGACAGACAGACAGACAATATACAGAGAGCAATCTCTAATGCAACAAGTACTCCAATTAAATCTTGCATCTTTGGATTGACATTCACACTGTTTCCCTACAAGAATGTACAATTACTATCAATTGAAATGAAAATACAAGCTGATCATGGTGGCACATGCCTCTAATCCTGACACTCCGGGAGACAGAAGTAGCATAATGAAATGTTCAAGTCTAGCAAGGGCTATTCAGCGGCTCTGTAAGAGACTGTCTCAAAATAAAAATGAAAAAGCACTGGGGTTGTGGCCCAGCACAGAGGCCTCAATCCAAAGTGCAAATATATTTGCATATATATCCAACACGTTTGATTCAGCATGCAAACATGCAAACATGTTAAACACTCTCTCTTGAAACAAGAATATAAAAATAATAAAGATAAGGGAGGATATTAATTGACCTGAGGGTACTTCACATTTCAGGTTGCGGGGAGGTGGAGGAGAGTAGGGGATAGTGGATAGGAGAATGCTGGTCACATAGAGTAGAGAAACGCAAAGCCCAGAGTACTAGGAGAGTCGGCTGCAGCAGGAGGAAACATGGTAGCGTGGGGTTTGTGCGTTTGTTCTTCCCACAATCACTTACTGGGCAGTCTCATGTATATACTTTGACATATTTTTAAGTAAATGACAAGTTGTAAAATTTTTTTCTTTCCTTTTTTCCTTTACTTTAATTAAATAAAACTACTCTTACACCCACCTTTTATAAAGCAGAAATTAAAAATAGCCCCTTTTTAGGTAACATCTTCAAAATGATTACTTGTCTTCTAGCCACAGTATTTTAATACTGCTCATTGCTAATAGTGAATGTTTGAAGACTGCAATTTTCAAGGCCATTTAATGTATTATCTTATGAGTGCCTTATCTGTCCAATTAACCCCAAATATGATAAAATCATTTCCTCAATATTTCTTATGCATTTTGTCTGAATTACTTTATTGAAATCCTTCAAAAAATCCTGTCTTATACAGACTATTTAGGGATTCAATTAGGAGAAATGTTTAAGAGTTTGATTCTAGTTATCTTTTGCCAGAAAGATAAGTCTTTGCCCTCATGTTTTGGGTGGGGAAACAAATGAACTGTATATTACGCAAAGAATCTGAACATTGAGTCAAGAGAATGTGACTGTTTCTCATCCTTCTTCCTGTTAAACCCCTTGCCCAATGCTGTTGACGGGGATACGAATCAGGTTTCTCCCTGTGTTCTAGCCATGTTTGGAAAACAGAAGACACTTGCACTCTGACCTCATCTAATATTCTATGATACAGCCTCCAGAGGGAGAAAGTGAGTCAAGAGTCAGTAAAGACAAGAAGTAGCCCAGAGACCAGTGAGGAAACATGACCACCAGGAGGATTATTGCCAAAATTGCCTGTAGGGGAAAAAAAGTTAATTAACATGCCTTTGGAGGTGTAATCTGTGAATGTATCCCCTAGCCCATTCTCCCCTAATGACTGACCTTGGCTTCTGTACAACTGCTCTGAGACCCCCAAAAATCTTAAATGGGAAGTAAGAACTCTATAAAAAGCCTCTAAAATTACTGTTCAGTGCTGTTCTGGTCTGGAAACCGCTCCGCCCCAGTCAGCTGCAGGCTAATAAATCTCTGCATTTCAAACGACGGTGCATGTCCTTGGCATTTCTATCCGATGCCCTATTACAATTTAGTTTAATACTGATGGCTGTTCTGTTGCCCCACAGACACAGCAAGCAACTCTTGCCTTAGGATTTTTGCATTTTCTATTTCCACTGCTTCAAAGTACTATTCTCCAAAGATCATGTCGTGCTATCTCATTTCTATATTTCCCCATTTATTAATATATACACAATATATAATGTTTACATTAAACCTGAGTAGTCTGCATACATATTTATCACATTTTCTATTTCCACAGCTACAAAATACTTTTCTCCAAAGATCATGTCATAATATCTCACTTCTGTATTTTCCCCATTTATTAATATATATACAATATATAATATTTACATTAAACCTGAGTATTCTGTGTACATACATATCACATTAAATTACTATAGTGCTTCTGTTCAAGTGTCAATCTCTCAGACATTTTCGGAGTACGTCTAAATACACTTGAATTATCCACAGCTATTTCTAAAAAAGACTCCTAACTAATTCATCTTTGTGTCTATCATCTTCCCATATATCTGGAATGTTTTTCTTTGTCTTTATTAGTTAACTCTCATTAGATTATAAACAAGACGGACACATAAATTCTATGCTATGAATAGTGGCCGTGCAGTAGATAACTATTGACTAAACCATATTTTCCTCAAGGCACTTCCACTTGCTAATAAATTCCTCCAAATTGCTTCCAAGATCTACAGCTATAAATTTGCTTAAAGCAAGTAAATTTTATTTTAATGTCTATGATTTATACAATACATTATTTTCTTACGTACTTTTCCACAAGTACCTAGACTTGTACCAAGCAAATCTAAATCTACATGTTCATTCTCCAGGACAGAATATATGTTAAACTACAAAACAAATCTTAACAGATTCGATGGGGTTGAAACTATATCTCATATTGAGAAATAATTTCAAACTATGTATCTTGTAGGTAGTTAAAACTTATGTAAGGAACCCACACAACCCAATAGAAAAAGTACAAAAAAATCTGATTAAAAATAGACAAAGAGCTTGCAGGGATGCTTTAGAAATTTTTAAATTTATCTTTGTGTCTTTATTTGCTTAAAAGACATCGTGTCAAAGAAGTTGTTAATAACACAATATTTCACATCTCTTAGCTGTATGAATTTTTAAATGTTTAACTCAGAAACATCTGTTTTAGTGTATTTGTAATGCTGTATAATAAAACACATAAGACAATTTTTTGAAAATGGAAATTTATTTTTCACAGTTTTGGAGAGTCAGAGTCCAAGCTCATATTGCTGGTTGTGGTAACATTTTGCTCAGATAAGGACTGTTTTGTCTGCTTCTAAGGGGTTACCCTGAACACTGCGTGCTCACTCACTTAGTGAAAGGCAGAAGGGCAACATGGATGAATGAACGTCCTCCATCAGGCTCTTTAACGCAGACCTTAATCCCATTCAGAAAAGGAAGAGTCCCCATGACTTAATTATGGGTTAATGGCCTCCCCCATAACACTTGCACATTGGTGAGATCTGGATTTTGTAGGGACACACTCAAATCACAGCTTTCAATTTTCTTTAGCCCCTTCATCTTCTGCCATGGGAGTACACAGCATTTTTTTTTTTCTATCTGGAAGATGCAATTCCCAAATGCCATTTCAGAAGGAAAGAGTCAAGGCCCTCACCAACTGACTCCTTCCTTCATATGCCCCTCTCATCCTCTAGGCTGGGAGAAAATAAATTTCTGGTTTTTACACAGTCTGTGGTATTTTGCTATAATAATTCAAACAGATGAAGATAACATCTGCCTCTTTTTATATCCAAGTTCTCTTCATGTTTATCAGCTAACAATCAACAGGAAAAATACTTAGAGCAAAATAATTATCAACATAATATTTAAAAAGCTATTTTTGTTAATTAAATTTCCTTGAATGTTGGATAAATAAAGTACTAATTCTCTAACAAAAAATGGAAGCAGCAAATGAGCAAGCTTTCTGGTAATTAAATAAAAATTTACCCTCACATAACTCTAATAAATTCTATCATTTCAAACTAAATCCCTGAGGATTAATCATTGTTCAGATTTAGATAAGTTTTCTATGTCCTTTTGATTTTGTTTGGCTTCCTGTCAAATTTCTGAGTGTTAAGTAAAAGAAGTAGGTGGAAATAAGAGTCTAAGATTATGTTTTAGAAAGATCTTGCAATGTATTTGAAAATTTTTAGCATCGCAGGGGTCCATGAGAAGTCACTGTACAAGGCAACTCTCCTATACTAAGATGTAACTAATTTTGAAATTGTTTTGTAATCTAATGAAATAGCACTGCCCTCACTCTTCTGCTTATAAATCTTGGGTTCAAGAGTCTTGTAATGTCTAGAATAAATTTGTGAAATTTGTACTCTATTTTGATAATGTAGCAATTTTCTATTTTCTTCTGTATTTAGAAGCAGATAGGTACCTACATTGCTGAGTGACTTGGTAAGATGTACCTGGCAAAATACATTATCCGAATAAGTTGTACTGAATATACTAATAGAAACTGACCTATACTCTCCAGGAAACTTCTCAGTCCAACTCAAAAGACAGATTCAAACAACTCAATTTTTTAAATTTTGATTCTTGAAGTTCTAGACTGTTATTGTGTGCACTTGATTATTCCTGCTTAGTATGGTTTTTTTTTTCAGTATTGTTTTCTTAAGCAAGTAGGTGGTGATGTATGCTTTATAATTTTGTTTGGCCCTTCAAGTACTAGTACAAAATTGCATCATCATTAAAAAGTAACAGAAATGAGATTGTCTGCCAACATCAGACTCCCTTTGACCCTTTAGTAGCAGAATCTTCTATGAGAATTAGTGTGTGACAGCTGCCTCCTTTCCAGCTGGTTTTGTCCATGGCAATTCTTTAGAAAGCACTGTGAGGCAGACTGACAGGAGGAATTCCGATACTGCAAGCATAATAGGGTAAGTTGTCTCCCTGCGTTTTCACTCTCCTTTTCCCCTGTGGACTATACAACAGCTTAGAAGTCACCTATCTTTCTCTACTAATCCACAAATAATTTCCCAGGAAAAGAGAGAACAGTATAGAGAAAGCAAAGTTGCCTCTTGAGTATCCTGGTAAAGTGAAAGGATCTGCCAGCCCGTGTGTTTCTCCTACAGGGCATCACAGAACAGTGACATTAATGTCTAGTTAGGTGGTAGTGACGCTGGAGATGATGATGTCAATGATGATGATGATGACGAAGATGATGGTGGTAATGGTGGTGACGGGGATGTGCCTCTGTTCGAAGATTTCTTTTTATAGTACTAAGCCCAGTTCTTCAACACCAAAGTTTAAGTCTGAGAAAATAGACCATGGGATAATGTCTACAACCCTACATTGCTGATCATCAATTGCTGCTGTTCACTGTCATCCTGGAGTTTGCAATTGCCATCAGATTTTGCTTTGCAAGGAGGCAGAGTCAAGATGGCAACTGAGTAGGACTTCTCATTTCATGTCTCTGCATGAATTCAGATGGAAATCCAAGACTTAGTTAAGGAAATTACAACGTGGCTCATGAAAGTGGAGGATGAGCCAGACTTGAGTGGTGACCACATAGCTTGCAGAGAAGTTATAGATACCTGCCAGGTGAGCAGACAACTCAAAAAGAGAAGGGACCCAGGGCCATGGCTAGGAGGCCAAGGCCTGAGGCTGCAGACGGCAGGTGTGCCCAGCTATCCTGTGGGGCATGGGCAGCAAGTGTCATGAAAAAAAATTATGGTCAGGTCAGCAGCCCGGAAGGTGCCATGATTGAAGCTTGTGGCTGTGCCCTACAGAATAAAAGGACCTTTGCCCAAATGTCCAAACATTGGATCACTGAGTCATTCATTGCAAAAGTAAGGAAAGCCCTGCCTGCTGCTCTAAGCTCTTTGAATTTAGGGACTAAGGACTGAAAAGGGCAGTGTTGGAATCCCAGTCAGTGGCTCTCTAGGCATACTCAAAGAAATGCTTGGGAAATGCATTCTTAGCTCTCTCAGAACACAGACCACAGATAAGACACACTTAAAGGACTTCAGGGAGTTTTCTTACTGAAAGGGAAAAAAAACTGCAGACCTCTTGAAAAATTTGAGCCCAGTGAGAACAGGTAGACTTCAGAAAAGTGAGGTTTCATCTCCCCACTCCATCACAGGAAGAAGGAAAGCCAGCTCCCTTGTGTGGGCTGCCTAGGGAGAAGGGAACATGAGCACCTTTGCACATAAGGCCATCCTGCCCATCCTCCCAAGAGCTTCAAGAGAGACTTCCAAGTGGCACATCTTGGCAGACTGAGCCCAGGAAAAGAGAATATTGGCCACACACCCTGTCTTGAGTAGCAAGATTCAACGTATTGTTTATAGAACGTATTGTTTATAGACACTTCCCACTCAAATAACACAGGATTTTTTTTTTTTTGGGGGGGGGACTTTGAACTCAATGGTTATGTTTAACTTATATTTTTCTAGTACTGATTTGTGAGTTTTCATTTTCTTCTTCCTCTTTTCTTTCTTCTTTTCCCCTTCTCTCTGTTTTCCTTATCTGTTAGTCTTTACATCTCCTTCTTGATTGAGTAGCTCTTTGTGCCCTTTGGGAAAGCCTTTCTACAAACTCTCACCCATAATTCCCCTTGTTGCTTCTTACTTTTCTCACCCATAACTCCCCTGGTAATTTGATAGTCTTTAAATATAGGACATTGAAATATTTTCTATATTTTCAGTAATAACGTAGTGTCACCTTTAAAAATCTTCTAATAAGTTACTAGGCAATCTGTACAGATGCTTCCATGAGTAGCACAGATGACATTTCTAATGTTAAGAGTGGAATGCTTATATGAGATGATAATTTGCTATGTCAATAACTGGCATGCATTAAGTTTTACCTTCAATTCTGATACCTGCACCATTGTTAAAAAGGATAGTAACTGGACTTACTAATGGCTTGACAACTTCTGGTGGTTTGGTTGGGCTTGGGTAAGCACTATAGAGACCTACTCTATTATTGAAGGTGGTACTGTATTGAAATGAGTGGGACCTCTCAGTAAGACAATACTAGGCTTATAAAGATAGGTACAAAATAGTATTGAATATGCTTTTTAATCTCAAAGGTAGAATAGTTGCAGTATTAAGGTAGTTACTAGGTTTTGTTATTAATCTGATTATTATAGACATAATAACATTATTATATATTTCTATTCATGTTGTTTATGGTAACATAGGAGTTGACATAGACTTCCAGTACATGTCAACAATTAACTTGTCCGTAGACTACATACCAAAAATTAGTAGCTAACAAAGCTAAAAACAGGCATAAATATTAAAAAAAATCTATACAATTTTAAAGAAATTCCATGAGAAGAGATAATCTACTGAAAGAAATCAGTATAATAGAGACAGAGTCCAGACACATGACCTGATCAATAGTCCACAGCAATAAAACCATGGGACATGGAGGCAATAAATCACCAGCAAATATGCCTGACTCCACACAAGCTGATCTCATTGACTTTGAAGTAACACACTACACAGGAAAGGAAATCAAAAAACAAGTAGACCTAGTGGTCAAAGTGCTCATACAAGTTATGCTTGAACAACGACAAGAGATGCTCAATGAGTTCAAAGATGATTTAATCAAGCAAACAAGATTTAATAGATAAAATCTTAATTATTATAAAGAAATCACAAACACATAAAAAAGGCAATGCCAAAAATGAAGGACTATTTCAGTAGAGAAATAGAAAGACTGAAAAGAGTCCAAGCTGAAATCCAGGATTTGAAAATTTTGCATTAATACATGAGAAACTGTCTTGAAGTGTCTTGAGAATTTGGGGGACAGATTATTGGATCTGAAGATAAGTATGACAAATTGGACCATAAAGTCAGTGATGAGGATGAAACAAAAAGACAAAAAAGAAAAAAATAATAAAAGACTAGATGCAGCAGTTGATGGAAGACTCAGAGAAATAACCTCAGAATTATGGAATACAAGTAAAAACAGAGAATAGCATAAAAGGTATTAAGAATGTGTTCAAAAAATTATAGCAGAATATTTCCCAAACCTAGGGGAAAATTAAAATTGAGCTACTATAGGCAAATAGAACGCCAAATAAGTTTTTCCCTCCATTTTTATTAGTATGTGTATGTAACACATATGGTTACAACAAATTTAATAATCTGGGCATATATATATATATATATATATATATATATTGGGCATATATATATATATATATGCAATACACCATGGTTATATTGAGCTTGAGTGTTCTGTATTAAGTATTTTGCATTGTATTGAGTATTTTGACACATATACATATTGTCAATATTAAGTCCCCTCCATCCCTCCCTTTGTGGCTCTCCCTCACGCTCCCCCTTTCATTCCCACTCTCACAGCCATTTGGTTCTATAGAATAAACCCTGTATTCTGGGTTTCTCATACTAGAGAAACCATGTGATGTTTTCTCTTTAGTGTTCAACTCACTTTACTGAGCATGATGCTCTCAGACTGTGTTCATTTTACACGCAAAGCCTCAAATCTGTCTGCCTTTATGGAAGAGTAGCACTCCACAGTGCACCTGCTGAGTCCACTTCACCAACCATAATGGTCTCATATCTATTTACCTACAAATGATTCATATCTATCTGTCTTTATGGCAAATAGTATGCCATTTGTATATATACCACATATTTTGAGTCAATTGGTCTATTGATGGATAGGTTGGCATCTTCCATGATTTAATTATTAGTTGTACTGCTGTAAACATGAATATACAGGTACCTCTGCTGTTACATGGTGTCTTTAACTCTTTCGAGAAGATATCCAGAATAGGTGTCACTGGGTCAAGGTACCCATTTTAAATTTTATTTATTTATTTATATTTTTTTTGAATCTCCATACAGTTTTCCATAGAGGGTGTACCATTTTAGAATCCTACCAGCAACATAAAAGAGGTCCTTCTGTCCACATCCTCATCGGCATCTATTATTTTTGAGCTTTTGGTATGAGCCATTCTCACTGGGATAAGATGGTGTTTTGTGTTGCTTTGACTTTCATGTCTCTAGTAGCTAAGGATGTTGAACATTTTGTCTTGTATTTGCTACCATCTGTAACCTTCTGAGTACTATTTATTTCAGTTGCCCATTTTAACTGGGTCTTTGATTTTGAGGGGTATACTTTTCTTCAGGTATTTTTTTTTTTTATTCTAGTGACGAGTCCCCTGTCCAAGTTGTGGGTGGTAAGTTTTTCCTGTTCTGTCACTACTTCTTCGCTTTGTGAACCACAAACTGGTACAACCACTACAGAAAGCAATATGAAGATTCCTCAAAAAAATGAAAATAGACATTTCATGTGATCCAACAACACCTCTACTGAGTATCTCTCCAAAAGTGTTAACAGCACCATACAGAGATACACATACAGCCATATTTATAGCAACACAACTAACAATAGTTAAATTGTGGAATATGCAGAAATATCCATGAACAGACCAACAGATACAATACAATGTGGTATGTATACACAATGCAGTGCTACTCTGCCATAAATACAGGTAGATTTGAGTCATTTGTAGCTAAATGGATATAACTTGGGCCATTATACTTAGTGATGTGATCAAACTCATAAGGTTAAATATCACATAGTTTCTCTAATATTAAAATATGAGAAACTCAATATAAACAAGTAAAATCAATTGGGTGAGATGATGGAAGGTAGAGAGAAAGGAGGAGAGGATAGGAGGGTGAAAACAAGGAGGGGAAGGTCATGTGAGGTTGATGGGATATACATGTGCAAAACTTCTCAAGCTCATTGTAACCGTTGTGTTATCTCATATGCACACAATAAAATAAGGGAAATAAAGTATTTTATTGGCAAGGGAAAAATAAAAAGGTTTTCTTCATGAAACATGTAAATGGAATTTCATAGTTCAAACACGCTACCCCCTTGTTTGATCTAGACTTAATACCTTTTAATTCTATGGTGCAGATTTCATTTTAGGTTTATATTTTGACTAGTACAGGGGCTCATTTAATGATTGTCTGTTGAGCTGAGGATAAACCAGTCATTTCAAAGGATGGTTTTAAGTTCGTGACTACATTGGTTTAGATTAATATATTGATAACTCAAGGATCTGGGCAATTTAACACGCATGTCAAATATGTCTTTGCTGTAACTAAAGTAAAACATCTCTGTAGCTTGGCCCGATGGCACATATCTGTAACACCCAGCACTCTGGAAGACTGAGGTAGGAAGACTGCCTGGGAAACCAAGTGATTTAGCAAGAAAATGTTTCTAATTCAAAAATTTAAAACAAAACTAAAAACAAACAAAAAACCAGAAGATAAACAATAACAAAGCAAAAGACAAAGCAACAGCAACAAACAAAAGGATTGAGGATATACCCCAGTGTGAAGACTCAAGGCTGGACCACCCCCACCCCAGTACCACAAAATAAAAGAGAGAGAGAGAGAGGGGAAAAAAATCCATGTATTGTAAGAGTTTTTCAATATCTGATTTTTAGGTAGTACTGATGAGCATTGTTTCATGAAAAAGTTGCACATTTATAATTTAAAATATTATAAAAATAAAATAAGTGCTTTTGTGGTTTTTCTGCCTTTCTATAAATTATACCTATGATGGACAATATTTCAATATACTTTTATTTCAGAAATGTATAGAGTTTCCAAAAATTAAAATAAATGAGAACATGTTCTGAACTATCTACAAGTGGACAGAGTTTAAAACATTTCAAAGTGATATAATCATTTTTCAGATATTTGTAAAAATTATAGTTGATAATTTGTATGCTATAAAAACAAATTGTACACATAGCTAGGAAAGACATATTTTTAAGCTTGAAGATTAGATGCATGGCTTGCAACCTTTTGGGCAGTCACAGCAAATTCTCATTTAAAGGCAGATGCAACGTCATGTTGTGTTGCTCTGTGTGTCTGATTGCATTGTATAAAGAACCCTTATTTTGCTTAAATATTAAAAATAATAAACACTCACTTTTAGTGCTTATTTTAATTGCTGTTCTATGGTTACAAGAGTAAGCATGGCTAGCACTGTGGTTTGATCAGAAGAGGTCTCCAGCAGCCAGGAGGACGTGCATAAGTAATTCAAGAACTATTAATAAAGCCTAAGAATAGATAGCCCTGACACAAGCAGGTGTCTTTAAAGGGAAGAAGAGCTGCGTCGGGTTGTGGCAGAGACACTCTTCAGGTGACGTCCCTGTCACTTTCTCATTGCTGGGATACCATACCCTACACCCACAACCTAATGACAGAAGGTTTGTTTAGCCCGCATGCCAGCAGTCTCAGTCCGTTCACGGTCAGCTAGCAGCAGCAGCATGGCAGAAGGGGCTGAGGAAGAAGAGCTGTACGCAACATCCCAAAAGGAAGGAGTGGGATGTCTTGGAGGAGCCAAGCAAGAGTGCAGCTCTCCAGTTCAAACCCCCAGAGATCCACCCGAGTGTTCTGCCACACCTCCCAACCAGGCCCCAGCTCCCCAAAGCGTGTGAAATCCACAGATCACCTACAACATCTGAATTTGTGAGGTGCTGGGGGACATTCCAGATCCAAACCGTAACAGACGATGTGAGAAACCAGTCCAAGAGTCCAGCTTCCACACCTGAAGTCCGACTACCGCAACTGAAGGTGGGACTCTGATTTGCTTTGCTCCATATATGAAGAAACATGTGGGCAAGACCTTCTTTCCTGTCTTACCTCAGCCCCTAATAGCTCCTTAAAACAAGAGCCAAACCAGAGTGTTCCGCCCTCCAAAACCACATTAATTTCCTTTAAAGTAACTTCACTATTTTATTTATTCCTCCATGGGATCTAGAATTATTTCTAAGTCAGTCCTTTTTCCATATGTCATGAACATTTGTAGAAAATATGTGAGGGTATTTTTGGTACAGTTAGGACTGTGTGTAGCTGTGTGTTATTGCCGAAAATGTCTACGGGATATAGGCTGGACTACGGTACACTGGCAAAGATCATGGCAGGCACTAGTGTAATGTGTTTCTACGCCAACTTCAAATTCAGTACTAGGCTTTCACGATACATTGCACATAAGTATCCATTGAAATAAGTAAAATTATGCACCCGGATATTAGCGTAAAAACTAAAATTTGGCAACTCCTTTATTACAGAATAAAAAAGATTGCTGGAAACTTTAAAAAATGAAATAATAGATGCTATAGTCTTCTTCAAATTATGTAAAACATTTTCAAAGCTTGATCCTTCCAATATTAACTGGCAGGCTACTAAATTGCTTGGAAAAGGAGAAACGTTATGTTCAATACAATGTAGGCAGAAAAACAATAAAAAATGCTTGTAGAAGAATGGCTTCATTTTGGTAGTTCTTTACTCTTTATGTGCTTTATATAAGTCCTTGGATTGACACGTGCTAGCATTCTCTATGAAACAATTAGACTAAGTAGTAGAGTCAGGGTAAAAAGATCCTAAATACAGCAGCAAGGCCTTCACTACTTTGCTGCTTGTAGAACACCGACAGGACTATCTCTCATTCCCAACTAACCCACCCCCTGGGGAAGTCTATTACTTATAGTTGTTAGAATCACTGAGTTTATGATAGCCTTCAAATTTCAAACTATGTACAAAGGTAGAAACAGAATTCAAAAGCAATGAAGGCATAAGTAAACTGAGGCCTTAGTTATAAACACAAGTTACTGTTGGGTGTAAGCATCGTTACAGTGAAGCCTCTTCATGGTTTCTCATTATATCTCTGGCAGTGCCACATATTAATGCAATTATGGCACAATTTATTTCATCAAAAATATTTTTCAGTTTATTGTGTTCTAGGAGCTTTAGGCATTAACTTACTTAGTCATCTCATGAACATACAGAGTAGATCTTAATCTCAACCTCTTTGTAAACCAGAAAATGGAAGCACAGAGAGGTATCCAAATTATAGTTAATAAAACAGTGTTTTGTACAAAAAAAGAAAACATAAGCAAATATGTTAAGAATAGAAATTAAAAACTTCAACTCCAAATTCACAGCCTAGTTCTCAAGATTTTGAGACCTCTCTTCTCCGCTTGAGCTTGTTCAGCTAGAGGAAGTACATTCAAGCCTCCTAACAATCTCCTCTTTGTAAAAACTTCAGAAAGAAATTATGAAAGGCCAACAGTAAAAATGCAATTTTTAAAAATTCTGCCAAAGCTCATTCTGCTGCATATTTGTTGAATGCAAAAAAAAAATTAAACACGTCTATAATACATGGTAAGGTGTCAGTGACCCCAACAGGAGACTCCTAACATGCCAATGTATTTCTTATCTTTGAAAAAGATGGTCAATTTCTCCATATTACTGCAGATCTGCAATTCTAGATGACATCAACACTGCCACTGATACTAAGATTTTTTCTTCCCATTGTGTAAGATCCTAATTTACTCTTATAATAATATTTTCTATATTCTATTTTCAGATTAAACATACATACATGTAGAAATATTAATTACAATTAATCGAAGTCAGCCAAACTAATGAAAAAATTCATATCATAAAATTAATAGTATTTTTAAACAACTTTAAATGTCAAAATCATATGGTACAGAAACAACTGGCAAGTAATTTATAATTTTAACTTGCGTTTGTGGGTTATTTTTGAAGTAGTGTTTGCTACAATATCTGCTTTATTCGAGGATATGGAAGCTGAAACATGTGCTTTGATCTAGTATCTGACCTGCTCCATTACTTAAAGGGCCTCAAGATCCCTACCCCCACCTCAGAAATCGTAGTGGTGTTGATTTCGTTCACAGTTAATCTGGTTTCTAGACAAGTGACTTTGATCAAATTCTAGGTCATGAACTGTTCTTCCTCCTCCAAATACACATAGAAAATAAATGTGCCCGCCTTTAAAAAATAAACAAATAAAAACCATTCTCTCTGAGTAGAATTCTAAAAGGAAACCAAATTTCAAACTCATAATTGCTACAGTACAATGTGCTGCTGGGCTTGACCTTGCCTAGGAGGAACAAAAACAGAACGAGACCACCATGGCGGTCTGTTCTTTATTCTCGTAGTTAACTTCATCCACAGTCCTGATTACTTTGTTCAAGAATCTTACACACAAAATGATTTTAATATTTATACCTCACTAATATAACTGAAATAGCAAACCACAAAGAGACATACATATAATATTATATTATATATGTATGTATTAATATATTAAATGCATTTAAGATATCATTGGGAATATTTATGAACAAAATAAATTTCTACTTGCCAATTCAAGAGAAAACTCTTCTTTTCCTATCTGACCTGACTGCCTGCAAAATTGTTAATCAGTCCTCTAATTTTAGCTTCCTTTAGAATTGTTCTTTTCTCTCCAGCCACTTTACTTTTACTCCATTATCTTTTTCCTCGAACAGCTTTTCTCTTTCCAGTATTTTCAAGTTTCATTTGTTAAGTGATGATAATAGTGTTATGTTAAGGAGTGATTAACGAAGTTAAATGAGGCCACCGGTGTATGGTAATGTAGTGCTCACACATAGTGGCCATGTTAGTGTTTAGTATTGATAAAGACTGGGACTATTGATCTATATACCTTTTTTTAAGAAATATGATTGACAGGGGGACTTCAAATGCTGCTAATTTAAGAACAGCCGCCATGCCACTTTTAGATTAAACATGTTGTCCTTGAATTTCAAACACATATACTCAGTGAACAACTAAAAATCTTTACTTTGATTCCTAAGACACGCACCTCAGTGGGCCAGAAACAAAGATTTTTATTGCCACCAAACTAAATGTAATTGAACTCTATTAACATCTGGGAACTGTCCCAGATTGACCCACTTTAACATCATACATCTAATCAGTCTCTCAGGGCTATTGATTTGTTCTCTTAAATATGTCTCGTGTCTATTCCCTTCATCAGTGAATTACTGCCATAGGTGCA
Source organism: Ctenodactylus gundi (assembly GCA_004027205.1). NCBI lineage: Eukaryota > Metazoa > Chordata > Mammalia > Rodentia > Ctenodactylidae > Ctenodactylus > Ctenodactylus gundi. The sequence goes on along the minus strand of PVKB01000734.1, from coordinate 395,099 downwards.
GTTCAAATTCTGCCCAATTCTTGCCTGATGGCACTGTGTTCTCTTTTTTCCTCCTGTTTTACTAATACATGTGTGTGTGTGTGTGTGTGTGTGTGTGTGTGTGTGTGATACATAATGTTTACATTGAATTTGAGTATTTTGTGAACATACATATAGCATCAGTTACAAACCCTTTTTTGATCCTCCCGTGCCCTTCCCCCGTAGTTCTGTGAAATAACTGTATTCTGTGTTTCTCATATTAGAGGAACCACTCGATATTAAACTTTCTGGATCACTTCACTGAGCATGAATGGTCGCAAGTTGTACCCATTTACCTACAAAACCCTCAAAAGTATGTTTTTACAGACCAGTAGTACTCCATTGTGTATATATATTACAATTTTTGTGTTCATTGGTCTGTTGGTGGGTATTTTGGTGTCTTTCACATTTTTGCTATTTTTAGTTGTTTTGCTATAAACATGGGTGTACATATATCTGTTCTATGTAATACCCTCTTGGCTTGGTGTCTTACACTCTGTTCCACCACCAACACATCTTCTCTGCTGCCGCTCAAGCTGCCTAATGCCGATCTGACCAATGTACTCCCTGTTAAAATATTCCAGTAGTTTCTAGTTAGTTCCAGGATAAAGATCAAATTCATTAACACCTGGACTCCATAAAAGGCAATAAATTTGGCTTTCTTGACCATTTAAAATACAGATATACTGAGAAATAAAACAAAAAATGAGGAATGATTCAAATGCCTTCCTTATTACTGATAAAGCCCTAAACTTGATGCTTGTAGCCAATTACAATTCTGAATATTGCATCACAGAACTGGAAAATAGCCTTCTTGGCCCCAGGTGACACTACAGCAGAGCAAGCCTTCTCCTCTGGGGATGGTGGTGCCAGCTGGCAACATCTGCGTTGCTGCAGCTGTCTGGATACTCTTCTTTGACTCTGATGTTTGCCTGTCAGATAAGTCACTGCACGCAGACCTCTTGGAGTGAGTAAGGCTGAGGGTCACGCCATGGGTGCCCCCTCACCTGGGAGGAAACTACCAGTGAATTCTCTGTTAACAACTAGCTCATTATGGCAGACCGTAGCATCCATGATCCCGCCTTCTGCTCTATCTCTGTCTTAATGGTTTTCCACCACTCCCTCTAGCTCCTGCATTAATCTCAAAAGTGTGTTCCATGGCTCGTTAGCTGTTTTTTTTTTTTTTCCAAAAGATGGGCTGGAGGGACAACACAGTGACTTAGTTGCTTGCCTTACAAGTGCAAGGCCCTGAGTTCACCTCCTCAGCACCACAGAAAGCCAGACGTGGTGGTACATGCCAGTAATCCCAGCACTAAGGAGGCTGAGGCAGAAGGATTGACAGGAGTCCAAGGCCAGCCTGGACTACACAATCAGTGAGTTCAGGACCAGCCTGGGCTTCTGAGCGAGACCCTGTCTCCAAATAAATAAATAAATAAATTCCAAAAAAAAATGAGTAGCGGAATTTATGTGCTCAAGTAATTGTGAAAAATGCTGTGTCAAATACTGCTCAGCCGCCTCCTTCACGACGGGTATTTGCAGATCTCTCCCGATGCCACGTGGGCATTGTAACTTTCCAAGAAGGAAGCAGAGTGCCTCCAGGTCGGCCACACGCAGTTATGAATACACCTGTGGTTTACGCTACTCAGCTATTGGCTGTCTGTCCCCACTGTGTTAAATGTCCTTCCCTGCTCAGCTTCAGCAGCCCCAACAGCACTTTATGACTTCTACATCCTGAGTCCCCTCTTCAGCCTGTGCAGACGCCGGTTTCCTCCTCGTATTTCCTCAGTGCCTTTCAGCAGCTTCACTCATCACCCTCCTATCACTGTTCAATTATATTGTTGTTTTTCCTCTGACTTTCCATTTTAACGAGTAAGAAGCACTCGATGTTTTAAAAATATTTTAATCTCCGTCCCAAACAGCTTTAAAACTTGTAGGCATTTTATAAATTCTTGTAAAAGAAACATACACTTAGGTTGGGAGTGTAGTTTTAGCTCAGCACGTTTCCAAAGCCCGCCTCGGGCCGATGTTCCCACTCTGTCTCGACACTTGCCATGCCCCAGTCATCCAGAAGCTCCTTCAGTTCATCCTTTCTTGTTTCTTTTCCCTTCCTTGATATCGTTTCCTCTTTCTGAAAACCACTAAAGATCCTTCTACTTAACTGTCTCTTTATTTATATGTGCTTTAATTCTTCCAGGGCCTCTAAAATCAAGGTGAGATGTCATATCTCTTTTGAAGGATTATACCAATCACTTATTTAATTGTATATGTTCATGTATGTGGAGAAATGACATATATTTACCTAGTTTATCTCCATTTTCATGGTGACTGACACATCATAGGTGAGCAATTGCCATTGAGTGAATGGATACTTAATTATGCTTCTCATCGGTGTATTTGGAATTTTATAATGTTTATGTAATTAACATCCCACTGCATGACTACTTCTAGGTAGGATGATGGGGGTATGTTCTATGTTTACCTTTCTTTCCCTATCTCTAGTGTGTTTGACCACAATTTGTCACTCTGCATGCTGGAACACGACTTGCACATCAGTCCCTATCTCCTGTGTGTCATGCTGCCATCTTTCTCTACAAATTGTGGCTTAAAGGTCCCTCGGGTTAACTAGAGAATATAAAAGGCAGAGAAACTCCACAAGGGCTTGTTTCTGTTGACACGGAAAATAGTGGGTCACACTATATCCAGAAAATTCATGTGGAAATGTCAGTCTGATATATTTCTTCAGAGAGCAAAACAATTACAGATAAGCAATTTTCTTTCCCAAGAGACCAGTAACTTGTTTTCCTTCTGTCATGTTTCAATATTTTATATTGTGGTGAGTAAATACACCTTTTCTATCCAATTAGGGAAGTCACCAACAAGCCACCGAGTAAACAGCTAACTGGCCAACTGAAAAAAAATGAGAGTTTACAACTGCAGAGCGCTTTTTCCAAAACTGACCATGTATGTGATGGAAATTACATTGATATAATTATTTTCCCTGCATTTAGTTTTTTTTCTTTTTTTACAGGACATTATTTTGACAAAATATTAAAAGAGGGACATTGTTAGGTGAAAAGCTCTAACCGGTGATAATGACTGGAACACAGCTTTTTGAAGTGCCAGCCCTTCTAAATAAAAAATGCAATGTTTCAATTTTGAGATCTGAATTATTTAAGTGGTTACATTTTTGCTACAAAAAATTAGCAAAATAGATACGTAAATTAAATTATCTGGAATCCCACTAAAGAAGTATGTGAAAATAAGGTTTAAAAATGTATTTGAAATTTGCAGTGAATACAGGGAAACACAAAATTCAGGGGTAGGTGGAGGGTAATACAGAGCCTCAATACGGAGGCTTCTTTCAGTTATATTAAACTGATCCTACACAAAATTGTAGCATAAATGAAATTATGATTGCCACCTGGCCCCAAATATTGCCTGGGCTTTCCTCTTCAGCTTAGTCTTCCCATTTCCTCATTTCTCTAGTGGCACTCATGTCTCCACCCACCACGGCCAACTATAGACTTCCTTATTGTCACACCTGTGCATAGATTACAGGCTCTAAAAACTAATTCTGATATCAGTCTTCACATTTAATATGTTAAATACTCTGTTGACACATCTTTCGTGTAAATGCAGATCTTATATTGCTTCATTTTGCCAGCCTCACTTTTAAAGGTTTGAATGATGAAAGTAAGACTATCCAGTACTAAAAATAAATAGGCTTTCCCCTGTAAAATATATAAAAGTTACATTTTTAAAGTTTTTAAGATGTTTCCAACTATTTAGATGAAATAATAAGATAAAAACTGGAAAGATATTAAGACCTAAATATATCCCATAATCTTCGACCCAATCTTAACTGATATTACTGTCATGACAGAGTCTTGCAAAATGCTTTTAACATGTGCTTTAATATCCAAAGGGAATTAAGGTATTTAAATTACCAGAGACAATAGCACACTCATAACAACTCAAATAACAAGAATGTGCAGTACAGAAATAAATAATCAAAAAACTGTAATAAACACCAGTTTTACTTTTTTGCTCGCTTTCATTGTGACTCTCCCATTACCCAGTGGGTGGACCCAGAGTGGCCGAGGGTCAGAGGGCCCTAAGTTGGGCGTGTGTGACGATGGAAGCTAAAAGTAGCCGATTCCTATTATATTTCCATCCTTTGCTTTGATTTTCTCCGTGGAACTTAATGCTGTTCACATACCACACTCTTCATTTACTTATTTTAATCTGTCATTTGTTGTCCTCCCATGGGAGGATGAGATTTGTGAGTGGAGAGAATTATGAAGATTTTGCTCACTGAACTAGCTCACTAGTTAGCATTTTGCCTGGTACATTGTATGTTCAGTGAATATTTATTGAAAAAATTCATTTGAATAAACATCTATGTACCTAAATGTGGCCAAAGGATGCCTTTGGTTAGTGTCAGTGAACTGGAAACCATGACAACCTAATGATGGCATCTTGGAAAGAAGACATTTGCTGCCTGAGTCCCTGCAGTCTTTCTGATCCCTGCCTTTCTAAAATTGGCTTGTCAATGCCTTCAATTTTAAGAATTACTAAAGTAATTGACCAAGATGACCTTAATCTCAGCATACCCTCTCTGAGCTTTCTTTAGGCAGGCACCCTCTTGACTATAGGTCCCTAACCTCCCATTTCTTAGTGCCTTTACTTTAGAACACTAGGACCTACAAATCCTTTCTCTGCCCATAGAGATGTAAATTGTGTCTAGCCTGTTTTTTTTTTTTAATCCCAGAAATGCTCCCCCCCCCCGCCCCCGGACTAGAAACCAACTCTTTAAAATATAATCAAGAAAGAATTAACTTCCATCTTCAAGTCTGCGGGAGGCTAAGTGCCTAGCTTCAATAACACCAATCAGCAAACACAAATGACTTAATCACACTGACCATTCTTCCCTCTAAATTTTCCAGTTCTTTTCAACTAGCTCACCTCAGCACTTAAAATTCACCTGCTTTTTATGTCAAAAAAGTTTAGTTCATTCTTTCTCTCTTGCTGCAATACTCCTGGCCTCTATTTAAAAATCTTCCTTGCCTGTTTAATTCTGTCTGATGCACTTTTACTTCTTTGATACATGTTGAAGTAAATTTTGATTAAGCTTTCCAGATTTAGTCCACACACTTGAGAAAAAAAGGAACTTTAATTCATATAAAGATACAAAGAATCATAATCATTTAGCCTTACAAAAAATTAAACTAAAACACCTAAGGATCCAAAGAACTCTATGAACTACAAATGTAGCGGTAGGGAGCCCTGTAGATCTTCACAATGCAAAAGCGGACTTTTTTCTTAGATGTTTCTCTACTGTTATTTCAGTGGGCCTTGAAAATAACATAACCATTTTCTTTTCTATTGTGTATAGCTGGTTTTATCTCACAAATCTTCCTTATTGATTGGCTTGTTTCCTGCATGATTTTGGCTTCCCCTGAAGTTCTTCCTAAACCTACTCCATCATTTTCATACTCTTCCCACTACTGCCTGATTCGCACTCATTTATAGCCTGATTTGCTAAGAGAGAAACACATTGTATCCCTTCACAAGGATCTACTGAATGCTTTGCTGACCATTCTATGAATTGATTTCCCTCAGATCGAAAGTTCTATCCAAAGTTAAATTATAAAATACATGCTCTAAGGAGTTGAAACACACAAAAATAGAACTTGTTTATACATGACTCACACAGACACAACATGGGTGACATTCAAAAGTACAAACACTGTGATTAGAACACAAAGAGACTTCCACCTCTGGATTTCCAGTCTTACTTCTTCCCAGGGCACAGTGTCAAATGTGTTCCCAACTTGAATTTTCTTATCAGAATTCAATGCAACTATACAACTTCCACCAGAAGCCAACACAAAAATTACAAGCCACCATCTAGAGAAAAATGGCACAACACCACTTCAAAATAAAATCTTGCCAATAATTCTATGGTCTTCTAGCTAGAGCCACCCCATCTCCTCTTAAGTTCAGTGATAATAGCTGAACTGTGATTTTTAATTGTTGGTTATTTTGGTGTAATAAGTAGACTCACGGTTAAACCTAATCACCACAAACATACAGTAAATATTTGGTAGTGATAAAAATTATGTATTTTATGTAAGTGTAGAGAAGAAAAAAGAAGTTAACCTCCAGATCTCTGATCATCGTCGTTCAGACTGTAGACAATGCCCCGTTGTTTTACAGCATATAAAACATCACACATAACAATATTGCAATATAAATTCTCACAACTGTGTTGCCTGGGAATAGGGAAAGAGAAATGGAGCCTTATTTCTTCTGCAATGAAATGAATTATATGGTCACACAATTAGTTTGCCTGAAGGTTTTCCCACGGAAACTAATTCTCGATGACTAGCAGCTGTCATATCACAGTGGTCCTCTTCAGGGTGGTTTTAACTCATTTGTTGAGACTCCTAGAAATATAGGATCCAATTTATTTATTTTTATGCTTTGTCTCAGGTCTGGGAGTTGTCTAGGACTAAGGTTACCTACCACACTACTTTGAGTCAGATCCAGACCCCTCCTCACAAGGGCTGGGGAATTTTGGCAGACCGTAACTCACAGAAGCTCGGTGGGCTGCCTGTCGACACTCTCCACAGGAGCTCTGTGGTCCGTAGTTAAATTGAAGATCACAGCATGTTAGTCCACGCCAGTTTCCAGATAAGCATTCCTGCTTGGCTGCCAGGGAACATTTTGGGTTCAAGTTAAATTCTGCCTCATTTTAGTTACATGTTCTTAAAGGAGTCATGAACCAATTCAAGTTTCCATTTTGAAGATAAGTAATGACAATAATATTAATAAACTCATTTTATGAAATTTGCCAAGGCAAAAGACCATATTTGAAGGTACTATTGTGTGTCTGTGTGTGTGCATTTTAATCACAAAGTTAGGATGTAGTAATTGCAAATTAATTTAATAACAAGTCAAAACACCTCTATAGCAAGTAAATTTTTGGAAAATGTAAATATATTTACCTGAATTTAATTTGTAGAAGCACTATTCAGAATAATAAAATGCTTTTCTAGAGTACTTACTCAACAATTATGTACTGCCATTGGAATATAAATGATAATTTATTTTTTGTTGGTATATTCCCTTCCATAGGTGAACTTTCAAGAGAAAGTAATGGAATATGCTATAAAGAAACAAAAATAGCATGAACTTTTAAAAAAAAAAAAGAAAATCTCTTTGAAACACCTTCCATGAAAGTGCAAAAGAGCTTCCTGGAGGAATGGCACAATATTTAAAGCACTTTCCTAGCAAGCGCAAACCCTTGGGTTCAATTTCCCAGCACGACATAAAGCAGGGCATGGTGGCCCATGTCTGTAATCCCAGTGCTTGGGCAGCTGAAGCAATAGGATTGCCATGAGTCCAAGGCCATCCTGGGCTACACCAGTGAATTCAGGACGAGCCTGGGCAAGATTCTGTCTCAAAAAAATATAAAAATTAATAAGAAATGCTTAATAAAAATATAAAGCAAAAGGTAAAAACTCAGTGTGTGGTATAGCTTTTAAAATATAATTCAATCAGTCCTTCCACGCAAAGATAATAAGTAGCTTAGTTCTGACACTTCCTTGCTCTTCTTCTTCCTTTCCTTCAGTGGCGGGGTGCTCAAAGTTAACTTTATTTTTGTTGAATTAATCACATTTCCATGAACAACAGAATAGGCTAGATGATGCTATAGTCAAATCCAAATGGACTAAAAGGCCACAGATTACTATTCATGCCCTACTTTTAGAAGTTCTCAATGTTCAAACAATTTAGTAGAAAATGCTCTGAGCAATATTTCAAGAAGATTCAAATTAACTAAAAAGTGTAATGGAACATTTAAAATATCAGAAATAATATTTTAAGTTCTTAAATGATAAGATATCAGCTATAATCAATAATCAAATATTAATAATCAATAATAATCAATATTAGCAAAATGTGCCATTTAAGCAAAAATGCATTTACAATATGGCAAAAAGTATGAATGCAACTGATAATGATTGAGCACTGTCATGGGGCCAAGTAATATTCTAACAGCTGAGTGACACCCCTATGGACAACAGTGGTGAGGTTGCTGGGCTCATGAATGGCATCTGTTATGGACATGGAAGGAAGACTATATTGAGCAGAACAGGATGTTAAGAAGATAAGGTAGACAACAGATCAATAACAGATACATAGATGATTGGTAGATGATAGGTGAAATACCTAATAATTCAGCATGCTCAACAGAAGAAAATAGAGTAATTTAATACATAGTAACAAGGTAAATTTAATAAGAAAACCCCTTAGAAATGGCATTTATCTTATCCCTGGAAAACAAGAAGATTAATCTTATAAAGATAGGGAAGATAATTTCAAAAAAGAAACAGTCTAGTGGTTATGGAGAAAATGGTAGTGAATATAAAACATAAGTAGACAACGACTTCCCATTTTAAGTAATATAAGAAGCCACTAAAAGATTTAAGGCAGAAGATTAGCATAAAAATATTTGTATTTTTAAATACCTATTTTTAAATCTCTGTAGCTATGTTGGTCAAAACAACACCAAAAATCGATGAAGTCAATCATGAGTAGAGGTGGAGAATCTGGGGGTTTAACTAGAGAGATTCGGTGCCCAGTGGGTGTTCTGCATTATCTTTCCTGAACTATGCTTTCTACAGATGGAAAAACTCAGAACAGGAGTCTTGGATGTTGTGAATGTGTACTCAACGCAACCTGCTAATGGAACATGCTAAATAAGTCTCAAACTGTGGTCGGGATAATGGGTTAACGGCACATCCTGAAAACGGAGAAACAGAGCTACAAGACTGGTGGGCATGGTAGTTTAATTTCGATCCCTTTATGTTTTGCTAACATTAAGATAGTATTTAAAGCTATGGGACTCGATGAAGTATTAAACAATAAAAATGAAGTCAAAGATCACAATTTGAAACCATATGGCTAATGACATTAGAGAAGTGACCTTAAAATATTCATCTCATTGGCATCCTTAAAGCAAGTTATGTATCACCTATTATGAAGTTGAAAAAGTACAAGTGTAGAAATAAATATATAACTAAATAACCATTTCCTACTGCAAAGATTTGAGGTCATATTTTAATAGTTGACAGTATCTAACAATTTTACATGCAAATGTATTGTGATTTCAGAAAAGCAAGCAACAGCAACATTCATTATTCACCTCACATGTAGGAAAAAATCCATTATTATAATTATAAAATAGACAGTGAACACAAGCTTTATTAGGTTTTAGAAGCATAAAATCATAATACTATCTATGTAATATGAGAATTTCAACTAATGGTATTATATAAGTGCCACTTATATAAAGATAATTCTAAAACATTTGGACATGGGACTCCATTTTCCAATATATGGGCAAAAAGAAAACAGTAAAAAAAAAAAAAAAAAGTTCAACCCCTTACAGTTTAGCTCAAGACATAAACTACAACCAAAGAATTCTGCAGCACTTAATGAGGCAGAGATAGCCAAAATCAAAAAAAAAAAAAAAACAGAACATGATCTTGCAGACTCCTGACTCGTGTTTAAATACATAGCCTCACCAGTACTGTTATGTGTAAACTGAACGCTGTGTGTGACCACCTGTTATGCACTGGGATGGGGATAAAAAAAAAAATTCCAGTGTTTTGTTCACTTTCTTGCAGATACAATGCCCTTTTCAGCTATCACATTAAAAGTTAATAAGCACATTTGTCTCTCCTTGTTTGCTGGGTCTGCATCTGCAGATTCAAAGAGAGAAAATAATACTTCGGAAAAATTGCACCTGTACCAAACCTGTGCACACTGCTCTTTCTTTTCACTATTCTGTGTTACGGTTTGGATCTGGAACGTCCCCCAAGAGCCTCAAGTTTTTGGATGTTATGGATTATGGGCATGTGATGGATTACAGGTACAGGTGTGTGGTGGATTACAGGTATATGGTAGGTCATGGGTGTGGCACATTACTACCAGGTGTGTGACCTGGAAGAGGTAGGTCAGTGGTACTTAACTGCAAAGGGGCAGGACATTGAGAATTGACCCAGAAGAAGCACATGACCTGGAAGCTTTGCCTGTCCTCCCTCACTTGGCTTCCTGTGTGCCATGCCATGAACAACTTCCTCCAGCTGGACCACAGCCATGTGCTTTCGCCATTGCCAGCCTCCCATGAATAATGAACTGAGACCTTCTGAAATCGTGAGCTAAATAAGTCTTTCTTCCCTTATGCTGGGATGTCATGCGTTCTGTCACAGCAATGAATACATAACTAAGACACAAAGCAATACAATACAACTACTAGGGAATCTGGATAGCCTCTAACATTTTCTTTCTTTTCTTTCTTTCTTTTTTTTCTTTTTTTTTTCTTTTTCTGGCTGTGTAACCCATGCTGGTCCTGAACTCACTATGTATCCCAGACTGTCAAACTCATGGCAACCTCCTGCCTCAGCCTCCCCAGTACTAACAGGAACGTGCCTTCACGCTTGGCTTACAGGGTGCTGCGGAATTGTACCTGGGGTCTTGAGATTTCAAGGCGACCATTTAACCGCTGAGCAATTCCTCTAGCCCCTCTAACGTTCAGTTTTGTGACCATATGTCTTTTTACCTGTATCCTCCAGAGGTAGCCAAACACAGATAGCTCCTTCAGGGGTTGGAAAAAAGAACACAGAGAAAGAAAGTGGAGGAAACACCAGAACTGTAGCAGAGACATCTTCACACCGAGGGGATTGCCTTCAGAGCATGATGTCATGCCACAGCCAGTTCTGCATCCACATTTCTCAGTCATATTCTATAGTCTCTAATATTTTTGTGTTGAGTTCTGGTTACCTATGGAAACCCTATTATCCAGTTCACTAAATTTTCTTTAAACTTTATCACTTTTGTGCTTCATCCATTTACTGAGATTTTTTATTTCTATAACTACTCATGTTTAGCCCCTAAAATTTTTACTAGAATATTTCTGATCTATCAAGACTTATTGATTGTTTACTATACTTATATAATCTATATTTAATTTTTATTCCTTTGGCATTTTAGTCAAATTAATTTGAAACTTACACTAATATCTGAAATCAATGGGAAAATAAATCTACTGTCTTCATGCATCTCAATTGTCATAACTTTGTGTTTTAGACGCTGAGTGACTTAGATTTTTGATGCAAATTCACATTTTTAAATTTAATTTGTGAGATTACTTGGGAACTACATTGGAAAACTTTTCTTGTCATTTTGAATTTGCATTTGAATTTTCTGAGCTCCAGAGGATTTTATCAACTTAGAAATACTTTGTTCTCTTCAAGTTTACAAGCTTAATGTAGGAACTTCAGGTTCATCCTTTCTACAATTCCACGCTGTCATGGAATTATCTATCACATCATTGAAGTGTTCACTTTCCTTCAGGACAGATTGTTTCATTTATTTTATGATTTCATTTTATTTCCTTATAGAGCCTTTTAAGATTTAACTTATTTTAGCAAATTTTGAAGTGCACTAAAGTTTATGCTTATCATAAATTTATTCAGGATATGGTATTATTTTTTCATAAGACTTCTTACAGTTACTCAGTCGGGACAATCTATTCTGTAATATTGAAAGAGGAGAACAAGTTTAATTTTTTTTCTTTCTTAAGGTAAGGTATTGAATTTTATCACATGTAATATAAAGTTATTTTAGCCAGACTGGTATAAATGTTATGTAATGACAAACACTAGGTCGACTTGTATATATTGATGAACAGGGTGATTGAGTAAGTCTGTTGCTTACAGGTGCCTTTATCAGATAATCTGTGTACTTCAACAGCTCACCACATTCATGTTATTCTAGGCTAATTAGCACAAGTCTAGAAACACAATGGTACCATTCAGAAAGCTAAGATTCTAGATATCCTCAAAGTTAGGAATCAAGAGATGACTCTATTATGGCCGAAGCAACAGCAATTGAAATAGATTGCCCGTTCCTGGTGGGCCTGGATGGCCCAAAGTGCAAAGGCCAAGTGACAGATAGTAACTATAAGAAACAATTAAAGCATCACAATAGTAAAAGCTGTTTGACTCTTAATGTGGTTAGTAAATTATAAAGCCTTTAATATCGAATCTGAGGCTAGCATTAAGAGGAGACAGCAGGCTGCCTTGTTTACTACCATAATCTCAATGCCTGATACTTGGCCTGCTACCTTATAGAATTCAATTAATTTATCTGGGCCTGGTGGTGCACGCTTATAATCCTAGTACTTCATAGGCTGAGACAGGAAGATTGTCGTGAGTTCGAGGCCGGCTTGCATTCCACAGTGAGTTCAGGACCAGCCTAGAATACACAGCAAGATTCTATCTCCAAAAAAAGGAAAGAAAAATAAAAAAACTTAATAAACTGTGTTGTTGAATGAGAAAATGTATAGATGCACTAACAATTATAAATAATGAACCCAACAAAGGTTGTTTGTTAAGAAATGACTGGTTAAATAAGTAAGATAGTGAAGATAATCATATTTCTCTGTTTAAAACCCTCTTTATTTTTAATCTAAATTTCTTTAAAACTATTAATAGATTAGAAGCAAGAAATAAAGCATCACAAGCTGTTTTGTTTTGTTTTGGTTTTTGAGCCAGCATCTGTTTCTGCCATTCAAGTTTGTCCAGAGCTCACTAGGTAACCCAGGGTGGCCTGGAACTCATGGCAATCCTTCTGCCTCGGGCTCTGCTGGAGCGCTGGGATCACAGGCTTGCACAGCCACACTCAGTTTATGCAGTGCTGGGGAATGAAACTCAGGGTGAGGCAAGCTCCCTAACCACCGTGCTATTCCTCCAGCCCACACACTGCTTATTGCTTTAAAACTATATATGTGAAAGAAAAACATAAATGCATATTTTACATGTATAAATTTCTCACTGCATATGATTTAATGCCTTTTAATGACTTTGTTTTTTCTTGCATATTATTTCTGAAATTATTTATAAAGTTTTGAAAAGAGCTAAATGTGTTTAGCTCACTTCCACTCTAATTGAAATACATATTATGAATACTAAAAGGTTGTTTTCTTTACATTCTACATCGATCATCAATCTTGGAGTTTAATATTTCAGCTAAACCGTCACCTAACTTACCCTTCACAGATATCTTAGTCCTGCTGGACAATTTCACAATCAGGCAAAATCTGCAGTCCTTTTATCTGCTGCTGTTCAAAGCTCTTAGGAAAATGTCACGTGACAGTGCCAAAAGGCTGCACTACTGATGACCCTTAGTTTTGATTTTGTTCACAAAATTGACCCATGCTAAATAACACGCTTTCAGATTTGCTGTCTTAGCCCTTCCAAATTAGACATCTCTCCACATCACTTGTGGGTGACCCAGTTTTTGCCCATGAACTGTTACTTTCTCTCTCTCTCTCTCTCTCTCTCTCTCTCTCACTCTCTCTCTCTGCTCTCTTGAAGAATTGTTGGACTATAAAAAATAATTTTCACTAATAATTTAATAAACCCATTTAAGTGACATGCTAATGTTATAATAGCAGAATGTGAATGTCCTGAGCTATTTAATGCAATGGAATTTATTTCATAGTTAAAAACATTATCTTAAAACCTTTATACTGGATTAATATACCCAATTTAAAATAAATGATGAAATTATAAATATATTTTACACACACGAGTGACATCAAGAACATTTGAAAGATTTAATGTGGGTCTTGAGGATTACAATTTTTTTATTTAGGGAAGTATAAATTCTAATTGGACATATTAAAACTGTTAAGAGTGTCTTGAGGACCTTTGAAATTGATCTTATCCTATACTTATATATTATCTAAATAATACATTGGCTGCTATATTCATTTACTTATATGAATCTTTTCTATTTATACCTGTGAATTTTAAAAATACAGAGACAAAATATAAACTACTGAAATAAGTTGTACTTACAAAGAGTTGGGATATATCTAAAACTAGGAAATATTAAAAATTATTGAAAATCCATCTGTTCTGAATGTAATAGGTAGGTATTACGCTGGCTATAGTTTTAGGAGATTTTGCTATGTGCTTTAGATTTTCTGACAATTTGAAATATGAATCTGCAATTATTGGATTCCTTTTTATAATAGATTACTAGAATGAAAATATGCATATATATATATATATATATATATATAGTTCATTTCCCTTCATAGAACAGAGAAATTAATATCACATGCAACTCATAGACTTTCATTAATTTAGTTACAAGGGGATTGATTTCTATATAATTTATATTACTGAAATACAGCATAAACTCTGATATAAACCACAATAGGATTTTGTAATAGGATGATCAATTTTTATGTGGCCGTTACACAGTTACATGGAAACTGGATGACCATTTCCATTCAGTAAATTTATTACAAAAACTGAACAGCAAATACCATATATAAACTCTAATACCTATGGATGCTTAAAATAGTAATAGTCATGATAGAGGCTTTTTAACATTGAAAAAATCAAGATTTGAGAAGACACACTCCTTCTAAAATAACTATAGTCATTACAGATAGAGAAAGATTTAGCAGATGCATGAAAGAGCTTAATATTATTTAATGACAAAAAGACAAGGGTAGGAATAGATGACACCCAGCACATGAATGAACAGAATAATGACCACCACATACACTGTCATGTGGCTCTAGAACTTCTCTCACTTTATCCTGGATTTTTTTAATGAAAAATTCTGGTTCTACATGCTATTGCATCCGACAACTGAAATAATTCAATCTTATACTTCTAACATGATTCATAGTACATCACTATAATTTTAAAACTGAATATAAAAACTTGACATGAAATCATTCTTTTAATTGTAAAAATGTAATATCATTTTTACAATCTCTCATGCTGTAGAATGACTTCAAGAAACATGGTACTAAATCATTCTGTTAAATGTTAAATACTACCTACACCATCCAGATCATTCTCCATTTAAACTTTATAGGCATCTGCATGCTAAAAGTTTTATAATCACTTGTGAGCAATTAGGAGAAAAATAAAGTGGGTATGATTGAGTAAATTGTGCTTTTTTCATGTTAAAACCCTGAAAAGAGTGATACATCTGCATTTACATTCCACCTCCTGCTATCGATTGTGTGATTTTTGATGTATTTACATAATATACCCAATTGTTTATCAAATATAATGAAATATATTAGGATGTGAGTGTGTGTGTGTGTGTGTGTGTGTGTGTGTGTGTGTGTGTGTGTGTGTGTGTTTGGCAGAAGAGAGAAAAAGAGAAAGAGCGAGGAAGAGAGAGAGAAAGAGGAAAGTTTGAGATACAGATAGATCAAGAGGGAAAAAAGAGAAATTTAATATTATAGACAAAATGCTGACGTAAATTACCATGTTATCAACAGTAAATAAGAAGGACATGTTTATCAGCATTCATGGACTGCTCTACAAGCAATGGATCCCCATTTTACAGTCATTACCAATTTATCTTCTCTCCTTTTTAGAAAGCTTGATCTTGGAAAATCCACACAGTGGAAAGATATTTTCACAACAAGAATTCAGAAGCGTAGAAAGTACTTCTGATCTCTCTATAAATAAGTCTCTGAATCAAGCTTCCTTTCCAAATAATGACAGGTAGCAGAAAGTCACTTCTGACTAATATCAGTCACCTGAGGCACAAGCTAGAGGTCAACAATTTCCTTGACCTTTTTTTCTACCAGGAGAGGCTGAGTGAAGTTCTTATAGCATCATAAAATTGTGGCAGTCTCTCTTGATTTGCTCCTGTTGCTCAAAATTTCCTTGGAAATTTTGGGCCTCTTTTGATTCCAAATAAATTTTAACGTTGCATTCCATGAAGAAGGCTACGGGTAATTTGTTCTTGCATTGAATCTGTATAAGAGTTTGGAAGTAGGGCCATAATGACATTATATTTTTCCTATCAAGGAACAAGGGGTGTCTTTTCTATTTTCTATAAACCCCTTCTATCTCTTTCTTCAAAGTTCTGTAATTTTCTTTGTATAGATGTTTTATCTCTTTGCGAGTTTTTTTGTACATATTTTTGTTGTTGTTTTGAATGGAGTTGATTTCTTTATCTTTGAATCCATTGTTGGTGTATAGCAACACTGTTAATTTTGAGTATTATTTTGATATTTGAGAGGTTAGCATCCTTTTCTTGTTCCCAATTTTAAGATGAATACTTTCAGTCTTTCCCATTTAGTTATTTCCCATTTGATAATGGCAGAGGGGTGTTGCAATAGATGGCCTGGATCAGGTTAGGGTATCTTTCTCTTCCCACTTTCTTCAGGGTCATTATCCTAAATGCGTGTTGATTTTTTGTTAAATGCTTTTTATTCATGTGTTGATAAGATTATGTAATTTTTCTCTTGGCATCTGTTTATGTGATGTATCACATTTTCTTGTGTATGTTGAACCATCCTTGCATTCCTGGGATGAAACCCACTTGGTCGTGTTGTGTAAACTTTTCTATGGTGATTTTATTTTGTTTGTAAGTATTTGGTTAAGTATTTTTGTATCCATGGTCATGAAAAGGGTTGGCCTGTTATCTTTTTTTTTTTTTTTGGGGGGGGGGGGTTCTTTGTCCAGTTATGGCATGAAGGTAACGGTGTCTTTGTGAAATGGCTTTGGCAACTTTCCTTCCTTCTCAGTTTCTTGAAAGAGTCAGCGGAACATTGGTATTAATATTTCTGAATTTTCTGGTGTAATTCTACCATAAACTCACCAGATTTTGGACTCTTCTTTGCTGGAAATGTTTTTATTTTTTCCTCAATATCACAGTTAGTCATGGTCTGTTCAGGTGTTTTATTTCTTTATTCTTCAATTTGGGAGGTTGGTGTATGTTTTTAGAAATTTGTATATTGGTTCTAAATTTGTAAATGTATTGGAATATAAATTTTTTCAAAGTAATTTCTTATAATCATTTGAATTTCGGTGCTATTTTAATATTACCTTTTTGCTATGAATTGTGTTGATAAAAATTATGAGCTTACTGAGGAGTTTATCTATGTTGTTTATCATTTCAAAGAATGAGCTTTTGATTTTATTGATTTTGGGGGGGGGTTGTTGTTTTTCTCTTTTTTGTTGTTGTTGTTATTTTGCTTTTTACTTTTTAGTTTAGTTCATTTCTGCTCTGATATTTACAATTTCATTCCTTCTGTTAGCTTTGGAGTTGGCTTGTTCTTACTTTTCTCATGCCCTGAGTTGCACTGTTAGATTATTTATTTGGTATTGCTCAGTTCATTTCATGTAGGCTTTTATGGCAATGAATTTCCCTTAATGCTGTCTTCACTGTGCCCCCAAAGATTGTGCTGTGATGTGCTTCAATCTTCATTTGTCTCTAAGAACTCTTTGATTTCTTCTCTAATTCATTTCGTGATCCACTTGAGTAAAGCCTATTGATTGTGTTATTATTTCTATTCTTATTCCAATGTGACCTGACAAGATACAAGGGATTATTTTGGTCTTTTTGCATTTTTAGGTTTGATTTGTGGCCTAAAATGTGTTTTATTTTGGAGAATGCTCCACTGGTAGCCAAGAAAAATGTACATTCAGTTGTTGTTGGGCAAAAAACTCTTAGATATCTGTCATGTCCGTTCCTTCCATAGCATTGTTCAGATCTGCTATGTCTTTGTTTATTATTTTTTTTTGTCTAGTTGACATATCTTCCTGGGAGAAGGGAGTGTTAGAGTTCCCCACTATAATTGTGTTGGGATCTATCTGTTTTTTTTTTTTTTTAATCTTGTAGCTTTTGTTTTACATGGTTTGGTATGCCCTTGTATAGAGCACAAATGTTGACTATTGTTTGCTTCTCCTGTTGAATAATTTCTTTTACTAGTATGAAGAAACCTTTGTATCTTTTGACAAAGTGTGGCTTAAAGACCACCTTGTCAGCAGAGAGCATATCTACCATTGTTTTTTTTTTCTTTCACCTGTTGAATGGAATATGTAACTCCATTTTTTTCAGCTTCAGTCTGTGTTTATCTTTATGTGTGAGGTGGGTCTCTTACAAAAAACAGATGGTTGGCTTATACTTTTTAATTCAGTTTGCCAATCCATGCCTTTTGATTGGCGAGTTGAGGACATTGACATTAAGATATATATAGATAGATAGATAGATACACACACACACACACACACACACACACACACACACACACACACACATATATATAAACTTGCCACCATCCTGACCTTTGGGTATTGATTAATTTCTATTTTATTGTTAATTTAGCTGTCCTCTCTGGTGAATATCTATCTGTTCTGGTTTTCTTGTTTTATTTATCCTCATCTCTTTCCAGGAGACCCATAACAATTTTTGTAGCCCTAGTTTTGTCATGAATATTTTGAAGATTTTTTTGGCATGAAAGGTCTTAGTTTTATTATGTATTTTGAAGGATAGTTTTTCATGACATAGAATTCTTGGTTGGCAATTATTTTATTTTAGGGCTCTGAAAATTCACTCCGGGCTCTTCTGGCTTTTGGAGTTTTTGTTGAGAAATCTGGTATAATTCTGACAGGTTTGCTTTGTATGATATCTTCGTTCTTCTCTTACAGTTTTTAAGATAATCTCTTTGCACTGTACATCTGTGAATTTTATTATGATATGTTTTAGGGAGCTTCTATTTGAGTCATGTCTAGTTGGCATATGATATGCCTCTTTCTTAGAGTATTGTTTCTTTTTCTACATATGGGAAGGTTCTATTATTTCATTGAATAAATTTTTAATGCATTTGATTTGGATGCCTGTTATTTCTGGCATTTCCCTAATTCTGAGATTAAGCTTTATTGAGTCATCTAGCACGTGTAGTAACTCATTTTTACACTGATATATAATTGTTTACATATCACTGGTGATTTGGTCTTTTGTTCCATGTCCTATGTTCTGTCTTCATGCAGGGTCATTCTGTTTCCCAAACTTTCCAGTTTGATTTTTCACTTCTTTGTGCTCCACCAGCAGTTTTCATATTTCTTTAACTCTTTAGTGAATTTGACATTCATTTTTTTATTGACTTCTGTAGTTCTGTTAGCCTCACAATTGTGTCCACCTTTAGTTCTTTGGCTATATATTTTTTAAACTAACCAAGAAATGTAGTGATCTTGTTGTTTGAACCTGTCATATTCTTGCAAAAGAGTGATTATTCTGTCTTCAAAATTTTGTAGATATGTCTGTTCTCCTATTCCCAATTGATGAAGTAGGGTTTTCTGTAGCATCTGGCTGTGTTTTGTCATCTCCCTGTTGCTTTAATTGGGAGATATATGAGTCAGTTGGATTATTATTTTATTAGTATATTAGTTTGAAAAATAATGATTATTTCAGCGTGTGGAATTGGTACAAAATCTTAATCTGTAAACATTTTTTGATTTGTATGATGTGTATAGATATTTAGCTAGGGGTGGAATGGCAGGTGGCAGTGGTTTTGATTTGGGATACTATTAGTTCTAAAAACAGTAAGAGTTGGTAAATAAGTGGTTCTTGGTTTCTTTTCCCTGAATCTGTCATTGAATGGTAAAAAGCAAACATCACATAGCCTCAGTCCATTGGCTAAAATTGCAGTGGGCTATTATGTTCAGCTTGTGATTCTTGAATTTTACTTATCAATTTCATGCTCTGTAACTAAATTTTTAATAATGATCTTACTTATATCTTCCGGCTCCTCTTTGGTAAAGAACTTTAAAAAAAACTTATGAAATAACTAAGTGTGCCATTATGTTTGTTGCTTTATATGTAATATATTTTTGTGATATAGACTTAAATTCATTTACTATGACAATTTGCTTATTCAGCGTTTGATATGTTTAGCCTAAAAGAACTGATTGATGTGATGATAACTTGAAAGTCCTTTGTCGAGCAGTGCAATTGGCAATAGTCAAATCTTGGAAGAAGCCAATATGCCTAAGTACAAGTGACTGGATAAAAAAGATGTGGTATATATACATAATAAGTATTACTCTGATATTAAGAATGACAAATTTGAATTGTTTTTAGGAAAATGGATGCACCTTGAGATCATTATGCTCAATGAAATGAATAAGACCCAGAAAGTTAAATATTATATAGTTTCTCTAATGTAAGAACACCAAACCATAAATGAATGTAGGAGACACACAAGTAAGTAAGAAGATGGACTGTGCAGACAGGGAATGGAGAGGGTGAAAAGGAGAAGAGGAGGGGAAGTGTAAAACAAAAAAGAACCAAGTGGGGTGATGGTGGGAGTTAAAGGGGAGAAAGAAGTTGTGCGAGGGTTAACAAGGAGTGAGGGAAAGATATATGTGCACACAACACTCAGGCTCAATATAAACGCTGTGTGCCACATATATCTTATATATTATTTTATATATTAATATATATGCATGTTAATAAAATAGGGAAAAAATTTCTACACACCAAGTTTTCTGACCTATGTGGTCAGATACAGTCACAGCTATTTCCACATTTCTCTGATACTGCTCGTTTTATTAGCTTTCCTGTTGTTGACACAGTATCAAACACCCACAACTTATAGATGGAGAGATTTATTTGGCTCATAATTACAAAAAAATACAGTCCCTATTTGAGTGCCACAAAGGCAGCCACACCAAAGCAGAGGGTGTGGCTGCTTAGTAAATGGTAGCCAGGAAGCACAGCAGGAAAACAGTGCTGGAGAGGAAGGGAAGAGGGACCCAAGATGGCTTCCATGATCATACCTCCAAGCCCCACCCGAGCTTAACTGTTCTACTGGTCAAAATTGAGGAATCAGGTAAGATTGCCCAGAAGTAGAGCTAGCCGGCTTAATGTTTAAAGACTAGCATCATTAACCAGGAAAAGATCTAGAAAATACTATATAAATTAAACAGCAGGATCAAATAAAGAGTACAACATATACACAATAAGTTTATCTATGCTAAAGAGATGGCAATAAATGATGTTCACAAACCCTGAATGTTACCAGGAAAAGAATATGACTTGTTTCCATTTGGCTGATGATGAGAGGTCATTAAAGAATATCAGCAGAGTGTCAATCATCAAGAGTGTTTATTGGATAGGCCATCCATGAATTATGGTTAGATCCCTCTGGAATGCTGCGTGACTGACTCTGGGGCCTAAAAGTTCTTTGTTGTTTAGAAGAAACAAATTTTACTCAGTCATTTTGTAAATTCCTTCAAAAACGCCATCATAAAAGTAGGAATTCAAACTCCCACGCAAGTGTGTTGATTCTAATCTTTAACAAAAAGGGGGGAAAAGTATTTTTGCTCTATGTTCTTCGATTGGAGAGACCAAGAAAACAGAACATTTTATCCCTTTTCTCAGTCTCTGTGTTGGTTAACTTATTTGGTGGTAGTAGGGGGAAAGATAATAGGTTTTTCAGAAAATAATCTTAATTAGGTGTTTTTGTCATACTTTAGGTGATTTTGAAAAATAATAAGGACCATTTTTCTTCTGTCTTTTCCCAAGGGCTTTAAGAAACAAATAAAACAGTTCATTCTCATTCAGCTATAATTATGGGAGATATTCTGAAGAGTTCTACATTCCGTTCCCTTGTGGAAAACACACATGTTAACTATTCAAAGTAGATTTCTCTCTTCCTATTGAATAGCCTCAGCCAGAAGAAGAATCCTTTTATAGCTCATTATTAAAGTTGTTTTGTATCAAATTCTTCTCATTCATATGTTTTCTCCATTTCATTTACTACAGTGTTTCCTTTAATTTAATATTTCTTGTAAAATAAAGAGGTAAAAACAATTTTTTAAAAAAATGTGTCCTTGTTCACATATTGTGCAATGGAGTAATATAGTCATACAAATTTCACATAAAGGTAGTAGTAGCATCTTCAATATTAATTGACAAGTCAATAAATTTTGCATGCCTAATTCAAATAACATCTGACTTAGCAAAAGTCAGCTATTTTATTTTTATTTTATATTACCATAGATTTAACATATCATATCACATTCATATTAGCAACTTAAATTTAGATTTAAAATTACTATTGTTTCTAAAAGCCTCCACAACTGTAATCTAAACCAGCCAGTAAATGCTTTGTTTATTTTTTCTATCAATGTTATGTTTGAGCAATAATTTTTATGTTCAATATCATTTTATTTTCTCAAGAAAAAACTGGATTATAACTGAAACATAAAACTGAGATCACAATTATGTCATAATTTCTCTCACACTTCTCTGAGCATACAAGAATATAAAAAGGAAACCCACTTTAAACACTGTTCTATCAGCATTTTGTTTACTGTTGGTTTTGTGTTATCTTAACCCACCAATGTGGAGCTGTAGAATGCAGTAGGAATAAATAGAGGTACAAAATTGTGTACTTTTTAACTAAAGAATTAGATCAAACCTAAATTATGAGTGATTTTAGAGTACTAATCATTTTTAAAAGATGCTGTGAAGAGAGAAAGGGGATATGAGGGGAAGAGGAGATGGGCAGCAGAGAGAGGTAACTGTGATCAAGATGCTATATGTAAATACACCAAAGCTGACAAAAGGTAAAAAGGAAGGAGAAAATCAATCAGTAAAAAATAAAATCAGGAACACACACACACACACGCACACACGCATGCATGCACACACACACACACACACACACACACACACACCACTTTTAACCTAGGATGATGCATTTTTTTCCTTAAATATATAGCTCTAGATATAGGCAAAATGAACGCTACTAAAAGTGCAAAGCAATTTGTGTTCAACACTGATTAAGTACATCTACCGTGAAATTTGCTAAAGGAAGCAAGAAAAAGATCCTCATTTTGAGATTTGTTTTCAAAGACTGTCACTGAGTAAGCATTTTATAGATCAGCAGTGGTATAGATTAGAATTATCAAGCAATTTTTTTCTCTGTCATCAGATATAACCGTTTTCCAAATATAGTCAGTATATTATACACATTTATTTCTATTTTTATCAAATGCTGCAATAAACTATAAAATAATTTTTATATATAGATATATCATACGGATATATATATGCCTATATATTACTACAACCTTTATGCAACATTAACCGTGGTACACAGGATAACAGGTAACACCCATAATGATCTAGAAATGATCTAGAAATCAAATTCAATTTTAAAATTCTTTTCATTAATGAATTTTCACTGTAATAAACATCGAAGTAAAATTATTTAGAAAGATATAAAGAAAGGGTTTTAATGACCAAATTCAGAGTTTGAACATTACTAAACACTACAAAGTCTCAAAATTACTATTAACAACATTGCAGACATTTTTAAAGTCCTTTTTCAAATTTAAGTCTTATTTTAGAAATTGAGCATTATTTTTAAAAGACAATTGCAAATTCTAAACAATGAAAGAATTTCTGAAATTCTACACTAGCATTGAATAAAAGGTTATTTTGTCACATTACAAATGTAGAACTTAATTAAAAAATCATGTTCAGAAAATGAAAAACTGAAATGCCACCTCATTGCTAAAATCACATTTATAAAAGTTTAAATTTGATTCAGTCTACAGTGACCTTATTGTCTTTCTCAAGTCACATATTACTGCTTTTGTTATTAATTTGACATCAGATTCTCAGCAGAGATAAATAATATTCACTAAGAGTCAATAATTTTGAAATAGTGAACAATTATAATCAAATATTTTACATTTTAAAAAAATTAGTCACACAGGCCAAACTGAATTGCACTGTTAGAACCCCTTTCAAATACCTTCTTAACATACTTAAAGGTGAGCATGTTTTCTAATGACAAACTTGTATATGTTTGCATATGAGCACTCCACTCTTGGGCCTTTCTTAAAGACTTTTTTAACATCAGCAGGAAAGAAACACAGCAGTAAGGGAAGTGCCTATTTGGATGCCGATTTGGAGACCAGAACTAAACCTAATACTCCTAAACGTTCACCCATCAGCTGATTCTTGGAAAAATCCAGCTCAAAAAGACCTATCACACCCACCACATAGCTTTGTTTCTGTTGATACATAAAACTAAACACTTTCTTATCATTAGACTTGGGATGGAGTAAGTGCTGAATGTCTGAGTGAACAAAATTATAATTCATTCGGCTTCATTAATTTGTTCTTCAGTAGAATATTTTCTATGTTTACTGTATGAGTCTTACAGTGATCCCCTGGCAGACTGATAGCTCAGATTACTTATCAGCACAAGTGTTGAGAGTAGTTGTATGCAAGAATAAAGCATATAAAAGAAAAGGAGAATAATTTAGATTTAAAAAATAGTGGTGAGTGAGTTAGCCCTTGAAAGACCCTTCTTTGCTGTGAGTAATCCTCATTAAACGCCATATACAAAGCACAGATTCTTGACATCTTCCATCCTGTTGGCATGATGAAGCAGCAAAGCTTTAGGATGATTGCAAGAGCTGGAACATAAGAAGAAATTTTAAAGAAAAAGGAAAGACACCAATGAAAAATCCCAAATTCTGTACATAAACTCTACTCCAAAGTCCACATGAGCTCTGAGCTACCCAGGCCAAATGTATAGTCTGAGTAGCACAGCACTATGCACTAAACAGCTCCAACTAAAAGCTATCCATGGAAGAATGAACCACACAAGAGAACTGTATTTGGAGATAGAGTATTTAAAATGTAGTCATGTTTGAATAAATTTAAGCCTAGAGCACTAATTCAAAAGTAGTGGTGGCTTTATAAAAGTGAATAATGTCTCTCTCCATGTGAGGATATGCAAATAGTCATCTGAGAGCCAGAACAGCATTCCTCCCTAGGAACTGACCCTACCAGACATTGTTCTGAGACTGCCAGCCTGAAAAACTGTAAGAAATGAATTTTTGCTGTTCAACTTGCCCCGTCTAGGCAATCTGCTATATCAGCCAAGCCTGATTAATACAGCTAAGGATAAAACACCAAACAGAGACTTCAGATTGTACTAGTGCAGCAAAGTTTAGGTCTGGAATTTGAATCCAGTTGGACTAAGACAAAATAAGTAAGTTATAAAGCAACACAAGTGAATCTTGAGCCTTCTTAATGTTGAGATTATGACCCAAAGTTACTAGATGTATAAAGAACAGGAAAAAGTGACTCATACTAAAAAGGAAAAAAAATGTATCTTCACAATAAAATGTCAAGAGATAAAAAAAACTATTTAGTTTTAAAATTTCTTGAAAGACACAAAGCACCATAACTCACTAAGAAGTCATTAAACTGAATAATGATAAACCGATAGGCAGACAGCTAGAACTAGAGCTATAGATATCAATAGATAAATGAAATTTAACTTGTAGTTTAAAATCTGCTCACAAAGAAAACGTTAGACTGAGAAGGCTGCACTTGAAATCCCTGCCAAGTATTTTTAGGGAAAAAATTCTCTTCTATTCCCTTTGAAAATTTAAAATGGTACAACTACCTTGGAAAGCAACGTGGCCATTTACTGAATATTAAGTATGCCCTTTCCAAGCAAGGGAGCCACTCCCCTCCTAGTCATTTCCCCCCAGAGACATGAAGACATCTGTGCACACATAGACCCTGTGGTGATGAGAACGAATCATCACCTCGGCTGGCTTTGAGATCACCCAGCGGATTGGTGTCCAGTACTTTTGGGTGGCCTGAGTGGATCATGGAGGCATGACCTAAAGCATTGCGCTGTCCCTGGCCACTTCCTTGATGGCAATATCCTCCCTTCTCTGCCTCACAACTTTCATGACCTACGAATCTTTGCTCTTACACATCCTTCCAACATGAAATTATAAATGAAATTAAATATTCTCTGTCTGGGGTAGTGGGTGGATGAAGACAAGAAGGAAAGAATTTATAAGAAATGTGAGGACTGGGTGATGGAAGTGTGCAGCATTTTCGTTGTGCTGATAGTTCCATGTGTTTGCACGGATCTCAGATGGTGCATCATTAATAAAGGCAGTTTATTATATGCCAATTAGACCTCAACACATTATTTTTTAAAGAATAGGAGAAAACACAAGCTTAATATCAAGAATGAAAGAAGGGCTTTAGTCTTAAAAGAATAATAAATTTGTGACTGTCTCTGCCAATGAATCTGAACAATTAGAATGAACAACTTCTTTGAAAAACCAGAAATGAGAGAAGATGTCAGCCATCAAAAATGAGAGAATAAAAATTAGAAAACATAAGTAACCCTATTAAATAAATCAAATGTAAAATCAAAAACTTCTCATAATGGAAGTACACACTCAAAAGTAAAATGTTATCAATTTCAGAAAAAATTTTAAAAAGTCTTACAAAAGCTTTTTTAGAAACTTTAGGAAGAGGAAACATTTCTCAGTTCATTTGTGGAACCTGAAAAAGCCTAATGCTCAAACCAGACAAAAGAAGAGGGAAAAAAAAAAAAAAACAGTCACTAATGTGCTCATCAACATAAACAAAAAAACCCTTAAGGTAATCCTGAAGTTTCATTCAACTCAAAATAAAACCTAAGATGAAATTAAAAAGCATTTTAGAAATTCATAAATTTAAGACTAGATTCAAGTTAGCACAGCTAATAAAAATTGAATTGCCTTCGCTTTTTAAACATCCAGTTCCCAATTCCACTACCTAACACTATTTTTGGTTCTCACTCTGTGTTTGATGAATGTCAATGCACACAAGAGCTGGTAGTGTTACTGCCAGTGCCCGGTTGTTTCAGAGCTTTTCGTCAGAAACAGCTTAACCACCACAATGAGACCAGTAGAATTGCAGTCCCTGTCCACAGACGAAGGAAACTGAGGATACTGAGATTAAGCAATTTGCACAAAGTCCTAAAACAGGAGGAAGATTACAACTTGAGTTCAAGTGTTTGCCTCCAGATCTCTACTCTGAATAACTGTGTTAGTATTTGGACACAGTAGCATGTATGTATGCATTTATTTTGTATGTAAAAATGTATTTTTATAGGAAATAGGTACTTAAAGTTAAAAACTAAAGGTACACTTCTGCTGTTTAATGCCAATGTTTCCTTTTGTCACATTTTTAATTTTCATGAAACCACAAAGATACAAGTAAATCTTACTCAAAGTAATGATACAAGAGGTAAGAGTGAAATTGTATTGCTTTAAAAAAAAGCTTTTCTTAAATATTCACAAGTTTCATGCCCATTAAAAATTTTCTTGAAACAAACACACATATATATACTCTCTGTTCCTTCAATGAAAAGGGGAATTGAGTAGTAAAAATCAGTTAGTCTTATCAATTTGAATAATACTTTGTATCTAACAATCCATATCAATATTGATAATCATTACATAACTATCAAAAGTTACTGCAATTGGTCTTTAACTACGTGGGTCTAATAAGAACATCAAAGCAAGGGAAGTTTTGTGGCCCCCACAAAGCTTTGGGTGTATGACTGTATCATTGTTTTTTTTAAAAGCTTTATTACTTTTTTCACTGTTAGTATTGCTTCTGACTTTCTATTGTCTTAGACTGTTATGGGAGAAATTCTATAAATTCTCCAAGTAATGTAGTTTATTTCTGTGAGAACCACTTAAGGCCCTTGGTCACATGCCTTACTTCCCTTATAATGTAATCACCATTATCAGAAATCATTCTACTAACTTCAGTAAAGATGCATGAACTTCATTGAAGATGCATGAAGATTTCTGCCTTGCAGTTGTTCTGTGTCTCCTTGCTAACATGTAACCGCACCTGACACACAGTAGGTGCTGCAGGCATACTGACTGAATAAAGAATGCATACATAGTGGAGCTCATGGAAAACTGTTTGAGTATGGAAGCAAACGATAAAAATAAAATTATGGAGAAATTTTTCCTGAGGCTTTACTTGTTTCTCTGAATAAAATAACCAAGGCATTTCTGTGAAAACAAGGCAAGTACAAAGAAAAAAGTTTATGGCCTTCTTCCAGACAGAAGCTCTCATCAGGAAATTAGTTGAACATAAAATCATGCTTTTGCAGGTGTGTTAAATTATAAATTCACAAAAGTGACAGTGAAGCTTCACATTTGGTGGTGGAACCAATAAAAATAATTTTTAAAAAGATGCTCACTAAGCTTAAATTTCAGAGTAAGTAGACCAAGGTACTTCGTTTTTACTAATACCTGGATTAAAAAGCCTTTTTACCAGGAACAAAAAGCTAGGGGCCTTGTGCCTTTTATTTATGATCTCATATCCCACTCACTCTATTCCGGATACACCTGGCCTCCTCTTTTCCCAGGAATACCAAACTCCCTCCTGCCATTGCCCAACTACGGTGGCTGCGCCCTCCCTCAGGTGAGGTAATGGTTGAGATCTTAACAGAGGTCACGCCATTCGTCCTTTCAAGACACTTCTCAAATGCTTCCTCAATGAAGCCAAGCCTACACATCCTATTTAACATTCATCACTCTCTACCCCAAGACCAAGTTCATGTGCAAGCCCCTGTCCAAATTGTTTGTAGGACTTAACACAGTCTTACAGTCTTACATTTCGTTAATTTCATTTGTATATTCATGTATTATTTATTCTTTGTCTTCAGTCACAGAATATAAATAAAATATATATATATATATATATATATATATATATATATATATATATATATATATATCTGATGTATGGTAACTTCCTCCCATATCACACACACTCAGAAGTAACGTAAAATAAAATGGCCTTTTCAATTGGAAATATGTGCTAATAGTCCAAATGTAGTTTTAAAAATGTAGCCAAACATCTGGAATACTTTTTGTCTAAAATTCGGTGTCTTCTCAGCTGGCAATCCAAGGGCTAAGTTAATGATTGTGCGCTTTGCGAAGTTCCTTATCTTTACTCTTTGTCTTGTGTTCCAACTCTGTCAGGATATGACTTCCTCTCTCTAGTTAGTGAATCAATGATATCTACTCATCCCATATGTAAATTTTTAAAAATTAAAAAGGAGACTGATGAGTATCATGCTCATCTATTGTCTACTCCAGTCTCCACTGACTGTTCATCTGCAACCAATAATTTTTATGCATCTGTCCAAAGGCCCAATATTCCATGTTAATTAATTACACTGGATATAGTCTCATTCTCAAATGGTTCTTATGAATGTTGGCCAAATACCCGTGAGAGATTTATCCTGCTAACCATTCAATGCAATTTCATTGGTTGCTTATATGAATCACATGCAGTAATAGATGATAAAGATAAAATAAGCCAAGAGAAAAATTCCCCACAGTAAATCATTTTAGGAAGAAAAAGAGAATGTAATAGATATATAAAATGATAAATTATCATTTTAAAAAGTGTAACAGATTAATGCCTTGAAAAGGAGAAAATGAGTGTGTGTGTGTGTGTGTGTGTGCGTGTGTGTGTGTGTGTGTGTGTGTGTGTGTGTGTGTGTGTGTTGTTTAGAGAAATGTTGAAATGGCCTTATCTTTAGCAATATAGAGAACTCTTTTAGCATGTGCATTTGAGCTCTGATTTGACAAGTTCACACATTTTTAAAAAATCTAAAATATGACTCTGTATTCCACTTTAATTCCTCAGATTAATGTCTTTCATTGAAACTGGAAAACTAGATTGGGCAGGGAGATAGGATGCACAGAAAGAGGAAAGAAATGGATTTGTGTGGCAGTGGATGGAATTGAGCTGTTAATTCCGAGATCTGTGAGATATTCATGTGAACATGACAAAAAGGGAATTAAATATATGATTCTAGTACCAATAAAAGTTTCTATGAGAAATGAGCATGGAATAACAAAATAATACAGGCAGGGAAGAGGAGACCAGGTCAAGATTTATAGCTTCAGGAGAGAAAGAAATAAATTCCAGGAAGAGAGCTTTAAAAAAAAAAAGTAGCCTTTGAATTAAGAAAATGTCACAGAAGCAAGCGAAGGGATTGATCAAAGAGAAGCAGTGGATTTAGCCAGAGCTGGTGCTGAACTTGCCAGATGATGTAAGGATTGTGGGACTGGACACTGGTTGTCTTTTGTAAAGATGAGGTGAATATGAGTGGAGACAATGGCACCAGGGCCTGGTGGAGAGTGAGAAAACAATGGACTAAGTTATGTTAAGGTAGTAGGGAGTGCAGGAGTTGGAGAGAAACAATTTCCCCAGCGCTGGTGCCCCTGCCTCTTCTCGGGTGAGATAAGAGACATGACGAAACATAGTACAGAGTGGGTAAATACCACTCTCATCATTCCATTTTTATTGGACTCTAAATTATGAATTTCTACACTCTAAGCTCTCTAGTAGAAGCTTTGACCACAAGAAATGTCCCCCATGTCCAATCACCATGTATTTGTGTGTCTTCACCAAGCACCAACCCACGAACTCATCCACATATTTTTCACATTCACTTCATGCATGGAGCCACCACCCAATATCCTCGTGGAAGGAAGATCTTGGAAATTTGTCTGTTTTGTTTCATATGTATATAATTCTCATCAAATATTATAGAAATAGTTTGAAAGTGAAAGTGACAGCCATTAACCTTAAACATTGCAGACACTCTAACCTATAAACTGACACAAGCATAAGCATGGGGTGTAAAATGTATATAATAAATCCTAATTATTTCAAATATTTTATAAAAGTGCATTAAATTTATTGTGATAGATACTGCATGTATCTCATAATTTTTATTGTTGTTATTACTTGAACACTTTTTGAGTTAAAACAAGCTACATGCTTAACAAGAATGTGTTTTTAAAAAGCAAATGTGTACAGATCAATATGCTAGGTTCACATTGCATTTGTTGTATTACTTCCTCTGGGAGGTAGTTAAGTAAATTAAATTGCAATTAAAGACCAGTTTTTCAAAAATAATTTCATATTGAAGCTTATCTCTGCAACTGTTGTGCTCTATGGTGCTGTGCTTACTGTAACATTATTTAGGGGTTGACTATATGCTTATTTCATATTTAGCAGACATGAAATAAATATGACGCCCTATGAGCAGCTTCCCAAAAAGAAATTCTAAATGAGGAATCTGTCTACAGTGAATGTGCACACATGTGCTCTGCATCAAAGGGACACCAGTCATAGGTACCAAGGGTATCCAGAAGCTCTTGAATAAATTAGTGCCATTAACTATATGTGAACATTCTGAGAATTAGACAAAAAACTCCAAGCACAAGAAGCACACCTTCCCTAAGTCTTTCTATCAAAATGGCCTAAGTAAACAAGCATCAAACGATAATAATGTTTTGGAGATGAGATGAAATTAAAATGCCAAAAAGAAATAAGAAAAATTATCAAGATTGAACGATCAAAATTCTACTACCAAGTAATTGAATGAATCACTTAATTCTGGGTCAAAATTAATTCTAAACTGTGTAGAAATATTTGTATGAGAGGAATTTCACTTCGTGCACATTCTTTAACCTTTTTGAAAAGTACTTGATAATACATTGAATGAAAATAAAAACATCACTTTTTGTTCATTTTGTGAGTGTTAATCATATTAATTTCTATATAGCATCTTCCTTTTTATCTTAGATATAATCATTTTATTACTCTCTGTGATGTCAATATTACATTACTCTAATTGGTTTTGCAATGAACGGAGAGGCATAGTGCCACATTTTCCTTCTGAAGTAAGAGAACATAGATCACCTTTCCATATTAAATAGAATTAAATAAGCATTTATGTCACTTAGCCAAAATACCCAAGTTCTGACTTTGTGTCGACATGATAGCATCAATTTAACCCCTATCATAAGCAAAACATTCTTCTGGCTCCTTGACAAATTCATCCTCACTTCGGTTATTCAGGTTTTAGATAGGTTATTATCCCTATTTTACTCAAGAAGAAACAAAATCAGAAAGGCTATTTCCTTGCCCAAATGAATGCAGACATGTAAAATTCAAAATCCTAAACTACTAAAACTACATTATTTCTCAATATTCAAACACAGGGTCTAGAATATTCTTTAGAGTCCCCGAGCAGACCCCTCTATTATTAGCTCACTACTCTATTATTAGCCCTTACTCACAATGGATTCCACTAGAGCTTTTCTCTGAAGAATTTCCTTGAATGTAGCTCAAAGAAGCCCACGGGGTCCTGCATCCAATCCGCCAGGGGCAGCCCTTGACTACTGACTGGCTGACGCCAGCCCTCTTCTCCTGGAGAGGACAGTCTGTGTGGTAGACTTTATACAGCAGAACTCTTTGTGGGAGCAAGCTGGACTCTACTTCTCTCGAGGTCTGTCCCATTTTTGACTCCCTTCCTTCCTTCCTTCATCCTTTTTCTGAGAACTCTCCCTCACGCAGGATTTTTTCCTTCAAGCTCCACTTCTAAGAAACCTGATCTGAAACAGTGGGTTCCAGTAACGTTTTAGGAAATAGCTGCTGAGGTTAAGATTCTGCAATTGAATTTCTAACTGGATGGTGATGACGACTTCATCACTGACCATAGGAGGTGCTTGATAGTCCCTGTGTGACTAAGCAGCACAGTTACCAAGACGTTCAGTGGCAAGTGGGACAGTGTGCAGGCTAACGCTGCACTGGTTGATGCGCTATCTTTGACAAGTGAGACACGCTGACGGATACAGTAAGTGTAAAATTAGCAAGCAACTGAGTGCTTATTGATGAGGGCTACTTATGCGCTGCAGAGATGAGCGACAGCTCCAATCCATTAGTGAACAATTTAAAATAAAGTGGAAGAGGCAGAAGGCCTGCTACTCAGGGTTTAAAGAAACTCTCATCTGGTACAATTATAGAACTAATCAGGCTGAAGACAAAGTGCAGGACTTAACTGAATTAAGTAATGCCACATCAAAGGCTTTTTGCCTAGGCAATGTTCACATACCAAAGTCAAGGCTGTGAAAGAAGTAGGACCTGAGAATTTCAATGTGGATATTTGTATAGACACAGTGAAGAGATTTATACCCCTTGATTATCCTGACTCTTGGGGCCAACAAGAAAAGATGCCTTATAGGAAAATGTTCGCCACCTTCAGTGTTTACCTAGTTTTTTCCTCCTGCTCACCAATCCAATTTTGAGAGCTAGACTTCAGCCTACCTAGGAGATAATATGCTTCTGTGTGCACTCAGAGAAAAGGGGTTTATGATGAAGGAAGGATAAGATTTAATTGGTTGCAGTTGGAACCGAGACATAGTCTAGACATGGATTCTGAGAATGACGAACAAAACACAAACCCAGATAGTGGAAAAGCTGAAAACAAAACAAACTGGGGAAACTACTGTACATCAATACATTGCCCCACAAGAATCACAAAAAGCAAGTCCACATAGAATAGAGAGGTCCCAGAATGGGCAAGCAAGTGACGGAAGTCAGAATCCAGAGCTCAGAGATGTGGACACATTAGAGTGGATCTACGATCTGAGACTGGAAGTAATTCTGCCTGCCTCTATTTTATAAGGAGAGTCCATTTACCAAAGAAATAAGTAGTGCCTTTTTGAGAGAGGTCTAAGTGCATCCAAAAATCTCTGTTGTATAGGTCCAAAACTGAGCTCATGATCAATAATGAGCAAATGGCTTCAAAGAGTTCTTGAGGACATACAGCAGCACTTGTCTGTTATAAACAAATAAAGTGGGAGTGGTTAGAGTGCTAAGCAAGGTCTCCACAGCAGCAGGTTGTAAAGAAGAGTTGGGTTCGGTTCTGATCTGCAAGGAACTTGGAGGTGGCTAACAGAACACCGTGCACTCTGAGGAAGAGTATGTGAGCAATCAGCTTGCTTACTCTCTAGCCAAAAACACTCAAGTGCATGGCCACAAGGTGAATAACTTCCTTGGTGGAAAATCAATCTCCCTCTTTTTTTTCCCACAGCTTTGACAAAGGCAAGCTAAAGGTTGGATGCATCCAGTAGAAAGGAAAGGTTCCCCTTGCAAGCTCTGGCTGTCCATATGCTCAGGTTCTGTAACAGCAGGGTCAACATAGAGGTCAGGGACAAGTAAAAATCTTTGTGTATTTTCTAACAAGCTTTAACAAGACAATCAGAAAAAAGAACCCCACAATATAAAATGTGCACATTCATTTTCCAACAGAAAACTATATACCCTTTAGAAGAGTTGTGATTTTACCCTAGCCTCATTCAGGGATATACCTGAAGACACTGGGAATAGGAAATCATGCACACTCACACAAATACAACGGGCAGATCTTTGAATATGCCATCTGGTCATTTATTCTGTTTAGGGAAGAAAGAAATGCTCCTTAGATAAGAATATGCACAGACTTGTTGACTTAACTATTTGGTCAGATACCTGACAGAAACAAGACTGGAGTAGGAAAAACATAAAGGTCTTGGAAAGAGGCATATTAGCACAAACTTCAGGCCACAAATATTTGTGTTCACTTTCATTGCCAATTATTTTGAGCCTGCCTACCTTATAATGCTCAGTATCAAATGCTGATTTTTACTGTTTTACACTAATACAGCCTATATAATAATAATAAAATGAGTTTAATTGTTATAGCATGTGTGTGCCTGCACTGTAAGCCATAGTGTGCCAGAGTTACATCAGAAAAATATTATTCATCAATATCTAGTGCATAAGTACTGTTATTAAAGATAAACTAAAAATGCTCTCCTTTATTGGACAGTCAACCTGAAGTCAAAAAAAATTCAGGAATTATTCTTAAAGATTACAAACTACCCTCTGAACATTGAAGAGCTTATG
The DNA here is from genome assembly GCA_004027205.1 of Ctenodactylus gundi. NCBI lineage: Eukaryota > Metazoa > Chordata > Mammalia > Rodentia > Ctenodactylidae > Ctenodactylus > Ctenodactylus gundi. The sequence goes on along the minus strand of PVKB01000734.1, from coordinate 360,569 downwards.
TCAATTTGAGAGAATCAGGAACCACACTTAGATTAGGGTTAGGGAATCACACCTAGACTGGGAATTGAGAACCAGCCTGGACTAGAGTGTGAGTGATTTGTGGGCAGGCAAATAAGGAACGAGCACCCACCCAGATGTGGGAGGGCCAACTGGAACTCCAAAGGTATAAAAGGAAGGAAGAAGAAAGATTGTTACAGCTTCTTCCTCTGGGAAAGCTGTCGCCTTTGCAACTATCTACAGATACCAACTTGCTATATGCTGCAGATCTTCATCAGAGATTCGTCCCAGGCTCAACTTGCTCCTATCTGCCCATCTCTGATTTTCAGTCGCCCATCTTCAGGCTCTAATGTTCGCCATTGATTTTTGAACCAAGATCTGCAGCTGACTCTCACCGGCTGTCCTGCAGTCCCAGACAGGAGATCTGTTTCACAGCTGAGCAGCTACCTTGGACTAACTCTATCCTTGGATTTGAAAGCCTTCCCAATGATCCTTTTTGTTACAAAATCTGTAAATTCTGGCTTTTGAAAGAACCCAAACTAATACATACCCCTTAATATGAGACAGGCATAGGGCTTTATCTCAGCTTTTGTCCTTTCTCCTCAACAAGAAATAATATCATATTATTTCAGTGAGATGAGGTATCATAAGTTTCACCTAAGTCTCTTTATTAATTTTCTATGTTAAATTTTGCCACAAATGAAGCTAGTTCTGATTATACACTTGAATAAACTGAATATATTAACTTTTAGTTAAAAACAATAGCATGTGAGCAGAAGAAAGTCAAGGGAAAACTAGTATGATGTTAGTCATATAAAAAGTCTTATGAAATCACTCCTTGTGGCTCATAAAGAACAACATTTTGTTCCAGTAAAAGTCATGAAGTTGTTTGGATCAAACAATTCAAGAAACTGAAACAAAAGAAGATTTTTTTTTCATTATAAAGTAAGGTAAGCTACAAAACATTCCCATATAAACAAAATAAGCCATTAATATCATAAACATTATTATCATAAATACGGGAATAGATTACATGTTATGCAACATTATATAGAGAAAATACTCAAATCCAAGATATATAAAGTCAATTAAGAAAATAAGAGTAAACATACACCCAAAATTAAAGCTTTTTAAATATTTTTGCAGGAAAAACTCTAAACCCCTTCCTTAGCACTTTAATTTATGGATTTTGACATTTTGGAGAGAATTGGGTATGGAAAGCTGGTATTCAAATCACCAGTAATGCTTTCAAGTAGCTCATGAACTCTGACAACCACCATCAAATTCATAATATCCTGTATTGGACCTAATTATTTTATACTACTATAAAAATGCTATGAGTAATTCTATTATTTACCCTTGAGAATCACTGTTCTTGTGAAAAAAATGTAACATGCTGTAAATCCAAATTTGAACTCAAGGCCCTATTTTTCATAGACTAAAAAAACATTAAAACTGATATAAAACATTCACATTAGGCATACGCAACATGCACAAGAGACTAGCAAGAGGACTAACCGTAAAGCCTAATAGGCACACATACAGTGCAACTTTCAGTAGAAATTACAGATTCCATATTGAGTTCAGAATCAGCCTGGATGACAGAGCAAGACCTTGTCAAAAAAAAGGAAAAAAGGAAAGAAACGAAAGAAGAAAGACATTGTCTTAGTCACTTCTTCGTTGCTGTGACTTAATACCCGACACCCACAAACTGAGGAAAGGAAAGGTTTATTTTAGCTCACAGTCTCGAAGGTCACAGTCCATTCAGGGGTGGCCGGCTACAATCAAAGTACATGGCAGAGGGAGAGGTGGAGGCAGCTTCCCCGGACAAACAGGAAGACAAGCTGAGGCTAGTTGAGACTAGTCCCCGCCCCCAGGAAGGCAGGTGCAGCTTATGTATCCTTTCAGGTCTCCGCCCAGTAACCACTCCCTCCTGCATCCAGGTGTGGCCACTACACACCGTTAATCCTAACTTAACTGCAATCCACCCCTGCAGACCAGACCCCAGTCCACCAACATCACATGGTTCCATAGAAAATCCATAATATCAAAATACATGAGACTTTGGGGGACACTCCAGATCCTAACCACAACAGGAAGAATGAAAGGAAGAAATTTTGATGGAAAATAAATTTACCCACAAGTAAATCCTTAATCAGAAACTACCTATAGGCAGCTATCATGAGCTACTTACTCTAGTGATTGTTTTGATAATAGTTCTGCATTTTAGTAAATGAGTTATTACTTCAATATTATGATGTAAATACTATGATAAAATTCTATTTCTAAATGAAACAAATACATAGAATGAGAATGTATAATGCTTGATAAGATACACATGCAGCCAAATAAGTGGACTGGTAACAGAGATGTTAAGGAAATTCTAGCTGGTCAGACCCTGTGTAGTGTATCAGTGGCATGCGCAGGAATACGCTGCTCCTAGGCAGAATCTTCAGCCTTTCTAGATCAGCTAAGCCTGGACTGGATCGACTGGTAATAACCTCCTGTGAGGGCAGTGCTGTAACACTTAAAGACAACTAAAAAGACGTGATCTCACTAAAGTAAGTTCTTAAAATGCAGTCATGCATTGAATATTTGTATATTCACACAATACTAATTTGGGCAATAGGTATGAAATATAAAAGGCAATGCGATTATTCTGTCCTAAGATTATATTCCCAAAAATAAAATAACCAAAACAATCGTATTAATAGAAAGTAATTAAAAATAAACCAGATGCTGAGACAAAGAGTAAGTGGACATGGGAGGTGATAAGGTCTAATGGTTAGAAGCAGGATATGGGAGACGAGAGCATGGCAGGCAAAGGATGTGGCTCCCTGTGTTCAAGAAATAAACAACAATTAATATTGCTAGACTCTATGGAGCAAGGGAAAGGCTCACGGGAGATTATAGGTGGGGGGACAGCAGAGAGACTATGCCTCTGACTAAGTATAGGCCAATGAGAATCGAGATTTAGGGAATAAAACAAAGAGCTTTATTTTCCTCATATTACTACTGAAATGCCAGTGAAAAGTATGACAAAGACCTAAAAGCATCCCAGAATGGTGCCCTAAGAATGTGCTAAAGGATGCTTGACAACATCATGCTTAGTGAAGTCAGAAGCAGAAAGTGCAACATCAAATGGTCTCTCTGATATGAGAAACCCAGATCCCAGCTATCTCATGAAACTTAAAACGAAAAATGAAGTGAACCAGGGGGGTAGGCTGGGGAGGGAAGGTGGGGTGGATAGGGGGAGGGATAAAAGGAGAGTGGGAAAGTCCTCGTCACCTTGACAAGATACGTGTGTGCACAAAATGTTCAACTTCATTGCAAACCTTAAATTTTGCGCTTATGCATATCAATAAAATGGGAAAAAACAGTAAAGAAGGATGCATAAAGAGCAAAAGCAAACGAGGAAAACCGGCATAACATCCAGTGAGGCTGGAGAAAAGCCAGCTGAGCATAGCGTGTCCTCACGGAAGCTGAACAGTAGGAAGGAAGGAGCCAAAGAAGGTAGAGAAGCCCACAGGTGTGGAATCTTAATTACAGTGGCAAAAAGTTCAGCTTTACTGTTAAATATCAAAAAAGTAAATCATGATTTGATTATAACCTATATCTATTTTCCATAGAACCATGTATTTGTCTCAAGTATTAAAAATACACATCATTCACATTTAGCTTTGACTCAAGGTGCGACAAGGAACTATTAGGAAAGAATTACTGCCCCTGCAACTGTTTTTATTAAACAATGAGTTGTCAAGTGTCAGCACTGTCAAACATAGGATTTGCTGTTAGTCTCAATTGGTAAATCAAATTCCGCATCTACGTGACAAAGAAAAGTCTCAAGTGACGAAAATCACAAAGTGTGCACTGACGATGACTGCTGTGCTCTGAAGACACTGAGACCTCAGCTGAGGGTCAGGAAACAAAGGGAAACCTGAGACCTGAGTATCCTCAGGGTTGTAGCTGATACACAAAGTATGTGCCAAGAAATTTAATCTGTAGTGTCTTAGATACAATCTAACAAGAGCTGTTTAAATGCAAGACCTACAGGATGAAAACACAACAACCCTGCTTGTGATTGGGCAGGTGTCACGCCTCCGTGCTGGGGGAGACCTTCCTGACGGACACAGCCATTTTCTTCTCAGATGCAATCGGGACAATCCCTTGTCTCCAGGGAAAAGAAGAGTAAAGTCCCTGATGAAAAAGCAGAATACTCAGGATATGCCAGGAAGTGCCACATGCACAGTTCAACACATAGAGTAACTCCATATTTATAGCATCCATATCTACCTAATATCTCACAGTAGATCCAAATTGATTTCTATCTGTTCTATATTTTGCATCCAATAAAGTCAATTTCATGAGTGTTCATAATCATTCTGAGAGGCATTTCGCATAACATTTGGGGTATTCTTCTGCTAAAAACAATGGGTGCTTTAAAAGAGAAGATTTTTTTAGTATGTACTAGAATGCAGACTCTTAGAAAACAAAGGTGAGGAGAGAGGACTGCAGACATAGATAAAGGGGTTAAAAGTGATCAAGATATGTTACATACATGTATGAATTTCCCAAAGTGAACATCAGTATTCTGTGTTACAAACATGCCCTAATAAAAATGCTTCCAATTATCTTTATTTTTAAAGTTATAGTATTATCTTGGGATAATAACCTGATAGTGTACAATAATTGCTTAGCTGAAACTTGTGTATTTTACTTTAAATGTAACAACCATTTCCTCATCATTTAAATAAAGTTATGTCATGCCTTGAGACAACCCATTTGTGACTCCCTCCCAGAACGTGGGAGCTTTTACCTCTGTATCTTTTGTTTCTACATAAAATAGAGACCTCTCATTCTATATCTTGAAAAAAAAACTTTAAGAAAATAAGGTTATTCTATTATCATTTATTATAATTAATCATTTTATAGGGTCAAAAGCAGAAACAAACTGTAAACCTAGACTAAATTGTGAACCTTCAAGAAGGATTTTAAAATGACAATGTTTTGTGAGGTTTTCTATTAAATAATGAAAATGGTTTTGGTCCTCAAAATCAAATGAAACCTATGTTCACCATCACCTCTAAAATAAAATTAGCTGTGAGAAACACGCACAGAAATTGAAGCAGTAATAAAAGCTCTACATACACATAGAAGTCCAGGACTAGATGGATTCACAGCAGAATTTTTTGCGTATTTCAGGGAAGAGCTAACTCCAATTCTTCTCAAAATGTTCCATGAAGTTGAAAGAGAAGGAATATTACCAAACATATTTCTGGAGGCTAGCATCACCTTAGTCCCAAAATGAGAAAAAGACTTAACCAGGAAGGAAAATTATAGACCAATAAATATCCTTAATGAATATAGATGCAAAAATTCTTAATAAGATTCTGGCAAATAGAATCCAACAAGGAACCAAAAAGATCATACACCATGATCAAGTGGGCTTCATTCCTGGGATTCAAGGCTGATCCAACATACATAATCAATGTAATACACCACATCAATAAAAGCAAAAATAGAAACCACATGATCATAACAATTGATGTAGAAAAAGCCTTTGATAAAATTCAACATCCTTTCATGATAAAAACTCTGAGAAAAATAGGTAAAAAGGCCTTATCTCAAACTCATAGAAGTCACATATGCCAAATCTACTGCAAATATCATAGTAAATGGAGAAAAATTGAAAGTGTTTTTTCTCAAATTAGCAACACAACAAGGCGGTCCACTCTCACCACTCTTATTCAACATAGTCCTTGAAACACTTGCCAGAGCAATCAGTCAAGAAGGTCAAATAAAAGGAATTGCATCAGAAAGAGGAAGTCAAACTATCTTTATTTGCAGATGACATGATTATCTACATAAATGACCACAAAAACTCCATTATGAAATTCTTTAAATAGTAAACAAATGCAGCCAAATAGCAGGCTACAAAACCAATACTAAAATAATGAATAGTTTTTTCTCTACACCAATAATGAACTCACTGAGAAAGAGGTCAGAATAATCCCCTTTCAATAACCCCAAAAAAAAAAAATTAAGTACCTAGGAGTAAACCTAGCCAAGGACTTGAAGGACCTATGTAAAGAAAACTACATTACACTGAAGAAATAAATTTTAGACTACATCATAAAATGGAAAGACATCCCCTGTTCTTGGAGAGGCAAAGTCAATATAGTCAAAATTGCCAAAACTGATATGGAGATTCAATGTAATTCCTACCAAAATACCAACAATTATTTTCACAGAACTTGAAAAAATAATCCTTAAATTCATATTGAACCAAAGGAGACCTAGAATAGCCAAAGCACTCTTGAGTAACAAGACTAAGGCAGGAGGCATTACAATGCCAGACATCAAGTTATACTAGAAAGCAATAGTTAAAAAAAAAAAAAACTATATGGTACTGGTACAAAAACAGACAGGTAGATCAGTGGAACAGAACTGAAGATACAGAGAAAACATCAAATGCCCTCAGCTACCTAATCTTTGACAAAGGGGCCAAATGCATACAATGGAAATAGGACAGCCTCTTCAACAAATGGTGCTGGGAAAATTGGACATCCACATGCAGAAGAATTAATATAGACACACACACCTTCCACCGTGCACCGAAATCAAATCAAAGAGGATCAAAAATCTGGATATTAAAAGTGAAGCACTGAACCTTCTGGAAGGCAAATTAGCCACATAGCTAAAAGACATAAGTGTAGGCAAAAACTTTCTTAATCAGACACCAAAAGCAAAAGACATAGCCCCCATTATTAACAAATGGGATTATGGCAAATTAAAATGTTTCTGTGTGGCAAAGGAAATTATCAACAGTGTAAAAAGAGGAAGACAGAATGGGAAAAAATATTCACCACCAATATCTTAGATGGAAGATTTATAACCAGAATATACAGGGAACTGAAGAAAAGATAGCCTCTCAAAAATCGAAGACCTTATTGAAAAATGAGCAAAAGAAATGAATAGTCATTTCTCAAAAAAGTTCATATGGCCAATAAATACATAAAAGATGGTTCCATATCTTTAGCAGTAAGAGAAATACAAATCAAAACATAACTAAGAAAAAAAATTTAAATCGCTAAGGTACCATCTAACTCCAGAGAAACTGGCGTATATCAAGAACACAAATAGCAATCCTTGCTGGCAAGGCTGTGGGGGGAAAGGAACCCTCCTGCACTGCTGGTGGGAATGTAAACTAGTACAACCACTGTGGGAAGCAGTATGGAAGTCCCTCAAAAGACTGGAAATAATTATCCCCTCCGAGCCAGTGATACCTCTTCTTGAAATTTTCTGAAAAGAGTAAAAACAACACACAAGAGAGATACATGCATTCCCATGTTCATAGCAGCACAGCTAATGATAGCTAAAATGTGGAAAACGCCAAAATACCCACAAACAGATAAATGGATACACAAATTGTTGTAATTATACACAATGGGATACTACTCATCTATAAAGACAGATATGTTGGAGGCTTTTGTCGATAAATGGAGGCAACTTGAGACTATGCTTACTGAAGTGAGTCAGAAGTAGAAGGTGAAATAAATGATTTCTCTGATGTGAGAAACGCAGATCACAATTATTTCATAGAGCTTAATGTGGGGAATAACGGGAACTGGAGGGGAGAGAGAGGGAGTGAAAGAGTCAAAAAGAGAGAAGGATTTGTAACTTTGCCACGATTTATATGTGCACAAAATACTCAAGATCAATGTAAACTTTATGTATTGCACTTACACATGTCAATAAAATGGTAAAAAATTCCATAGAGTGAAATAAAAATATTAAACCAAATTCAACGAATTATAATTATTTCCCCATGTTCTATGACCTTCTGTGTGTAAACTTTGCTCTTACTTCCTCTAAAGAGGTTCATGTTTTTAGCAATAGTATTTCTCTCTACTTGGCTAACATATGCATTTATGTCTTAAGTCATACCCCAGTTGGCATTAATGTCACTTTGTTCCCAGGATAGTTCAGAGTATCTTCACAGTGTGTGGCATTGATCAGTTGATTCAAGTAAAATCTCCAACTGTAATCCACATCAGATCAGGGTCACTTCTTTTGTCCATTATTTTTGTGTTTTTTCACATACATAATACAGTGCTTGATACAGTTAGTGTTCTATTAATATTTATTTAAAACTAGAATCTAAAAAGTATTATTATTACTATAAATTTTCCAGAAGTGAGCAAATTAAGACTTGCTTGTAATTAAAGAGCTAACATATGGAAAAACCAGTATTTTATTACAATTCTTTCTAACATATTATTTCCATAGAAATATTTATGAATTGCACCATATTTTTAGAATTGCCTTAAGTAATAATTTATCACAGCAAAATAGTCCCTTTTTAATGAAAATCATTGATGATCCCTGAGAATTTTTAACAAAATAGCCTCTTTCCTATAGGGGAGTGCAAAGGGAAGCCCGACAGTATTATTTTAGTCATAAGACATATTCATGTGGCATCCACTGTCAAATCACTTAAAATACTTCATGAGTGTTTTATGTCATAACAAAGTCAAAATTTTGATGACTCCATTGGAATCTGCCAAATTACAGAGTTAATTTACCTGTTAAGGCGTCAAAAGTGCAGTTCTCCTTAGTTCCCCATCACAGCAAGAAACTAAAACGCTAGCACCCAAGGCAGCCAGGAGGCAGTTAGCACAAAGCACAATAGAATGACCGCTAATCTAATCATATTTCTTGTGATGTGCATTGCACTATAGTTCTTCAGTAAGACAAAAAATCTCAACATGCTGTAAAACAACAATAATCAAAGTCAAAATTATAGTGAAAATGTTATTCTTCCCTATAAAACATGCATCAAGGCAGAAAACTACCCTCTGCCCCACGGTGAGAACTATAATTATTTTTAATGCTTTATAAACACAGGGCTTGTTCTTGTCAAGTAAAGAAATAGAAGTATTTTTCTTGGTAAATATGAAGCGTTTTATTTGAAACGACAACAGTCTTGGAATCAGTCACTCCTGAGCGTGAATCAGAGTTTTCGCACTTAGGAGGTATGTGATCCCATATGTGTTACATAAACTATAAGTCTCAGTTTTCTCTTTTGCAATTGCAAAAACAAATTCCACTCAGATGCACTTTGGAGACAAACTAATAATTCAAAAAAAAAGATAGCCTTAAATAATAAAAAGCATATTAATTTAAGAGCAGTCATGTGAGTGTCCAAGCCAGAGTTGACACGGAAAAGCAAAATAAAGTTTAGATTCACTGGTTTCTTTGCACAAAGAAACACAGAAAACGCAATACTTTCTTTTGTTCCAAAAAGACTTTTTTTTAGGTCTTTAAAACCCCACCCCCACCTAAAAGCAAATTGTTGATGTGCGACGAGTTTCTAGGAAAGCAAATGTCAAACGATTAGAAAGGTTATGGCGGCTCCCAAGGAAACTCGGTCCTTCCCTTGGCTTCATGACGAATTCCTAGCAGCAGGCGCTGCCAGGATGTGAGGTTGGTTGAAGGAAGTCAGGCACTGGGGTCAGCAAGGAGGCTTATCTGTGTCCCTCTGCTCCTCCTACTGCTCTGGTTCTTTTGCTGTTTCCTACTTGAGGAGGGTTAAACAGCTTCCTTTACCATTTCACACCCTCTTGAAGCCAGATTGGCTTGTAAGGAAACCTTGAGCCAACTTAAACTCCTCCTCCTTTAAAAATTAAAAGTGTCACCTACTTTGTCCAGAAGCTGATTAATACAGGCCTTTAAATATGTCTTCTCTTAAATCTTCACTGACTCTACTAACATTAGTAGATATTACTTTGCAGAGTAAAGGCAAGTGGATAGAATTTTTTAAAAGATGATAAGAATCAGAAGAAACAGAACACCTCACCTCTACCTGCTAGGAGATCTTTTCTCCCACTTCAACTTCATTTTCCTGTCTGCAACACGGAACCCAGAAACTAATGTGTGAAACGAAATGCAAGGTATATTTTTTCTTCTCCTATTCTCAGCTGAAGGATGGGAAACTTGTATTTTAAAAATACATGAGAAGGCCTGGTTGCCTCAGAGTGTAAGAGTAACTAGAGGAGCAGAGAAAGCCAATTGTCTAATCTGTTGCCTGATATCCTCTGAGGTTACCACCAATTAGACAAGGAGGCCAGGACTATTTCAAAGAAAAGAACAGATATATTTACTCACTCAGATGGTTATAATCAGGTGCTTGTCGCAGGCCTGGTTACAGAGATGAACAAGATACAACAGGCAATTGCCAACACAGTTTAAAAAGGACATGGCACACAATCTAGAAACCATGGTGCATACATGTAAGTAAAATATAAGCGCTATTTGTTATAATGTCATAGCAGCGGAGAGGTGAAACATCTGACCAAGCCTGATGACAAAATTTTTCTAAAAATGAGAATTATGAAATAAGAAGATAATATTTTTAAAACTACATGCATATCTCCTAATTAAATATGGTCATTTCAAAATGTCATCATCTTAAGAAAACAATAGATTTTCCAGGAATACAAATCCAAACTAAACAATATCTTATTCTCTAAAGAAAAGTAAAAGGGAACTAATTTCCACTTTTTTCTTTCTAGGTTATTTGGTTCTGCATTTTGTACTTTGAGAACATAGCACAGCGGGAAACTTAATTAACCTTCCTTTAATCTGAAGTTTTCACAGTCTAGGTGAAAAGGGTACACTATTGTGAATTTGATGTTTTAGTAGGTTATAAACATCTGCTCAGAATGCATAAATTACTTTTGTAGATTTAACAGAACTGTCTCTGGACGAAGATCCCTGATAATATGATTTAGGGATTAGATTTCAGAGGTTTCGCAGCCTCCAGCACACAAGATTTACAGAAGCAAATGCTTAACAGCCGGAGCATTATAGGGTCACTCAACACCCCAGAGGGCAAATGGTAATTTGAAAAAAATGTAATAAATTAATATTTTAACATGAAATAAATAAACTTGTTAAATATGAGGAGTCTCTTCCTTCCTTTTATTTTTTTTTCTTTCTTTAACTCAGTCTGCCAAAGTTGATCTGGACAATAAAAGAAAAAAAGGCTTTGAAGAAAGAACCATCAAAGAATATAAGTGGAAAAGGAAATATTTCTCTTAAATCAAAGAAGAACTTCACCTAAGAGCTTACGCCTAAAATCTATGTGAATCTTGAGCCCTTCTGTCTAAGAAGTAGCCTCTGGCCCTGCTGGTTGGCCCAGCTCCCACACGGAGAAAGGACAGGAGAAAGCTAAGCACTGAATCCTGAGGAAACTGACCCTGAAAAGCCTGAGCCTTCAGCCCCTGTGCTAACCCCTGTGTCTAGCAGCACCCAATGGAGTAGTCCCAGCCGTAAGCATCTCCTCCCCACATGTAGTTAGAAGGTGAGGAAGGACTGAAGAGATTTGTCACAGATACCACTCTTAGAAAAGCAAAAAGCATGAAGTCGAGCACGTTCTGTGGCAGATCCGGCTACGAATATGATGTTACTGCATGCCTACTGTGTGCTCACCAGGCCTAGACAGGAACAAAGATTTTAAGCAGTTGATTTGTATAAGGTCTGTGGAAGCCTTCAATGGGCGAATCAACTGAGTCCTTGGAGATAATGTGAGCTCCATTGATAAAGCAAAATTCAAGGTGAGAGTTAAAGAAATAAAAGTTTTCCTATCACACGGGGTATGATCAAAACTTGCAGTGGACGTTTAAATTTTTTGAAATGCATTACAGTAAAATACACATTGTCATGATCTCCTTTAACATAATCCCGCTCACCCCAAACACACTTACTCCATTGGTGTTGCTGCTTTCTGGAAGTCCTCTTTCCTGACTTTCTTTACAAGGTGTGATTTAAAAAAAAAAAAAAGTATGATGAATGTGTCTGTCAGATACAGCCCACCAGAGAGGCACCTTTGTGAAAAAAATCAGTGTGTTTCCTTGCCCACCTTCTTCAATGATTCTGGCCCGGTGCAACTCTGGCTGTTCTCCAAAGACAAAATGACCACAAGATTAAATATTTTGGATCAATTCAGGGCGTGGAGTCCCATGACAGTTCAACTAAAGAAGATAACAAGGACTTTCAGAACCACTTCAGAAAGTGATAGGGATGGGGTGGTATTTCTGAAACAAGGGGGAACTATCCTGAGGAGGCCTAATGGCCATGTGTCTTGTAATAATTTCTCATTTAAATATTCACTACATATTTTGATCAACCCTGGTAAACAGTAGTGAAGAATATCTCATACAGAGGAGAGATGAAGAAAGAAAGCAATGAGATTTCTTTCCTTTTATTTATTTATTTATTTATTTATTTATTTATTTATTTTTGAGACAGGGTCTGGACCTGTAGCCTAGGCTGGTCCTGAACTAACTATGAAGCCCAGGCTGGCCTTGAACTCAAGGCAATCCTCCTGCCTCAGTCTTGTGAGCTCTAGGATTACAGGCATGCACCACTACATATTCCCTTACTTCTCTCTTTTCATCTACTTGTACTATAGTCTCACCTCATATGGTTCTATAAAATTGCTCTTTATAGAAAGATCTTTACTTAGTAAAATAGAAGCTTCTTTCATTCCTTACTCTTTTAGTTTTCTGTATATTACCTGATGTTCCTAATTCTTCTCAAACTTGTGTCTGAATCCCCCAAAACTCTAGACATACCTCTAATTGCTTTGTCCTCAAAAGTAAATTTCTGCGCTGCTCTTACATTATCCCTCTTGTTTCCACTTTCTACTGCCATGACTGATTTTATTATTAATTTGAAATATGCAATAATCTTTCCAGTAGGGTTTTCTCACACACTTCCATTTCAAATCTTCATCTATGTACTTGAATCCATCATTCATATACTTGAAATATAATATCCTTCAAGCACACTTGAAATTTTGATCATGCAAGAGGTCATACTTTTAGTAATTACATTGCCTACAGAATCAACTCTGAGATCCACATACTCCTACTCAAAACAGTTTGATGGGATTCATTCTGCCATAACCAGTGTGCTCTCCTTCTTAATTTCATCTTTAAAGAGCTATCTAGCCAATCAACAATACTTGGTGCCATTTCTTGAAGCGCTTAATCTTTCTTGTCTTTTGTCACTTTTTTTAATTACTAAACTACTTTAAAGCTTAACTCAATTATTTTCTTCTTTACAAAGTCTTCCCTAAATCTCCTTCCTCAAAGTCATCTCTTCTGCCACCTGAAATTATTACAAATTATTCAGATACTCCACGTCATATTTGATGACATATACAGTTGCCCACATTGTCTATGAATTCCAAATAGCCAATTGAACAAATGGTGGGCCAAAAAACTTTTTTTAAAAAAAATTGATGTCTGTATGGAACATATACAGTCTCCTTTTTCTCGTCATTAGTTTGGAAATAATGTTATACAAAATCACATAGTATTTACTTTGCATAACAAATTATGAGACGAAGCACACAGGATGTACGCAAGGACATATCATTTTATATAATAGACTTGAATCACCCAGGGACTCTAGTATGGTGGAAGAAGAGGCTTTGGAACCATCCACCACAGACACTAAGAGATAGCTATATTCGCATATGATCATGCCATATTTCTTCAGCCAGATAATAAAAAAAATAGAAATTCTCTTACAATTGTACTTCTCTTTACAAAAGTTTTCAATATTTGTTATAAAAACCAAGAATTTTAAAAGTTGCAACTCATTTGTGTAAAAATCTACTTTTATTAACATAAAGATAAATGGAGTTAATCAAGGTTTCTGTTAGTAGAAACAGTAAAACTGTCATAAGTTAAATTCTAATAACCTTAATCATTATCAATATTGACATATACAATATTTTAAGCATGTTTTTAAATTTCTCATTAAATGTTACTGAAGGTTACAGTCACAGAACTAAAGGAATAGCACAGTGGTTAAGGACCTTGGCTAGCAAGCTCACGGCCTTGGGTTTTATTCCCCAGCACCACTTCAGCTGAGCATGTTGGAGAAAACCTGTAACCAGCACTTGGCAGGCCGAGGCAGTAGCACCATTGTGAGTTTGAGGCCAGCCTGGGCTACATGGTGAATTCAGGACCAGCCTGAATTATAGAATGAGACTCTGCCTCAAAAAAAAAAAAAAAAAAAAAAACAAAGTTAAATTGCTTAGCACAGTGATCTAAAAGCAAGCCCCAGTAAACAGAAAAATAACTATAAATGATAATGTTTGGGAAAGTGATAGCTTTTATCAGTAATTTAGATAACTTGGGAAAGTCACAAATATTCTTTTAATATTATTCTATAAGACAAATATGCCACATATGTACCCAAAAACATCTATTGTCTCCAGTCTGGCACAACATAGACTATTTTTACTACAGAAAGATCTTTTGATTGGACACATCGTGCCAAGAGGGGCCAACCAAGTTACAACAGCCTATTATTACTAGTGCATTAACCTCTAACATAATTTAATATCCATAAGTGTGGGTAGGTGACAGTGTCGAAGATGAAACACTTGAAAACCTATCTTTAAAATGAAAGGGGGAAAACTAATATGCCCTTTATCCGGAAAGTTATGTTCATAAGCAGACAAACACACACACTCTAAGCCTTTAAAAGGAATATTTTTACAACAAATTTATTACTTCAAAAAGGCCATTAACTAGTTACAAATGACTTTGTGTGCACATAATTTGGACAGAAAATGTTTCTCTTTTTAGAATAAATATGGAGTAATGAAAAGAGCTATAGACTTAAGGTCAGAGAAATTCTGTTCTTGTCCAGGTTTGACCATCTGACAACTCCATGGCCTTACCCAAGTTACAACACTTCCCTGGTATCTGATACCTAAACTGCAAAAGGAGAAAGTTGAATTTGATCATCTTTCAGGTAATTACAAATTCTAAAGCCTTGAGACTCTCAGGAATGTGTTTCAATAGAAGGCTTTTCTCTTACAACAAAATGGCTACTGCTCCTTGTCACACATTGACATAGGTTAGCACCCTTTCAAAGGAGACAGTATGAGCTGAAATCCCAAGGCATTTTGGGTAGTTCTCTGAGCCAACTGAGCCTTAACAATAAGCAAAGAGGATTCTCAGTAGTGCTTCACTAACATCTGCTTTTCTACTTCTGGGATACTCCTAATAATCATTTGCACACTTCTCTTATTCTCAGGAAGATGGCCTATGATTTGCCAGTATTATGTATTATTTATTGGTTGAAGATTTAAAATTAAATTCCTTAGACACAGCAAGATTAACAAGATGGACACACATTCAGATTTTGGCCCGAATATTGAGTAATATCAACGTATTGGTAAACTATCTAATCACATCAAGCATGGCTTTTCTTCTTTCTTAATATAAAGCCAACTTCAATGGTTTGTTGAAAAAATAGATTGTATTGAAATGAAAACCAATTGAAAGTTACTTCCCACTACTTTGAAACAAAAAACAAGGAGTTTTTCTTACAATTTCAAAACCACACTACTTTAAAAATCATTACACATTTTAAGTGTTCCACTATGTGCAACTTGTCTTGATAAGATTTGATGAATGAGATAACACACACATAATGCACTTCCACTGAAGTCTGAATAGCTAAGTAAGTCATGCGTGCTTTATGTTGGAGGTCAAAATTACAGATGTAATTAAAAAAGCAATTAAATACTGAAAGAACAGATGATTACTTGTCCACACTTCAGAATGCTTAACATATTTTCAAAGTCTAATTTGCTGGAGCTACCAAGAGAATATTTCTACATGTTTTAGAACATTACTGTTACTTAAGATGAGGGTTTGGGCATAATTATTTCCAAGAAAAAAATCAGTTGCTAACTATTTTAAAGGCAAGCCAGTTTCATCGACTTGTGAGTAATTATCTAAAATTTGTATGAGAGAGAAACATATGAAAAAAGTATATTCTTAGGTCTTCTCAGTATCAACAGTAACTATAATATGAGACCTGAAAGTATTACATAATGAAATAATCCATTCATAGAGATCAATCACATTTCAAATAGCCAATTAAAAATACAAGGTTATAAGTACTGAGTGAAAGCAGATAATCTCTCTAAAGTAACTTTAATTTGTGAAGAGTGCTTCAAAATTTCTAAAAGAGACATCTAACACAATGGGAAAAGGTAGTAACAATACTAAAATATTTTGACCAAATGTAATTTGTACTTGTTTTTAAAATAGTACATGCCTCACCAAATTCCTTCACTGTAAGGATGTATACCAAAATGTTTTGTCATAAACTTCCATGCATAGCATTTTAAAATATCAAAAAGAAAAATGTTATAGCTTGTACACCAGACACATTCTTGTAGCATTAGGAGTTTAAGATGTCATGAGCAAAACTGAAAGATCACCATTAAAATAAGTGACCATAGTAACTGTGTGGTTGTCAGGCTGAACCTTTATTTTTGAAGCTAATATGTTTGTATTTTGAGAAAAGTTCTGCGCTTTTCCATGGATTCTCTCCACTGGCCATGTTTGTCCACCGGGATAAGTCTAGGAATATTAGTATCATTTAACAACTCTGTTCAACTATTAGCAACAGGTAAAGATAAATTTATATTGTATCTCTAAAAGACTTAGCTCAGCTCTCAGGCGTCATCACATGAAAGAGTTAACGCTTCAAGATCCATCCCTAATAGTACCAGCATCACGCAGTGCATTATAGGACATCGAAGTTTAAGAGAAACCTATTAAAATGATGAGGCTCTTATAATCTACACAGATAAGAGAGTCCTAAACATTTAGATCAGGAACAAATCTTCTACATAATCTACTCCAGAGCTTCAAATTCCAGAGAGGCCAGTTAAATATTGTATCAAAATTAGAGATTAGATATTATAACAAAATTCAGAGATTATGGGAAACAAAAAATAAACATTAAATGATTATTTCAGATTATTACATATTCTGTTTTAATTTCGATTTTTGAAATAGTAATTAGTTTTACAAATTGTGATCTAAGCAGCTTCAAGAATTAATAAAAATTAAATACTTTTTCTCCAATATATGAAGCAATGATAATATGCATAATATCCATCTGGAATTATGATTTATGAAGTTGCCTACTAAATTAAACTGAAAAAATATGGCTTATCAATGTTATTGGCCCCTGTAGACATTAAAGTATATGCATCTATCAATAATTATTGGATTGAAAAAAAGTAAAATATTCAAATTTCCAAAGTATTGTGGATATAACTTCAGGCACACAGGGATGGGATAACAAGGAACTAGTCACCTTTTGCACACAGGAAATCAAAGTGTCCAATACAGAATGCGGCAGCATTTAAGCATCGAGAAGATGTCCTGGCCCTGGGATTACGTACTCTCAAAAGGAGACTTGAGTAGTTTATTTATATAGTTTATATTAATAATTAAATTGAAATAACCATTTTGATTTCACAGTGCTGATTACATAAATCTTTCTCATTGTAGCTTATCTTTGTTCCAGTCACTTATTACCAGTGATTACCAAATTCATTGATTAGTTGGCTAACATGAATCTTCTAGGTTTAGGGTAGGTTTGGGGGTTTTTTATTGTAAATGAGCCCAATGCTATTTTGTTTTAATATATTACTTCCAGTTATTTTGTATTCTGACTCTGAATCTGAGAATTCAAAAACACTATCATTTTTACAAAATTAGATCACTTAGCCTTAATGGATAAAGTCTAATGCTGGTAAATTCTTTTTTATTTCTTTTTTTTTTTCATTATTCTTTTTCATGACATTGAGGATTGACCAAGGGTCTTCACTCTGAGCGACATTCCCAGATCATCTTATTTTTAACTTCAAAACAAACTCTCAATAAGGACTAAGTTGACGGTGCTGGGCTCAAATCTGTAACCCTCTTGCCTCTGCCACCCCAGGTGCTGTGATTGTGGGCCTGTGGTAAAGGGCTAGGTTTAAACCTGGCAAATTCTTAAAGGTCACTGTAAGATTATGACTATTTATCTGTGCATCTCTCGGGACATCAAGGAATCACTGTTGTTTCCTTTCCTTTTCTTTTTTTCCTTTCCTTTCCTTTGTTTTCCTTTCCTTGTGTTTTGAAAAGCTGGAGATTAAACCCATGGCCTCACTTACGCTGGAAAAGTGCTCAGTCACTAAGCTACATTACCAGCCCTGTGCATATCTGTTTTGAAACCTATAGGACACATAGGAAATAATTACATACTGATTAAGAAAATGGATTTTAGAGCTAAAGAGAACTACATTTGAATTGTAGCTCCCCATTTAGAGGAGTCTATCTTTGGACAAGCTATAGTTTTCTCCTAAGTTTGATAGAAAATTTGAAAACTTTTAAGCATCAAGTGAATTATAAAATGGCTTATGAGATGACATTTGAGCTAATGGTGCCTAATTATTATTTCAACTTATCTTTCCAGTAAAAGTTCTTCAAGTATCTAAATAATTCACTGGAGTTAAAGGCTAATGTCTGCTACAAACATACCTAGTAAACACTCCAAAAATTGGTTTACTGCACCAAAGGACAACATCCTCAGAGTAAAGGTAAATTGGAAATAGGATGGGAGAGGGGCTGCAGCACTGAACACCATGAGCCAAAATAAACTTTTGGTCTATTTAGCTTGAGTGTTTTATATTTTGTTCCAGCAATCAGAAAGTGATCAATGCATCCAGGCTTAGAAGATTTCATCTGGGAGCAAACGCATTAATGGAAGTTGAATAGAAGTCTTGCATGTTTTTTTCTGCCAGAGACTGTGTCCATGTTTTGCTCATGCCCTAAGACTGTATGAAGGTGGTGAATTGATCTGGTGAGGAAATTTCAAGACAGTCCAAACTCAGGGTATGGTGTGGTGCTGCTGGCTGCTTTAGCTAGTTCTACAGGGAGAATAAAGAACAACGTGAAAAAAAAAATCTTTGTATAATTTGAAATTTTTTTAAGTTTGGCCAGAAAGGAACAGCTTTTGGAAGTTGGGACCAAGAAAAGTATAATTGCTGAAAACATCAGAATTTTTAAAAAGCAAGAGCTATGCATCAGCACAT
The DNA here is from genome assembly GCA_004027205.1 of Ctenodactylus gundi. Lineage (NCBI taxonomy): Eukaryota > Metazoa > Chordata > Mammalia > Rodentia > Ctenodactylidae > Ctenodactylus > Ctenodactylus gundi. Next base: position 341,599 of record PVKB01000734.1, on the reverse strand, counting down.
TTGGAGAGATGCTTTGAGGGGCTTAGGGAATGGCTAGTTCCACCCATCACAGGATTAAGGTTGCAAAAAGGTAAACTCCTTTGAAAATTCTGCTTTTAGAAGACAGCCCCAGTGCCTCCTACCTGAGTTCAGTCATCCTGGCCCTCAGAAGCAACTATAGTCCTCGTCCAAAGGAACAAGTTGCTGCCTGAGCTGTTGCTGAGAGATAAAAACAAAAGTGTGTGACATGGTCACATTCCCTGAAAGAGTAATGCATATATGTGTGAAAGCGAAGCAAAAGCAACTGTGGAGACCTCAGGAAGCTGGAGATGCCAGGAACATGGAAGAGGAGCAGGACGAGCCCAAGTGAGAGGGCATGTGGGCTGCAACTGCCAAAGCCACAGGGGCCAGGGTTCCGAGTCCTGTGGAGCTCCTGTCTTACCACAAACAGCCACACATCCTGGACCCAGAGCGACGGGATTTAATAGTTATCTTCAAGTGCTTTTATATTTGTTTAATACAGGCTATGTGCTCCTGAAAAGAGTGTTGGTTGAATCACCATGGTCATGATGGTAGTAGTGTGGTCTACAGGTAGCTTCGTGGCTATCAAATTACTCCAGCACCAATTACTAAAAAGACTATGAGTTTTCCATTGTTGTGCAGTATCATCTCTGCTAGGTTTGGTCTTGCTGTGGTCTGATTCTATTCCTCCTTTTTTTTTGAAATAGAAGTGTTAGCTTCTTGCCATTATATTTTGGAAGTATTTTAACTTTCATTTTGATTTTTACAAGAGCTTATAACAAAAATTTGCCTTTAGTCTCAGAGGATACTGGACTTGGACTTTTTAGCAAGGATAGAGTTTGACATTTTGTATAAAGAGATGAACATACATACACCTTTTTGGGAACCAGGAGTGAAAAGTTCTGAAGTAGCCCCCCAGAGACTCATGTTTCTGGAGGTGATGCCTGTGTGGACTATGTGGGTCACTGAGGCACTAATCTGTAAGAGATGTCCTTATGCCTCTCATCTTGCTCCAGCTCTGTGGTACTCTCTGCTTCCTGGTTGCCAAGAGTTGAGCAGTTTCCCTCTGCAATTCCATTCCGCCATGCCATTCCCTACCACCATGCCGTTTCTGATTTGGAGCCACCCACCCACGAATTGAACTCCATAAAATCATAAGCAAAAATCAGCCTCTCCTCCTTTGAGTTGTGGGTGTTGGGTATTTTGTCCCAGCAATGGGAAAGTGGCTGATTCAATGTGATTATAGGAAAGCCAAAAGATTTACAGAATTAACAGCTCAATTTAGCATAGTGCTAAACATGATTTTCTAGGAATTAAAATCAATTGCACTTTTGCATAGCATCAATAAATGAATCAAACATGACAATTTTAAGGAAATAACATTGCAATAGCGTAAGTATATGAAACACCTAGAAATAATTCTAATAAAGATATACAAGTTCTCTCTTGTGACAACTGTAAACTCTACTAAGAGAAATTTTTAAGTATTTAGCTAAATGGCTGGATTAACTTTATTTATGGGTTGGAAGACCCAGTCTTAAAAATATGACAATTTTCTCAAATCAAAATAGTGAAATTCTGATCATAATGCAAAATTCTCTATCTTGAAAGTTGGTTATCTGGCTCCAAATTTTATATGACTATGCAATGAGTAAATGACTTTCAAAATTAAAGTTAACATTTTCATGAAATTATTTGCTATCAAGACTGAAGTTAACCAATTATTATAATACAGTCGCAACATAGAACTACACAAATAGACTGAGAGGAAAATGAAGCTCAGGAAGAATCACTTCATTATACTGACAGTTCAGAAAAAAGACGACACTGCAGAGCCATAGAACAGTCACAGTTTTTCAGTAAGCAATGCTGCGGTGCTGTGATATTCAAGAAGCTTCCTAGAGATGGCGCTATTACCACCATGACGGTAGAGATTCCAATCACACTCCATCCGGCAGTGCAGAACCTGTATTAAACACGTGGATGAACTTGACGGTGACTATCACCTATCACGTAATTTCTCTGTGTTCTTTTTCTAGGATCAGTTCCAAAGTTGCGGAAACTACTGTTCGTTCTGGAACACACACTCTTACCCTTCATCTGAATGGACTATGATTTTTCGGTCTGTCTTCAGGACACACACACACAACAGTGAGCATGTGTTTTGCGTGGATCTGATCTGCCCTACAATTTCACGTGTTTCAGCTGTTACGCTATTACTCAGCTATATGTTGATTTTGTTATATGTTAGTATGGCTATGCTTCAATTACTTAAAATCTTGCTTTTTGTATTTATTGTTATTAAGATTTTTTTCTTCTTGAATTGTGAACTTGTGCAATACTTTTAATCTAAGCTGCAAAGGTTACATTAAATCCTGTTATATTTAAGGGAAAAAATGAAACTAGGTACAAGGCCTTTCAGTATGATATGTGGTTTAGAATAAACAACCAGAATATAATACTTGTTAAATGTCCCTTCTTTCTTTAAATTGTAGGTACCGTTAGGAATATTATAAACATAGCTCATTTATATGCACACACATAACAAACACACACAAATGCCGAGGCAGTAATGTGTCTTTTTCTTCTCAAGGTGAAAATGACAATGCTAAAAGAAGCTGCTGCTTTACAGAATTATTCACTGAAATTAAGTTTCCTTGAAAATTAATAAAATATAAGCCTACATAGAAATTGAAAGCAACCTTAAATTTTTTTACAGACCTCTGTCGTTGGCTAAAATGTTTGAATAGACATTACCGATTGCAGAGGATTGACTTGTTGGCTCGTAACAGTCTCAGCTCACTGTTCACTCAGCTGGTATCACAGCCTTCATGTCACTAAGAAACTACCCACCAATGGACAAGTGACTATCTGCACTCAGCCATCACTGCTCAGCTGAAAATAGATCTTGAATAATATTGATGAGTTCATTTACTTGTCAAAACAGCTGTCCTGACAGAATATACTAAAAGATAAAATAATTATGGAGATGTCTACAGAGAAGCCCTTAGAGAGCCAGGAGAGCTTCTTGGGTTTTTTTAAATAACTATGTGAAGAAAATTTACATTTATATTCTACATTAAAATCATATTTTCTTATGTAACGTTCATGATCTCTAAAATACACTCATTTGAGACACACAAAACAAAGACAGAGTAAGGTGTCAGCTATGTAGCCACAAATCTTAGGGTAGGACCGACATAACACATGTAGGGTGGGCAGCAAACTCACACTCAATAGTTAAGTTTTGAGAGCATCTTTAAAAATTAGTAAGCAAAACATGAATGTAAATTAATCTAAGAGCCCTTCTGGGAGGTGAGTGGACATGATCAATTAAAAGGATTAAATCATAATGATTATGAAAGTCAGAAGGAAAACACAAACAGCATCTATGGGGATTGTAGGGCATCCTAAATGCACAGAATGGGCAGCGTTGTTCTACAATCTGCTGTTGATGCAGTTGTAGTCAGCCAAACTCAAATGAATTTTCCACTTGAAATGATTGATTAGCCCCGATTGAGGTCACGCATCCTGTTTACTCCCTTCTTAACTCACGGAGTCTTGCTTGTCATTTGCTTGACACAAAGTTGCAGCAAGTCAGCACAGTTTGGGAAGTGTTAACTGGAGGAACCAGTTTCCACTGGTAAGGGAAGCAAGGCTATTGCCCCTTAGGAGCAGCCACAGAAAGAAAGTTTTACTGTCAGTTTGACAATCATGAATTTGGCTTTATGAAAAAAAAAATTTGCTTAGAAGAGGCTTCCCGATTTCAAATTTGAGCCATTGTGATAAAGAAGTGGCAAAAGATGCAGAGATCAAAGCTTCCCAAAGGCCAATACTCCGCCCACTGCGCACACCCGTCAGTCTTTGACAAAAGGAAAGAGCATTTTTGAAGATTCCCCTTGGGCTTTCATGGTCAAATTAAGAAAAAGACAGATGTAGCATTTATCAAACATTTCAATTTTCACAAGAGAAAGAGGAAGAGAGTTTAGAGGACACGACGTGGGGACTGGAGGTATGTAGAAGCAGCTGTGGTGCCATCCGGAAAGTAGCCGGAGTGGGACTGAAGCAAAAGTGCAAAGGCTTAGAAATGAGAGATAGGTAATCAATAGATAGATAGGTAGAAGGTAGGCAGATAATACATATAATACCGTCAAGCTTCCATGCTTCACTTACTATTACTATTGAGAGTTTTACTGTTTTTAATGGTTTTTAAATAAAATGATAGATAAAAAAGCAAGCAAATGAAACATCAAAGGCATTATCTCTGAAAAAAGTGGGAAGTTGCGTAAGAAAGATAACACCACATGGAACACCAGAGACCAACATTTATTCTAAAAATGAAGGGAAACCTTGAACGTAGATTAATCAAAAAACAGGAAGAAGAATTATGAGTGATGAAGAAAGGGAACAAGGTATCAGATTTAAGGGGTGAATGAGAGCTTAATTCTAAATGTCCAAAATACATCAAAGAATTCAGAAAGATATAAGAGGTAACCAGAGACTGTTAGCCCCTCTTTTCTGATTTCTCTCCCGGTTTCTCCACAGCCATAGGCAGCCTCCAGGGCATGTGGGTGAATTTCCTCCTCTACTGAGCTCCTAAGGGTGTTCCCACGACCAAGCTCTGTATATGCCATTGCTTGTGTGTTTCAGTGTCACCTTCAGGCACAGGCAGGCGTCTTCAATTCACCCTTCTTTCAGCCAGCTGGAATACAGTACCTGCGGCTAAGGCTGCTCCTGAGGCTCTAAGGGAGCATTAGCAGTAGGAAAAGTCGTGCTCACCTGAGGCACACCGTGGAGGCAGCGTGGGTCCTTCACTAGAATTGCCATCCCTGGCGTGGCCGATCTACTCTTCAGATGTCTACAAGCTATCTAAGTAAATCTCTGCCTTCTGTGGGCCACTGCAACATGGATTCTGTACTGTAGCAAACCTTACCATAATGCCAGCGGAACATGAAAGTATTTTATTTAGCCATTCAGATGTAAATTTTAATAAGAATAGATGAAAGAGTTCTGGGCTGGCATGTAGGATTGTCCAGGGAAGGAAGGAAGGAAGGAAGGAAGGAAGGAAGGAAGGAAGGAAGGAAGGGAGGGAGGGAGGGAGAGAAAGAAGAGAAAAAGTAGCCCATGAATTTCTACTTCTACTTTAAACTTTATACTATAATTTTACATTTTAGAGTCTGCACATCTATACTTTAAAAATTTTTTTTTAATTATAGAACTTAAGAAATTTTTACTTCAACTGTTCTCAAAGATGAATATCAACTCACGTTGATTTGTCAATTTAAATAGAATACAAATAAAAAGGCAGTAAAATATTCTGAATATAGCTTTAAATTTTAAATAATAACTAAACAAAAGCCTAACTAAAATAACAGTAAATCACTATCCCCTCAGATAACATGGCAAATGAGCACTTTTTCAAGAATCCCAGTGATATATTTGCACTTCCTGAGTATATTGTAAATAGCATCAAAAAATGCAAAGGGAATTTCTAACACAAAAAAAGAAATGTTTGAAAAATTTAAGCAAGTAGATTCCACAAACAAGAGAAGAGTGAACAACTAAAAATTAAGTAGAAAGACAAAAACAAAAGCAAGCAGCTGATTTCTATAGAAAATAATATCTGGAATTTAATAAATGCCCTGACCCCTCACTGAATCCACGAAAATAGAAAACACTAAAGATAATGGAAGTGTTGGAACCTGTCTTAAAAATTCCAAGAATATCTAAGACTCTTTTGTGTTTAGTGCTATTTCTCCCATTCTCCAAGCAGCACCATTAAATAAAAATTTGAAGAAATGTAAATATTCCTACATCTGTCAGAGTGTTTATGTTTTAAAATGGATATTTTAAATCTCATTCAACCATAAAGCATTGTGAGACAGTTTCCATGGTTACTTCTATTAAATCCAGCATCCATAAAACACTTAGCAAGCTGATTTAATAAAAAGAAAATGCCCTCAGCGTATCTTTTAAATTTGGGGGAAATGTTTACTTAAGTAATTATCTTTGTTGTGTGATAATCTTGAAAACTCAGCAGATGTGTTAAATTTAATGAACAATATACAGCACTTGCCAAAAAAGTACATCCAAATATGTTTCTTTTTTCTTTTTGTTACATTTTCCTCCAATTTTTGCTATATTAATGTACAAAATGCTGAATACACATGTACATTGCCTTTTATGGTCTATTAAAAAGCAGACGCACATGGAATAGTCAAGATTTCCACTTTATTAGTAGACTGTATTGTTTTTAAAGGATCTGAACTTCGTACTTTTAAGAACTTAATTCCTCAAAAGTACATATTAAAACAAACTTCACAGTCTTTACAATACAAATATGTTAATTGCACCAAAAAACTAACAAATAAGTTATGATATAAAACAATGGCAAAAATTATTTTCTCTAAATCTATTCTTCCAGTGACCCCTTTTCCAAATAAGACTTCTAACAAAAATTATGATTTATTTTCTCTTTTATTCCCTGTACCCTCTCACACACATAATCACTTTCACCTGCCTTAGTTCTTTTTTCCTGGCACTCACATATCACCAGATATCTAAATAATTAATATTCATATTCTGTTATCTCATTGGTTATCTAATTCAGATGTTTACTTATGGCCTTCTTATCAAAACGCATAAGAATGTACAATCTTCATGGCACTGCTTTACTTCCTCGATTTCCAATACATTTATGTAATACATAATGTAACCTGCTTAAAATTTAATATAAAAATTGTGATAATATTTTGACTGCATTCTGTATTTAAATAAATATACCTCTGGAGAAATAATTCACGGCTAAGTATGGACACTTCAATTATTACAGCTACTGTGCTGTTGGTTGGTTTGCTTATTGGGTCCGCGTGACACTGCCTCATCTGCTACTGTTCGCGTTAATCAGCCTACAGAGGTATTTTCCATCGTAAGGAGCTCAGGATACAAAACGGAATGAAAGAAGAGATTCTGGGAAATGGGAGCATATCGTGAAAACATTCCAGGACGAAAGAGCATTTGTTCCTCTCAGATCACCTTCAGTTTGATATTGTGTGTTCTCTAATGTTTTAAATCAGAGCAAAGAAATATTAAAAGGCATTTCTTTTTGCAATATCAGTTGAAACCATAATGAGACAGATACTGCCTCTCACTAGTGAGGATGGATATAAACAGTATTAAGTGCCGGTGAAGATGCGGGGAGAAAAGGGACCCCTCAGGCACTTTGAGCAGGGATTTAACTAGTACAGCCGCTACGGAAAACAGTATACAGTTTCCTCAAGAAATTGACAATAGTACTATCAGAGGACCCAGCAGTTCCAGCTGTGGAAATTAATCCGAAAATATGAAATCGCTGTTTTATTGATACATCTGTACCATACTCCTGGTTGCAGCATTATTACCAAGAGCCAAGATATAAAAAAAAAAACCTAGTGTCCATCAACAGGTGAACTGATGAGGAAAATACTCTATACATATGCAGTGAAATACTACTTAGTCTTTAAAAAAGATAGAAGGCATGATATTTATTAACATGGTTGAGCCTGGAGGACATCCTGTTAAGTAAAATAAACCAGACATGGAAAGACATCTACTGTATAATCTCACTCATTCATAAAAACTAAGAAATAATAAATCACATAGTAAGAGAGGATAGTAGTTGCCTGAGGTCTGTGAATATAGGAAAATGTTTAATCGGTGGGATTTATAAAATCTGCCGTGGAGCCCCTCACCAGAATTGTGCCTCAGCAAAATCACACAAAATATACTCAATGAAATATAAAATTCTCTCTACTACAGAAAGTATAATTCAAGGAAATATCATGCACCTTTGTTTCAAAGGATCTGAACTGGAGCCTTATCTCCATGGTGAGCTGTTGCATGCCACTGAGAACTCTAGCCCAAGTTTTCTTTTACATAATGGTGATATTTCCCTTTGGAACTGTATCTGCAAGTTTTTAAAACCGTATTATTTGATCATGTTGGGCCCATAGGATTGTTCTCTTCCTAAACTGCTTACTTCTTTCCTTTCATTCTTTTAAGTTTAGATGGCAAACTTTGTGCCTTAGACAAGTAAGTTCCTTAAATTTCAAGTTATCTTGATCAAAATATTTAAATGCATCCAACATTTGCTATTATTGCTCTTTATTGAATCAACTTAGTATTCCCATTACTTTTCCTGGGGCATACTTGGCAATCTACAGAATTTAAATAAGCTGGATGTTTTCAGTACTGATATTATTAATAGTAGCTAGAAAAAAAAAAACAGTTTCCATTGTAAATTTTTGCCAAGGTAATCTAAAGATTCAGGCACGGACAATAAAGCCCATATTCCTTTCACTTATAGTTCCTGGAACTGCCAGGGATTGTCTTCTATTTTTCAGTAGATTTGCCCCATTAGGCCTCATCTGGTCCCCTTGGTCTCTTCTTCCCAGTGAGAAAACACAACTTCCCTGTTTCCTAGCTTTCCGTGACAAGTTATATTGCAGAACTGAGGATATAACTGAGCGGTAGAGTGCTTCATGGTAAACGTAAGCCTTACATTCACTCCTCAGCCCCAACAAAACAAACAGATAATTATATTATGAATTATTGTTGCATTTTATGAGATACATTTTATAATCAGTGCATAAGAAAAAATATTGACATGATAGTGAGAGGTACAAATTCTTGCTTTTTTGTTATTGTTATTTTTATACTAATTCTTTTTCATGAAAACACGGACTTTTTTCTTTATCAAAGATGCATATGTGTGTGTTAATTTTTTTCTTTCGTATAGATCTACATCAATTTGCCTTTGAATAAGTAAGCATCTGGTAAATATTAGATACCCATAATGGCTACCAATGAGAATAATGGTGTTTATGAGTATTTTCTCCACATTTTTATTCATATTAATTTTTATGTTTTGGATCACTTTCTCAACCCTGACAGTACTAATGTTTAAGATGGGCAAAATTTCACTGTACTGAGCTGTACCATGCACTACAGGGTTTGGGCAGCATCTGACTCCAACCCTGTAAACATCCGTGGGATTGTCATCCCAGTGTGACAACCGAAACTGCCTCCAGATGTGACCAAAGTCCTGAAGAGTGATGCGCAATATTTCCCAGGTGGGAATCACTGGTTTAAATTAAGTAATCAACCCAAATGTTAACATTCAATAGGTAAGGATGCTAAAAACTAAAAACGTCTATGATTTAAGTTAGTTTGAACAGGTAATAAATGTAACTCTCACATTACATTTAATTATCCATATGCATTTTAAAGTCTAAACAGTATGAATAATGCATTAAACTGTAATAGGAGATAATACACTTACTGAGAAAACATTTTCAAACAAAAAAGTCTTATTGAACTTAAATCTATAAAAGAAATTTGAAAGAAAAAAGTATGATCAGCTACACATAAATATAAACAACAGAAATAAAAATAAAGAAAATTATTAACAGTCCTTCTACCATGCTCTCCAACTCACATATATGCTCTTAGAGACTGTTTTTCAATGCTCTCTTCCTAGTTTTTCCAGTTTGTAAGTTCTAACCCCAATTATTTTGGCCTGCAACATACCTAGATGACCCCTCGAGAATTTATTTCCTTTATCAGATTTTATGTATAGTAGAAACTCCTTTGTCACTGAAAAATAAAATGTTTATAACTACAAAATAAGGTTCCCTGATGTTCCTCAACTCTTACAGCCCAATTAATCTGCTTTCCCCCTGCAAGCACAAATTACTCCATGTACAATTATTCTTAATGTCAATTATCTGAGCAACTCCTCTACTATTGTTTATCTTCTCTAGAGTTTCAATTAATCTTCTGTAGAAACAATGTGAGCCTCGTGTTTATTCTTTAAATTGGTGTTCTGGAACAAACTAACAACATCTACTATAACAACTGCCAAACAGAAAATATTAAAACATATCTTTTTGACAAAAACATTTTTCTAAAATTAAAATGTTTACTTTGTTATAATTCTAGTGGAACAAAATAAAAAATTAACTTATTTAGTAGTTTTAAATGTTTATTGGGAGATATTAAATTAAAGCTTAAGCAAATACTTCTGCTTTTTGTCTTGGCAAAAGATCTTATTTAAGGTAGCACAGCAAAAGAAAGCTGGTAAAGAGAATACAAGGGAGATTGTAATTTCAAAAGTATACTTTTTCCCATTTTATTGATATGTATAAGTGCAATACATAAAGATTGTATTGATCTTGAGTATTTTGTGCACATACATATTGTGGCAAAGTTACAAGTCCTCCCCTTTTCTCCTTTTGACCCTCCCACTCCTTACCCCTCCCCTCCAGGTCTCATTCTTCCCCACATTAAGTCCTATGAAATCATTGAGATCTGGGTTTCTCATGTCAGAGAAACCATTCAATATTTTACCTTCTGCTCCCGACTCAGTTCACTAAGCAAGATGGTCTTCAAAAGTATTCTTTTAAAAAGACTGCAACCTTGCACACAAAATTACCACAAGTTATCCATATCTGTAGCACATGTCTTTCCCCCCATCTTCTTTGTTTTTCAGGCCCATTACAACGAAATTTATAACTACTATAAATTTATATAATATTCTAGATGATAGGGTAAAGGGCAAAAATCTGAACTTAAGATCGAGAAATAGATTCAAAGGGTTCAAAGAATATTTTCAGGCTACATATCTCAAATAATCTATTTTTTAAATAAATTAAGACTTTTTCTTCCTCCTATATGATAGGCATTTCACCTAAATAGAAAACTAACTTTCACCTATAAATTGAGCCCCAGTAGTGAATAGATTCTCAAATTCCACAGATTTTCACCCCAAGAAACACATAAATATTCCCTGCTCCAGACTCCAATGCACCTCTCTCTTGAAAGCTGCACTCCTCTTGAGGGCATTCTTCTTTCTGCGAGATAAATTTTTCTCTCTTTTTTGTGCCCAGGAATCTCCATTGTGCCTATATACCACAGTGTCTTTACCCATCAATCTGCCAATGGACTTTTCAGCATCCCCCCTGATTTAGCCATAATGAGCAGTCATGCTATAAACATGAGGAGGTATACATCTCACTGTTATATGATATCTTACCAAATGAGTTTAAAAACCTTGTTATGTCCCCACTCCGTAATGAGCATCAAGAGCCTCTTTGCTCCAGGTAGGCTGAGATCCCCATCTCCTCTTAGAGGAACTCTGCAGGCCCTGTCCAGTGACAATCTCAAAAACATACATCCTTCCATAGCCATCAAGAAAAGAATTTAAAAATCATCAAAGTTAGTTCATTTTAAACAATAAGCCAGAAACATAAGACAGAATTTTGAAAGCACTAAAGACATCTAAAGAAGAAGAAGGGTCAGAATGCCACGGTGGCCCTGCAGGTAGAGAAGTAGCCAAAGCAGTCCTTTTCCCTACCTTTCCCCTCAGGACATTTGATGCTTCCTAGACTGTAAAACTACTAGGAGCCACAAAAAAAAAAAAAAAAAAAAAAAAAAAAAAAAAAAAAAAAAAAAAAAAAAAAAAAAAAAAAAAAAAAAAAAAAAAAAAAAAAAAAAAAAAAAAAAAAAAAAAAACTGAAAGAATGAAATCTAAGCAGTGCTTTCTGCACTCCTACTGCTGGAGAATATAAGAAGTTAGACCTCCCAAAAAAGGAAAAACATTGGTAAACACTCAATGATTTCAACTAACAGCCCCAAGAAGATATACTTTAAAATTTAAAAACAAAGCAAATAAAATTAGCCCTCAAAGAGACTGTTTCCAGCCATATATTTTCCAATTACAACTGGAACAGTGACCTGTTCATATTCTCTCTGCCAGGAAAGACTTACACACTCTCCAGAGGAAAAGACCTTTGCCCAGAGTCTCCAAAAGATTTAATTTCAGGGTACTGCAAATGAATAAGAATTACAAGGCACACTAGGAGAGCAAAACAAATGATTAACACAAGAAAAAATGGACATTAGAAAACATATCTGTGCCTTCAGATGCTGGAAGTTTCAGACATGAATTTGAAAGAAATATTTTCAAGGTTTCCAACAAGTAAATGACAATGAAGAATTTTTCCATACAACTGCAATCTATAAAAACCCTTAAAATACAGAAATGAGAATATAGTAGCAGAAAAAAATTCAAGACATAAACTGAACAGACTGAACACAATGTAGAGACTTCACGAACTGGAAGACAGACCGATGTAAACCAAGCTAGAGACCTAAAAAGAGAAAAGAAATGGGTATCAGAAACAGGTGGGTCATTTTCCGCATGTCTCCCACATGTGTTTTCCATGCGAGAGAGTTGGGCTGGGGAGGGATGCAAGGCAATATTTGAGCCTGTGTGGTTTTCACCAAAATAAATGAAAGACAAGAAGTCACTATCTCCTTGCATTTTATTAACCTGAAACGCCGGAGACCTACAAACTAGGCACACAGAAGGAAAAAAAAACTCAAAAATTAAAGATAAGGAAGAAAATTTAAAAGTAGCCAGGGACAAGAGGAGATATTCTCTTCAAATACAGAAAATAAAACTATTTGGCGAATTTGTCTTGAGAAAAGAAGATGCAGATAGGAGCAGCAGCGAGCACGACCCGAAGAAAGCAAGTGGCGTCGCCATGCAGACTGCGGGTAACTTCCTCAATGTCATTAAACAGAGTAACTACAACTCAGAATTCTCCAGCCAGAAATAAAGATGCTTTAGGTAAAGCAAAAAAATATAAACACACACACACACAAACAAACACACACACACACACACACACACACACACACACACACAACATGTGTAGGTGTAAACCAGGTAGAGAATTAAATTAAGTGGTAATACAAAGAACAAAAGACAAAAGAAGTCAACTAGTCTAAAAGCATTTTAATTTTCTGGAAGTATAAAAGGCTAATTTGTCATAAGCTCTAATAAATAAAGAAAATATTTGGTAGCTTCGGAGAAATGAAATATGCGACAAACAAGATAATGATTGCGTAAGAAAGCAAGAGAAGAAAGGAAAAGGAAACCGTAATGGCACGTGGTCCAAGCAGAACACCAAAAGCTATGCAGCAATTTCAGACCAAATCCTAATCGTATTAGGAAACAGAATAAATGCCACAATTAAAAGACAACTAACACACTGAATTAAAAGCCCAAGTTCATTCAAAATATGAACAAAAATTCCTTTTGTGTCCAAACGAAGCACTTTTGGCCATATGAACAAGATGTGTTGTTTATAAGCAAAGATGAATAAATGCTGTTTGGGAAAACAAAGGGAACCATTTTCCTCCAATACACTTCTTGGGAACATTTTGGCACACACTCATTCTTTCTTAATTGCTGCTACTGGCTGACATCAATTCAATTTTGTTTCCTCTGGGTTTTTCACGCATCCAGCTCACTCCCTGATGGTTTTTGCTTTTCTTCCCAGACTCTTAGCTGTAGCAAAACATTTCACTCACCAGGGACTTAGATGAAGGGGAACAGAGGACTCGTCAACACTGAGCAGTCAAACATACATTACTAAATAAACCTCAACGTGTCTGAAAACTCTTACTGGATGAATTCTGCTGAAAATACTTCTAAGGCTAAGAAATGCAAAGGCTTTAATTAAAGAAAGCAATTGCTGCGTAAAACATCTGAGAAGAACCTGAACAGGAGACAGATTCCTAAAATTGTTCAATGCTTCTCAAATTAAATGAAGCATGTCACTAAAACACCCCATAAAACTTAGGGATCAAGAGCAATGTAATCAGAAATAAATGCAAATACTTTAAAACAAAGATGACAAAAACAATTGGAAGAAAGTGAGAGTTAAAATACCGTGTTAATTTCCAAGGGTTTGTTCTTTTCTTATCCTTCACCTCAAGCAAAATTTCAAAATACCCTTGTACATTTTATGTTTAGTCATTCAATGAGTGTATGAACAAAGTTGTATAAAAGAAAAAGATTAATAAATCAATTAACTCAAATTTTACTAGACATTTGGAAATTCAATGAAGAGTAAAAGTAGTAAAAATGCTGAATAAATGGATCATAAATAACCAAACAGAAATACTAAAGTATCATATAATAAGATCTAAGGAAATGTGGACGGTATTATCTGAAATCTATTTTTTTCCATAATACAATGTTTTTCATTCATTGAAACACAGGCAGCAAGGAGCCAAATTCTACCTGCTAGCAGAAAATTAAAGTCAAGATGAAAAGCTTTTTTTTCTGTGATGAAATAACATGGATTTTTTAAAAAAGAAATAGCTTAATGAAAAAAGGGGTTAAAAATTTTAAAGGGCATAGTTCATACTTCAGTGGCCAAAATACAGTGCAATCAAGCAGTATAAAGTGTAAGCCAGTAGAAAATTAAATTACAAGGAAAAAGAATGTCAGTTAAAACCATAAAAATTGGAGTATATAAATTTTGATATACACATTTTCCAGTTTGCTAACTATCAAAACCTTCAGTGTGAGTAGCATTTCTGCATATTTATTGTATAAAAAGAAATAATGGAGAAATGTATTTAAGACAATTAGTAATATTATGAATGTATTTTTTATAATGTCCAGCTGGGTACTAATATCAAGAAAATCTCAGTGCTTAGGTAGGGTTAGCTCATATCAACAGCAACTTAGTGAGTAAAATAAGGTAAGAGAGAGGAGGTTGACCTTGTCTCCGTGTTTTATTTCGGACGAAAATTCTACCATAAGTAATGAATATTTCCTTTTGCAAAACAGTATCAGCTTCCAGTAAACTCACCCATAGTTGAGGCACACGCAGAGGAGACAGAGGAGACTTTACAAAAGGAGACCATTCTTCTCTAATTTAGAGTGATAGAGAAAAAATGATCAACCAGAATTCAGATGGAATTAAGGGGAAAGAGACGCCTGGACCCCCTTGCCATGTGGCCTTTAACCTTCATCTCAACTCCAAAATGATTCCTGTGGGATCTATTGACAAGATGGCCTGACCATCCCCCTCAGCTCGACCACACTAGATACATTTCCTACTGCTCCTAGGCTTTTGACCTTTCCTTATTGCACTTATTTTAGAAAAAAATTGCAATCATAAATCCTATCTCTGACCTCTCTCCATGAGATACAGATCATCACTTTCCCGTTTTATAGCCCCATAATATCTTTCTCAAGCACCTGGGAGTCATCACTTTGAATTGTAATTGCAATTGGAGAAAAAATAAATACATATTGCCTCCATCTCCCAGTCTTTTCCATAAATGCCAGTTAGCAAACACAGATGCCCTAATCAAATAGATCATCCCTGTTAATGGCACCCAGTACATTCCCATCAGCTCAACCCAGAGCCTAAAAACCTCTCCAACCTTTGGTTTCGACAGAACTGAATTAACTTTTCCCCCATTGTGATAGTCTCGAATAAAATCATTGTTGCCTTTTTAACATGTCTGCTACAATTTTTCATTTATGTTGTGGTTCTTCCTATTCAATCCCAAGCTAAAAGAAATGCATAGGCATTCCTCAATAATTATAGGCAAGCGAAAGCTGGGGGAAAGGGGACAAAAGTAGTGGAACTAACAGTGTGTTACTTCTCACAGGAGAAATAGCAGCAAAAATTCTATCACACTGGATTCCTCCTATGTCTTAACTCCACAAGACACAAATTCAGGTTTTCTTATCATCAACGAGCTGTATAACCCGGGGTGTCCTTGTTCAATATTTTAAAATTCTAAAATTTAATTTTTCAACAAGTGTCTCTACATTGCGAGAATTAAATCATGCATCACACCATATTTGAGAATCAGTCTTGGGTTTGGTTTGCGTACGACAATCACCAAGGTGCCTGTCCAAGTAAAGCATATTATTTTAGTTATCATTACCCATCTTTTAAGAAAATTCTAGTTTTATTTTAAAACATCAAAGTTCAACAATAAGTGATTCGAATTTCAAAAGGCTTAATCTTGACAGGGTATGAATTACAAAGGGCAATCTTGTTCAAATGCTATGAAAGACAATTCATCATATTGTTCAGATTAAAACTCGTATGATTTAGTTTTAAATTTCCTCTCACCCCTGCCTATAGCAGTCTTTCTCAGAAATATCTTTGGTAGTTAATCTCTCCTAAGCACAAATTCCTGGAATACATAGATGGATCCTCAATATTGAGTCATTTGGTAAAATTATTACTTAGATTTTTGCACTTTAAGATTTTGAAATAAAATCATATGTTTTTATAGTAAATAAAAATTTACAAAAATAGAGTTAGTTGGGACAAAATGTCTGTTGGGAACACCAATAATGAGAACAGCTAAATATTTATATTCAATTCATAAAGAATATTTTATCAATAAATTATACTTCTTAAATGTTTAACTTGATCTCTACAAACAAAAAAGAATAATATTATTGTGGGCACCATCACCCTAACAGTCATAGGTTATTAATCATTTACCATGTGCAAAACACAGAAACAAACTTCATCTAAATATTATATTACACTTAATTCTTATGTGTTTTGTCAGGTCTTAGCCTCTTTGTTGTCTGAATCAATTCATCCCTGATCTTCCTCTGCTTTCTCTGTGAGCTGGCTTTCCAGCTGGATTCGGCCATTAAAAGGCCACAGCAAAAGACTACAGGCCAGGCCTCTCCACACTGCTTCTTGGGCACCATCTCCTGGAGCGATTCGTCCCCCCACTTGTCTTCAGTCCCCTCTGATTCTGTCCACTGTAACCGGTTCTAGCAGGTGACACCAGTTGATAGATGCTGACATTTTCTCAGGATGACAATTTGTACAAACATCTACCTAAGTTTTTAACTTCTCTTCCACACCACTCTGCCTTCATCTTTCAGCATTATCATGCTGCAGTAATAAGTAATTTCTGATCTGATCATCTCAGGACTTTTTTAAAAAAGAAAACCAGGAAGCAATCATGACTCTTAAATCAACCATTTTCTATTTAAAAGATGTAAGGCAAATATTTTAAAACACCAAGAACAACAGAATATAAAATAGTTATAAAATATTTCTCAAACTATCCCTTCATTTCTATAAAATATAATAGTATATAATGAGAGTAATTTACCTTTTTCACATTTATACTGCTGAAGTATCCTGTCTACTTCTAAACATTCAAGCAAATCTGTATTCCTTCCAAATTGCAGTTGAAAAAAATAAAAGGTGACAGTTGTTCCCTTAGCCAAGTTGCTTGGCCATAAACTTGTAATTGCTTCAAAGGGGGAAAAAAAAAGGTGTCTGAATTTCAATTTTCTTATCATTTGTCCTGAGGAAAACATAATTAAACACTTAAAACAGTCAATAAATACGTTCTTGCACAGATGATATATACCAGGAAATTCTCTAGTCACTTGGAAAATGATAGCCAACAACAAACAGGTAGACACTAGAGTTCATGGAACTCACATTTTACAAAGAGGAGAAAGATTTTAAAAATGAGATTATATAGTATTACACATGGTAACAATGATGTGGGGACAGAATGAACGCAGATCATAGTAAGGGGAATAATAAGTACAAAATTTGGAGAACAGGTGTCAAAGTCCACATTGGGTCCCCAGGATAGGTCTCAGGCAGCACTAGAAGCAGCTGGAATGAAGAACTAGAATGAGAATTTCAGAGAGAATGGATTTCCTGATAAAGAAATATCAGTGCAAAAGAGACATTGTGTCTGGGATTTTTTTTTTTTTTTGAGAAACAGGAGGAGACCATATGGCTGTGATAAAATGAGCCACTGGGTTATTAACAGGCAATTCCTAGGAAATTTAAGTAATGAAATAAGAGGGGAAAACATACCTTACTTTGTAAGGTATTGGAAGGCATTTGACTTTTGTTCTGCTAGAATTTTGCTGCAGAGAATGACATGATTTGATTAATATTCTTCAAGCACCACTCTGGCTACTACTTGGACAAAAACTGTGGAGGATGAAAGATAGGAGCCAAAATCAGTTAGGAAACTACCAAAATAAACTAGAAAACAGAAGTTGATTGCTTTCACCAGCAATGTACCAGTGAAGGTAAGACAGAATTTGACTCACAAACACGCACTGTTTTGAAGGTTGCCCCAGTAGGAATTTCTGAATGATTAGATTTGAGGGAGAGAATAAAGAGCCCAGGACTTGGGGCTTAGAAAAATATATACCTAGGTTTCCATGAAACTAGAGGATGTTCGTTCAGCACAGTAAATTATAATGGAACATATTGGAAGCTCCCTTCTCTTGCTCCACTTTCTGTAAACAGCATCCACAGATGACAAATTCTAGAGATTTCTTACTACTACTCCCTAATATTGAGATTAACTTAATAGACATCTTCTTTCTTCCACAAAGACATTTAGAAACAACTACCAAGGACAACTGTCCTTGGAAATGAAAAGTAGAGCTGCATTCTTGAAAACGTGGAAACCTCGGTGACAATCACTGAAATGAAAATCAAAAGTGGAGGAAACCTTTGACACACTCTGAGAATGAAACAGAACCGCTCAGCTAAGTCCAACTGAACTCTAGTTGAAGAGATTATAGAACACCTCAGAATGTAAAGCAAACTGAATTATTGTCGCTTAAACAGAAACCAAACCCACATAGCTACAGCTCTCCTGAGCATCTTCCCAAAAGAGCTAAAGTCAGCGTGTCACAGACACATAATGGTTAAATCCTGGAAACAACCTACACACGCATCAACAAATGAACAATCAAAGAAAATTTTATATATATATATATATATATATATATATATATATATATATATATAGCCACCATAAATATGAATATGAAGCATTTGTAAGAAAATAGGGCCACCTTGAGTCAATAATGCTCTATGAAATGGACCAAACACAAAAACACAAAAGATTAATTATTGCATGATATCTTTTACATGCAATTGCCCCTCCAAAAGCAGAAAAAGACCTTAATGAAAAAAAACAGGTAGAAAATAGGGAGATACACTGCATGGAAAATGGAATAAGACACTGGAGGAGGGGAGGAGGGGGAGAGGCGGTGAAGAGGGATGGAAAAGAGAAAGGAGGGAAAAATGTGCTTGAAAATGGTATGTATGAGCACATATTCCCCCAAGTTACATGTAATTAGTATGGAGTGCATGATTCAAATAAAAATTCAAAAAAATTTTGATTAAATTTTTAGTAAGAATAAATAAGCATTCTCTTAACTGAGTGCATCCTTTTTACTGAGTGACTTAGCTATAAAAGAAATCTGAAAATTCATTAACTAATGAATTAACTAGGTCTTAAACTCTAGATCATTGGAGAAACAACTGGCCTTAGATACAATGTACAATGGCCAAAAACATATATAGGCTGTATCAGAATATGAAACTATTCTCTTATCTGAGCTGCCTTACATGATCAAAAAGAACTAGGAATGTATCTACATAGTGGAAAGCCACATATATTTTTCAAAAAAATTAAGAAATATAAAAGTTAATATAAAGAATTCAATGAAGAAAACATACTATAAGGACCAAAAACAACCCCAGCTATTTTTATATTATACTATAACTTCATATAGTATTAGATTCTTCAAAAAAATGAGATGGAGATATTATATACTCAACAAAACAAATGACCAGATTCATTTTGTATTGAAATATTAACAGAGCACATATATCTAAAATTTGAATAAGTTATATGAAAGACTTAAATCATAAAGAAATAAAACACAAGATAATAGATCAAGAAGGTAAGAGTTAACTAATACCAGGATAATTGCTTGTTCATGCCTACAGAATTGAATAACCAAAAGAGGAAAAAGTGTTCAAAGGTAAAAATGCACAAACATTTTAAAATAATTAGTTTTGAAAATGTAATTAATGGTAATTGCTAAAAAGTAATTCTGAAGATTGAAAGAATAGTACATAGCAGATATTTTTCATTTAAAAATACTCAATATTTAGACCTACACTAGTTATATTAATGGATTTCAAAGACAAAGAACTAATTCTTTCAAAATACAGGCAGTTAGAGCAAACACTCCAAAAAGAAATGATGTGGGTGACATCAAATTGCAGCAAAGTAACAGTAAACACTGTAGCTGATGAAAACACTAAAAAATTCTAAAAACATGAATGTGAAACCCAAGAACACATTAAAATATAGTCAAGATGTTATTCAAATATACGAGCAACCAAAATAAGTTTTGATATGTGTTATGGTTTGGATCTGGAGTGTATCCCAACAGCTTCATGTATTTGGAGGCAACAAGATATCTGTGGAGCCACATGCTGTTGGTAGGTGGAGCCTAGCAGAAAGGGCAGATGCTTGGGGCTTGATTTGGAGGGAATGCGAAAACTTACAGAGATTCGGATTGCCCAGAGCAGAACTTTCAGGTGGGTGTTATAGACTTGTGAGCCAAGAATGAAGGAGGAACGTGGGTCCTGAGTATAAGTGGCCCAACTCACAGCTTGCACGGAGTAAAGGAAGAAGAAATATTATTACAGCTTTTTCTGGGAAGGGTCTGACATTTAGCCTGTGTGTACAGAGGGCTCGTTCCTTCCTTACCTGGCTTTCTGTCTGCCATGCTGTGAAGAACTGTCCTCCAACTAGACAACCATGTCTAGCTGCAAGATGCCCATGAATAAACTGTGTGAGACTTTTTGAAACTGAACTAAAATAAATTTTTTTCTTCCTTAAGTTGTGGATGTTGAGTATTTTGCTCCACCAATTAATAAGTAACTAAGTACGATATCAAATATTTAACATCTACTACGTGCCAAACCTGTTATAACACATTTCTAATATTAATTTTCCTTCACAATAACAAAACAAAGTCCTATTTTCACCCAAAAAACTTATGATAAAAATTGGAGTATAATATAATCATATCACTTGCTCTAAGAACTATTTAGGCTGTCTGCAAGGACCACATACATAGTGGTCATAGTGAGTGGTCTATTGTAAGTGGAGACTAAAAAATTAAGAATTTAAAGAATGCTTAATGAATACAGAAACTATGACCTTTTCCTAGGAAGCAAACAGAGAAAAAAGAATTGATAAAATTTAGCCTACAGAAAATAAGAGATGCTTCATTGCTAAACAAGGTTACAGACTCTGCAGCTGGGACACACTATGTAATTACGTTCATGTTTCTTCCCTGTGGATGAAGGACCATGTGTAATTAATAAGGGAATGGTGCTTTGATAAGAATAGCCCCAGTATTTCAAGCTTGCTTTCCACCGCTGGGATGAGAAGGAAATACTCGCTTTCATCTCAAACCAACTGAAAATGACTTTAAAAGATCAATTGTGGAGTTTCCACATGTACCCTCTGAAGTTTAAGGAAACAAGGGATTGCTATCGGTTGTGTGCTTAAAGGATGTAAAGGCAAGAGGCATGGCTCTTAGCGGATAGCAGTGAAAAAGGAAATAGAAAAGACTTCAGGGGCTTGACTTATTTTTCCCTCTGACAGAACTCTAAAGAAGACAGCCATAAGTCCATAAGAGAGTTTTGAAAAAAGGAGAAACTTGGCTAAAGTTTGGAAGCATCAGCAGACAGCTAGCAGAAGAAGCATTATCTGTGTTATAAATGCACATTCAGGTCCCAACAAGGAAATACATGAGGAACTCACAAAAGCTCCATGAAAAATGCATAGAGCAGGAATGTTACCACAACCAGACAACAAGCCCAGACCAGTAGAGGCAAGCCATGCAGAACTGCCTTTCTCCTATTGTGCTTTCTACTTGTGCTCTAACGTGGGCCAGTCCTGGCTGTTGGCAAAACAGCTAGTCACCAAAACCGAAAATAGCCTAGACTGTCACCCCCTCCCCTGCTCAGCCAGTCCTTCAAAAACCGTCTTTGATTTAGAATGAAGTTCAGAGAGTTTATTATTTCGATTTTATGGACATTTTATTACTGAAATAAGATAGTTCCCGTGATCACTACAGTCCATGCAGCATAAAGGACAAGAACGCGGTAGGAAAGGTGTTTTCCATTTTACAGCAATTTCATCAAACAGCAAGTGTATATAGTTAAACCAGAAACAGAGATGGATTGTGAAAGGTTTCAGTGGTCCAAGATAAGAAAAGATTCCTTTGTAAATACAAATCCCACTGTAGCAATACAGAGCAAGGGCCTTAAAACTGAAAGAGACAACCCCATACAAGTTGACTTGTTTCATCATTAATCAGTTCTAAAAATGCACACTTCCAACTCAAAGGTTTAGATTTATGTAAAAATAAATCAAGCATAATGTCAGTAATATACAACTTTTCCTCATTATTTGCAGACTCTGTAGTTTTTAATACGCTTGCTAAAATTATTTATAAGCTAAAAAATGAATACTCAAGGTATTTTCACAGAGGTTGGTCCCTATGTATAGAATATCAACAAACTTCAATTGTTCCTTGCATAGGACTCCGGCTAAAGCTCAGAAAGCCAAGCATGCCTGCCCTCAGAGACCTCATCTTACACATGTTCTCTTCATGGTCTGTTTAGAGACATGTTTTCTATTTGTTTGTGTTCTTGCTGGTAATTTCACCATGTGAAATGACCTTTGCTCCAAGTGCGTAAGCACTGTCATGTGCTCTAGTGCCCAAAGACTTGTGATGTGCGCAACAGAAAACAGTATAAGGCACAGTTTCCGGGACGATTTACCATGCTGTTGCCTTTGAACTAATGAATTAATGGATCTAGCAATAGCTATTGAGGAAAATGTCACCCATCAGAAACACACAGAAGTTCTATATTGATCAAGAGATCACAGTGCTGTGCCCGGAAGCTTGCAGAGGATGTGTGTCTGCATTTATTTCCCCAAGCACAATAATAGATAGTAGCAGTGACTTCACAAACCACATCCACCACAATTAATGAGAATCGACGGCATTTACTCTGTATTATACAGAATATATTTGTCTTTGTGCTTGAACGTGGATATATATGAAAGGAATCCCCGGTGCACTCCGAGGAAAAAGGATTTGTTTAACAAGGAGCATTGAACTCTATCATTGATATTCTCCTAAACTGCCACTAACAGCAGGAGCTGCTGGGAGTGGAGTATGAGAGAAGCCATATCATAAGGCAAGCACAACCTTACCATCAAGATTAGAACCTTCTAGAAAAATAGACTACATTGGGTCAGCTGGAAAACTGTGATCAGAAAATTAAATTTGGACAAACTGTTTACTCTCCTAGTTCTGACTGCGTAGGATCTGCAAGGCTACTGCCATAGGCTACGTGGGTAAGCATCTGCTGTCACCATCTCGGTACACAAACACCACCACATTGGGGTCACACTGGGAGAGGCAACTGGATCACCGACTGTCCTTTGCTGACTTCTTTTCATGTCATATGGAAAAACAACCTTAGAGGAGATACCTTCTTGATGGCTATTTTCAAGAGAAATGAGACCCCACTGGTGACTCATGATTTAATCCTTTTCCGGGAGGACTAAAAATTTCAAATACCCAAAAAGGATTATGAGCCATGATAAATGGATCATAACATAACCACATTCCCAAGACACTGATAGAAAGTAACTTCCTCCTAGTGTGCAAGAGGACTGAGGAACAAGACAAAAACAGAATCAAAAAATGCCCAAATAGGGTGACTCATACTACTTCTATTATTGAATTTTTTTAAGAGTCATGTTCCTTTCCGTTTAAAGCAAATAATCTCCCTAAATTTAGCATTGAAATCAAATCCCCAAAAGAGAAAGAACAAAGGAAACATGTTTCCAGGCTCTGAATTATATTATGCCCTCCATATTAAAGACAGCAAGTAATATCTTAGGATACCTCAGGTGCAACTTAGCTATAGTTTGAATATTTGTGTTACCAGTCTCCAAAGTGATAATACTAGAGGACGGGACCTTCAGAAGATGAATTCAGGTCTTTTACAAACGAAACCATGGAGACTTATCTTACCCCTCCCACCATATGAGAATACAGCTAGAAGGTACCATCTATGAATTAGAAATCAGGTCCAAATCTAACAATACTTTGATCTGGAACTTTGCAGCATCCAGAATATAAAAACAAATTACTGTTGTTTATAAATTCATGGTGTTTTGTTATAGGACCCCAAACAGACTAAGAAAACAAATGATTGTTAAAGTCCAAACTCATCACGTTTTTATTTGATCAACTATGACACACACTACTCTGCTTGGCATCCTTCACTACATGCATATTTTTGTCGCTACTTATTTAACACAGAATCCGTCCTTTTACCCAAAGGTACAAATTTGCCAGTTTTAAAACTTGCAAACAAAAGGTAGAAAACTTTATAAATATTCAATCTGCTACTATAATATTTTGGGTCACAAATAATTCATGCATAAATATTAAACATCAATGTGAGGAATGTTTTAGAAACCCTAATGAGAATATCTATCAGGTTTATAAACTGTATTTGCATCAGCTTGCGCTCAGGTAGAATTTTCAGGGTTACCTGTATGTGTATCAATTAATCAATGTGTTTATTGTGCTATAAAGTATTCCTAGCATCAAGACAAGGACTTTGTAGGAAGCCAAGACATTTCTGCTCCAGGAGTTTATAATCCTGGAGAGACACAAGAAAGAAATATACACCAGAATCACAAATGAGACCGTGGGTAACTAGGTGCCCCTGCTACGAACTGGTCAATAACAGAGAAGGAGTGGGAGAAAATAGCCCTAAGGAAACAGAGAAACGCTCCCTGAATAAAATAGCAGAGACATTTGATCCTCTAGCTAATAGAAGCCAAATTAACAGATGGAAATCAGTCTGAGAGAGGAGCTGCCTCCTCAAAAAGAGGAGAACAAACGAAATTAGACCCAGATCAGGAAGAGATTAGGCAAGGCCTTAATAGCTTATTTAACAACAAATAGAAAGTCATTGGGAGTTTTTTATCAGAAAGATATTTCTACTTTTTTCTACTTCCAATTCATCTTCTATAAACACCAATTAGGATCTTAACATAAGCATGGCAATGATGTAATTCAAGATTCTCCTTTTAGTTGATTCCAGGCATCTTAGCCCCATTTTCCTGATCACCCCCGCACCCCCTCACACACCTCCCCAGCCATTCCGTGGTATCTCTGAGTTACATGTGCACACCCCACACCCAAGCACACACTGTGTCCAAATGCCCCACCCCAGGGCACCCCACAGTGGCATAGCCCCAAGCACACCCTTTTGTCTTTCTCCACCTGGTAAGGCCCAGAACGTTTTGATCACTAAGAATTCTTTGTCACACTGCAAAACCTGTGATCACTTAGTGATTACAAATCTCTTACAGATTCTGTCGTATATAAAGTCATTTATAAAGCTACAAAAGCGATTTTTTACATTTAAAATAAAATCTACCCTAAGTTAACTTTCTTTTTTCCCCTTTTTACATACATAACAGTTACACTGAACATGAGTAGTTTGTGCACATATGTATCGCGTCAACATCATAATCCCTTTCCGCCCCCCTTTCTGGCCTTCCCCATTCCTGCATACTCCCACTATCATTCCCATTTTGTTCTATGGAGTGTTTTTATTCTGAGTTTCTTAGCCTAGAGAAACCATGGAATATTCAACCTTCTGCATTTGATTCACTTCACAGAGCATGATGGGCGCAAGCTTTATCTAATCACCTACAAAGCCACAAATCTGTCTTTATGGAAGAGTAGTACTCCATTGTGCACATTTTTTCTACTAAACATGTCAATTGTGTCTTCACTTGAGTTCATGAATTTTTATACTTCCTCAAAATATGTATAAATATGAAAATAAACGCATATTGAGAGGCAAAGTTATCACTAAGAAAGTGGAGAAATGTGTGACGTGAATATTATCAGACTACTTCATAAGTACTTATTTATTTACTTATTTTGATCCTGGGAGTGAACCCTAAGGTTTCACAATGAACTATATCCTCAGTCCATTTTCAGTTTTTATTTTAAGACATGGTTTCGCTAATTCACTAACTTGCCCAGGCGGGGCTTGGAATCCTCATCCTTCTGCCTCAGCCTCCCAGCGTGCCAGGATTGCAGGCCTGTGACGGCAGGCTTGATGTAAAAGCATGCTTTGTTTTATGTTTGTCACCTTCTTTGCCATTGAGACAGGAATCATGTTTTCTACAATGATTCATAAATACCTTTTGGAGTTGGACACTACCTAGTTCTTCAAGTCTGTCTTGGTCCACCTGCATCCTCACCTTCTCTTCATTCCTTGAACTTCCTAAAATCATTACCACCTTTAAAAAGTGTCCCTGCTGTTTGGAATAACCTTCATATTACTATTCATGAGGAAGATTTCTGGCAGCCTTCAGATTTCAGCTTACTTACTATCTCCTCCTTCCAAAGGCCTTTTTCTGACTTCCAGTGTGTAGCCACAACCTCTATCCTCCACTCCTGCTGATATTCTCCATAGAAGACTCTGCTTATTTTATTCATTAAATTAGCAAAAGCATTAATCATGTATTGACGTTTTCACTTGCCATTGTCTACTTAATGGTATGGTAACGACAGTCTCCTTTTATAGTACCATATCCTCAAATGACCTAAATATCCTATTATATCTCAAACACTACATGTTTCCGGTTCTAAAACTAATAAACCTCCAGCTAGTCTGACCAAGGGAAAAAAGTAAAGACTCAAATTATCAATTCAGAAATAAAAT
Organism: Ctenodactylus gundi; assembly: GCA_004027205.1. NCBI lineage: Eukaryota > Metazoa > Chordata > Mammalia > Rodentia > Ctenodactylidae > Ctenodactylus > Ctenodactylus gundi. The sequence continues at coordinate 315,068 of PVKB01000734.1, read as the reverse complement.
TTTGAATATCATTTCAAATTTTATGAAAAAAGTTTTTAAATGAATATAACAATATTATGTTGTAAGTATGACAATTTATGTTTCAAGGACAAATATCTTGTAAACCTCAAATTAATAAACTTGAAGAAGAAATAAGAACGCAGCATTACTTTTTATTCATTTATTCATTAAAGAAATTGAAATTATAATTTAAAGATATGACAAAAATCCTATATCCACAAACGTGTACACCAACGAATTGTCTAGTATGTAAAAAAAAAAATCAAACCTACAAAAATACTTTCAGATAAGAGAGGAGAAAATTCCTAACTCATGAAACTAATATTACTGTAATATAACCAAAGAAAAATAAAAATGTGATCACAAAATAAAACTTCAGATCCATATTTCATGAAAATATAGCTGGAAGCCCTTAACGTTAATTAGAATTAACTATTTACCAGGTTAAATCTTACAATGTGTAAAAATATTATATATCATGATTCAACAGGTTTCATTGAATTTCAGGAGTTTAACACATGAAAAGTAATGAATGTAATAACTGTTTTAATAGAATAAAAAAGCATAAACCTTAATGATTTCAATAGATACCAAATGAGCATTTCATGAAACTCAACATGTATTTATGATTTTTAAAAATCTAAACAAAGTGAGACTACAAAGAGACCTTATCAGCCTACTTAAGAAGATATCCAAAAAAAGCCTGAAACTAATTTACTCTGTAGTGAATGATTTATGTCTATGAGCAAGAAAAAAAATCAAACTTTGTCTCATCAGATCGAGAAGAAATTAAGAAAAATACATCCTAAGATATGATTACAAATGGAAAAATTTCTAAGGAATCTATAATATAGTAACTATAATTTAAAATTAGAACTATCAAAGCCATAATATGTCAAATTAATAAAAGTATCAAAAATTAACATTTAATAATACAATGATAAACAATTTGATAATAAACAGAAATGTAACATTCAAATTCTAACATTGCATTTACAGCAGCATTAAAGAAATAGGTCTTCAAAATAAACTTAATAAAAATTGTATAAAATATATATATTGAAACTTATAAACATTACAAAAGAAAATTCGATAAGGTCAAAATAAAGATAATATTCTAATAAATTAAAACATTTAATTTTGTTAAAATAGCATTTCTACATATATTGATCTATTGCTTTGGCATAATCCTAGTCAAATGCTCAGTAGGCTTTTTATGTATAAGTCATCAAGATAATAGTGAAATTAATAAGGAAAAATAAGATATAAAGGAAAGCCAAAACAATCTAAAAGAAAAAGACAAAATGTGAGAACCTCCAGTTTACTAAAAGCTACCATAATTGACATAATGTTATGTCAGCTTGGAAGTCAACCTGTAGATCGATACACATAAAAGAGAATTTAGAAGCTTCTCAGTGATTTTATGAACTGATTTTTGGCACTTAACAGCAGTAAATCAGTGGTGGAAATAGTCTGCTGTAAATGATACTACCTTTTCATTCGGAAATAAATGAACCTCAACTTTTATTTTATGCCACCCATAAAAGTTAAACAATGACTTTAAAAAGATTCTAGGTCTACCTGCACACTAAAATCCTGAAACAAAAGGCCAAAACAAAATATTTTTGACATATTAAATCTTCAGTTCTTTAAAAGACACAATTAGCAAAATAAAAGGACAAACCATAACCTGAAAAATATTAAGAAACTACCTCTGATCAACTGCTTGTTTTCAGAACATATAAAGAACTCATAAAAGTAAATAATGGGACACTCTTTAGTTTTAAATTTGTCCATGAATCATGTCCAGCATTGACAATTATTACAAAAAAAAAAGAGAGAAAGGAAACAAAATCGCCAATGGGATGCCATCACCACCCAAAAGAATAACTACAACAACCATCTCTCCAAAGCCTTGGTGCGCACACAGAGCTCTTTCTCATACAATGCCAACAGCAATCAAAGTTGGTAGAGTTTTTCTGGAAAACTGTATGTCAGTTGCTAGGAAGGGGAAAATGAAGTGCAATACAGAAATCCCATTTCTCCATGTGACCTAAGAGAAATGTAAGCAGATATACAAGTAAAGTTGTATAAATGCTCTCAAAAGCATTATTCACAACAATTGGAATCTGGAAACAATTCAAATAACCCTGACCTGGCTAATGGATAGGCGAATTGAGGTATGTTTGTAATACAAAACATTGTTCAGCAATGAGAAGGAATAAGCATTTCTGCTTGCAACATGAATGATTTAAAACTATTATGATAATTTGAAAGAAGTTGAGCACCAAAAAAAAAAAAGACTTCATATTGTATGACTCTATGTGAAATTCTAGTAAGAGTGGAAGTCCAGTTGCTGACAGTAGATCAATGGCTGCCTAAGGTCGGGGGTCAGGGAATATAACTGCAAAGGGGAATGAAAGTTCTTTCTGAGTAATGGATATATTTGATGTCTTGATTGCAGTGATGTTTGCATAATATATGCATGCAACTGCTAACAAAGGACACATTAAAAGAAAATTTTCTTTCATATCAATTACCATTCAACAAGGCTTGAGTTTAAAAAAAACAGAGCCTGGATACTAAAAGAATTATGGTTCTACCAAAGAAATTTGAGTGAGACGGGGAAAAGGACAGAAACAAAGAGGAAGAGGGGAGAGAGAGAGAGATTAAGAGCGTTACAGCTCTGAACAACTGGAAGAAATACAGCAAATGAAGGCCAAAAGTTAAATAATAAGAAAAAGATAGCGACATTACAAGAAGTACCGTGGTATTGAACACCCACATAACCACAGGTCTGCCATTAAAAAAAAATTGTTTAGACGTGTGTGAATGCATAAGAGACACAGGGAATAATGTCAAAATCTCTTCACAGTCTACACTATATGTAATCCACATTGTGTCTGGTATACATGTTTCTTAGTTTTGCGTAGAGCTTTGAGAGTTGGCCCCTAATTCCAATCAGTTGCTGTAACCAAGCTCTTGCTGCATACATACTCAAGGTTACCCCATGTTGGCATATGTGTACAAAAGTCTTGCAAATCACTAGTATTTGAAAAGTATATATTACTGAGGTGGTTGATAACAGTTTGCTATCAGATCAGTTTGAATTTAAGCCTCAGATGTAAATCTCAGTACTAACAAATTTCAGTTTCTTCATTTGTTAAAATTGGAGTAATACAAACTTCTATGTAATTATGTTTCTATGATTATTAAAAGTAGTAAATGTAAAGGTCAATAAATGGTGACTTTTTTTACTTGTTTACATCCTGAGATGCAAGACCCTTAGTACTACTAAAGCAAATGATTCATGCTATAACATACTGCTCGCTGTAAGCAAAATATTTAATCAGATACGTAGTGATTCCATAACACATGGATGGAGTCATTTACAAAATTATTAAAATGAATTTTATCTGTAAAATAAACTGTACCCTAAATTAATTTACAGAGCAGGTCAACTGTGTATTTATCTGAGTTGGTAAATTTTTTGTACTTTCTCAAAATATGTTTAAAAATGAAAATAAAGCCACATTGAGAAGTCAGTATTGCCAAGGGACTGGATATTCAATAAGGTAGCAAAGAAATGTGTAGTGAATAGGCATAACACACTCTTCCCCCATTGCCCCAGTGGGTGACTGGGTGACCCAGATGGGGCATCAGCTTGGGTTGGATCTCTCTGTTTCAGAGAGGGCAGCAGGCAGCACGGCTCTGTCAAGGAAATGAGCACCATGGACATGGGAGAACCGCTCAACATAGCAGCCATTAAAGAAAGAAAGAAAAATCTTTTCAGTATACTATGCTAATAGCTGGGCTTTGGCGTTACATTCACCTAAGTGGCAGAACTGCGAGACCCCCAGGCTCCTCGCTGTGGGTTTATAGTAGCCTGTGTATTGCCAAAAGAAGCCCAGAGAACCCAGCAGGAGTGGGAGAAGACCTTCCCCTGACAGAAGTAGCTGGCTTTTTTATTGTCCCTAAACCATGCACTGACCTTACTTATCTGTCTGAAATCATGATGACTGGATTAGGAAGATGTCAGCTAGACCCACCCCCCACCAGCCATAGCTATGTTTTTTAAAAAAAATCCCCCTGCTTCCCCTGGAGAACGGTCAGTCACTGGGAGAGGAGGAGATGTTAAGGAATGTCCAGATCCTCCCCAACTCCTCTAGTTTCCTACACATATCCCATTCTTCCTCCACCCATCTCGGGCTCCCCTCCAAGTTACTGCAATTCTGCACCTTCCGTAAAACTGGCTCCACCCCTCTCTGGCCTCCACCTTCCCACTTCGTCCTGTATTTACGGGTGAGGGAAGGGTGGATAGCCTCTTCACGTTAAAGAAACTTGGGGAAGTAAAACAAGATTTGGGTGATTTTACTGAAGACCCTGATAAATACATTGGAGATTTTGAGCACATATGATCCCCATATGACTTCACCTGGACAGATATAAGGCTCATTCTCTCTGAGACTCTAAAACCTCCTGAGAGACAGAGTCCAAGTGGAAAATATTTATGTCCTAGGTCATTACAATGCTAATCATGTGGAAAATAAGCATGTGCCTTGAGGCCCAGTTGCCTGTCCCACTGCATTCCCCCACTGGGATCCCATCACTCCCAGAGGGGAGTGGATGAGAAATCACTACATCTGTTGCATAAAGGTAGGATTAAAGCGGTCCAGGGATAAACCTCTTAACTATGGAATGGTCATTCAGGTAATCTGGAAGGATCAGGAGCCTCCCTCCACTTTCCTCCAGCAATTAGCAGAGGCTTGCTAAAAATACTACTGTAGAAGCCACTTCAATTGCTGGACAGGTCCTTCTTAGAGACAAGTTCCTCTCCCAATCAGTGCCTGACATTCCATTCATAAGAAACTCCAAAAACTACCGGGATAATTACCCACTCCTGAATTGAACACACTTCTGAAGAAGGCAGAGAAAGTCTTTTACAACCAGGAGCAAGTGGCAGAAAAAGGAAGGACAGTAGACACTGAGAAATATTGGCAGCCTTGTAAGGTGTATCCTATAAGGATGGAGGGCACCAGGAGAAAAGGCAGACTGCTTCTTGTGCAAGCCACTGTTGCACTTCAGGCATGAATCCCCTAAGAGAAAATGATCCCCACCTGGGCCCTGCCCCAACTGTCAGGGGAATCATTGGAAATGAGAGTGTCCTCAGGTCCCTTCAGCTACCCCAACATCAGTGAGTGTCCCCAGAAGCTACTCTGCTGGCTTTGCTGGCCCCCATTCACCTAGAGGAATCACATTTCTATCACCATTGGGGGTCATACCCTCTCCTTTCTCTCTAACATCAGAGCCAGATATTTGGTGCTTCCATTCTCACCTGGTTCCTGTTCTAAAAACAACGTAACCATCCAAGGAGTGTTTGGCCAGCCCCTTGAGAGATATTTTTCACAACCATTGCCTTGTTCTTAGGGGGATCTCCATTTCCAAAACCATTTTTGATAATTCCAGGAACTCCAGCCCCACTTCTTGAGCAGGATCTGTTCAACCTGACCCAATCAAAGTTCCTCCTGCCAGAGGGCATCACTCTTTGTTGTCCCTTGCAAGAAGTCTTGCAGGATGTGGAGCCCCAGGTATAGACAGATGGATCCCAGATTGGCAGGACTACACGGGCAACTCCTGTTGTCATAAGCCTGAAAGACCCATCCTCTTTTCCTCATCAAAAGCAACACCTTTTCCAGCCAGAGGTTAAGGAAGGATTAAAAGCCACCATTATTTCCTTATAGGCACAGGGACTCATCTGCTCCTTCACAAGCCCTTATAACACTCCTAACATGAGAATTAAAATCAAACAAGTGGAGTCTAGCCCAAGACCTGAGGCTAATCACTGAGGCTGTGGTTCTCTTGTATCCTGTTGTCACCAACTCATATTCCATCTTGGCTCAAATCTCCTCTGACGCTCAGTACTTTTCTGTCTTCAACCTCAGGGAGGCTTTCTTTTGTGTTCACCTTGACCCCAAAAGTCAGCCTCTTTATGTCTTTGAAAATCTATTAACAGAGGTGGGAAAACTCACCTGGACAGTCCTTTCTCAGGAATTCAGGGACAGCCTACACATGTTTGGCCTGGGTTTGGACCAAGATCTTTTGGATTGGAAGTCAGAAGAATGTATTTGTTACAATATATAGATGGCTTGATGATATGTGTGGCTGACAGACAACAAGTACCTCAGGGCACTACCTCTCTCCTCAACTTTTTGGGATTCAGAGGTTATAAAGTCTCTAAGGAAAAGGACCAAATATGTGAGCTCCAAGTGCATTATTTGGTCTAATAATCTGAAAGGCCTCCAGACAGAATTGAGCCAATAGTCTGTTTCGCTCTTTCCCAGTCACTGTGAAGCAACTAAGGGCATTTTTGGAAACTAGACTTCTTCAGAATCTGGATTGCAGGATTTGCTGAACTGGCAAGGCCTTAATAACAATTTTAAAATAAGCCCAGGCTAAGGGGACTCTAATTCCCTCATGGGAACCTGAAAACGGGTTCTCTTGTATTTTACTGCATTGGGCTTGCCCATATAGCCTCAGTACCTATTCTAATAACACAGAGAGGGAGGGAAGGCAGGTAATTTCTCCTGCTTTAGTAATCCTACCAATACAGTCCAACTCCTGTGACCCTAGGGGATATCTATCTCTTTTGTGGGCAAATTTTTAAAAATGTCAATGCCGCAGCAGCTGAGGTGGCCCTGTCAGCAGTCAATAACTTGAGAGAGTTTCAGCAGTCTTTGGACTCACTAGCTGGAATGGTCCTAGAACATTGCCAGATTCTACAATGGATGCTGGTAAGGTGAGCCGGGGTATCTGCAAACTTTAGTGGTTCTGGCTGCATCTACAGGTAGAAACTTGGACTCAAGTCATTCTCCAAAAGGCCAGATGGCCACAGGACTCATCCATTACTGACAGCCTGGCAGCCAAAGTTTTTGAACAAATCAAAGGGTGGTTTCCCAGACTCTCCACCAGGCCACTTTTGCAGGGTTACTGCCAACCATCATTCTGGTGTTAGCCTTTTGGCTAATGCGCTGTCTAGCCTCATTTCTAACAGAATTGAAACCACCCAGCCACAGACGGTGCTAGGCCTCTGAAGGAAGCCCCCTGACCCCGACATTGCCTACTCTCAGCATGATGCAGCCAAATAGATTGGGGCTCCTCCTCCTGTGGAATTGTGAGGTATGAGAATAGGCTAGGATAGGTAGGCAGGACAAAGGCCTTAGGCCAGCAGCAAGTTACTGGGGAGGAAGATGTCTTCTTGGCTTATTTGTTGTCAGGACAAAATACCCAGATACCCAACTTGGGGGGGGGGGGGGGGTGGGGGAGATATGATGTTTTACCTCACAGTTTCAGAAGATCTTACAGACCGTACATGGGCAGCCAGCAAGGGCAGAAGCACGTGACAGAGATAGCCAGAAGAAAGTAGTTCACAGCATGGCAGACAGATAGCCAAGTCAGGAAGGAAGGGTGGAGCTGGTGTACGCCCTTGCTGGCCCTGCCCCAGGGATAGGCCTCTCCCAACCAGGTCCCACCTCCCAACAGCACATGGTCCCACAGCCATTTCAAGCATCCAAGTACATGAAGCTTTTGGGGAATATTGCAGATGCACACCAGGACAGATAATACAGTACATTCCCATCTTATAAAAGTAGACATTAAAATACAATTCATAAATAGTGGTCATTTTAATATGATGAGATGAATGACTCTTTGGATTATCATTTAATTCAGTTTGCTAGTATTTTTGCATCTATATTTGTCAGAAATATAGGCTGATCCGTTTCTTGTAATCTTTGATGACTTTGGTATCACGATAACTTTGGCCTGGTAAAATGAATTTGGAAATGCTCCCCTCTTTTCTTAACTTTTGGGAAGAGCTTTAGAAAGATTGGTAATAGTTCTTCAAATGTTTGGTAGATTCAGATGTGAAGCCATCTGATCCTGGGCTTTTATTTGATGGTATACATTTCATTACTATTTTTAATCCCTTCCTTGCTGCTAGTTTGTTGAGATTTTTGAATTCTTCCTGATTCAGTCATGACCAGTTATATATGTTTTGAGAAATTTATTCTTAGTCTTATTATCATTTAATTCAGTGTTCTAGGATGTAATGGAATATTTTTATCTTTATGCATAGCATACATATAAAATTTGTTGTTTAATTTTATCTCTTCAGTATCTACTGTATAACAAAACTTCTTCATAAAACATAGACTAAACTGATCTGGAAACAAGGCTCCATCATCTTTTAGGCATACAAGTTCAATAACAAATGTACAACATTTAGCCATGCAAATAAACTATTCTGATATTACTAAAATAAAAGTCAACAAAAGTCTGTGTATGAAGGCTCAAAAAGATAACTTACATTTTTATTTACTCAAAAAGATTTCATAGAGGAAATTAAAAAGTATATAGGAAGATGTCAGGCAAAGGGTAAAACGTTTTCAAGGGCATATATAACACCAGCTCAGTGCGAGGGCCAAAAGTGATATGACATCGGGGTCAGTCAGGACATGACCACAGAGTAGTAGTGGCAAATAGTGAGGGTCTTGTGTAGTCCTCTCTGGTGTTTGGCAATATATGTACATACACAGAATCACCAAATAGAAATATCACACCTTTAGAAGGTATAATTAAAGGGGTTGTTTATAAAAAGTAAGTAGAGTAGGGGAAAACCAACAAGCAGTTGATATAGACCATTAGCTGGAATTGGGGACAGCTAATGGCCCAGAGATGCAATAGAAAAGAGGGAGGGGGGACTGGAAGAGTAGCACAGCGGTTAGCAAGGGCGAGGCCCTGAGTTATTTTGCCCAGTACCACATAACCAGGTGTGGTAGCACACGCCTGTAATCCCAGCACTCAGGAGGCTGAGGAAGGAGAATTTCTGTGAGTTCAAGGCCAGCTTGAGCTACACTGAAATTTCCGAACCAGCCTGGACTACAGAGTAAGACCCCATGAAAGAGAGAGAGAGAGAGAGAGAGAGAGAGAGAGAGAGAGAGAGAGAGAGAGAGAGAGAGAGAGAGAGAAGAAAGAAAGAGTGAGTTGATGATACCCTGAGACACCTACAGCTGTACAAGGATCTACAACGGCACTTGGAAAAATGATCTATCCAATTCAGTCTCAGGTTCTCTCCACCCCTTGCATTAGTTTCTGTTTCCTATTATACTAAACCAGAAAGTAGATGTCAAAGACGTAAAGCTGGTGCTTTTTATAAAAAATCATTCTTTTGGGGCATAAGGTAGGATGAAAGGGATAAAGATTCTCTCTCTCTCTCTCTCTCTCTCTCTCTCTCTCTCTCTCTCTCTCTCTCCCTCCCTCTGCCCATCTCACCATTATGCCCAACTCTGTACCTTTATGTACCTTATACATTGCCTCTTTCCATTCCACAAAAATCCTGGAAATTACTTATATTTATTATCTTTTTTAAAACGAAGAGAATCACATTAGATACACTACGCATGTTGTAAACTGGGTTTTCCCCTCCAGACTTCTCAAGAGAAATGTCTGGAGTTCACCATGTCCTTTCTCCCTTAAGTCAAGAGCCAGCCTCACACGGTATGGGAAATCACGAGAAACACACTGCTAAACAAAACTCACACATCATCAGCACAGTTGTTTAATACTATTTTCAGTGTTATATTTGATATGTTACTACTCATCTATAAAGACAGATAGGTTGGAGGCTCTGTAGATAAATGGAGGCAACTTGAGACCCTCATGCTTAGTGAAGTGAGTCAGAAGCAGAAGGTGAAATATAAAATGGTTTCTGTGATATGAAAAACCCAGATCACAATTATCTCATAGAGCTTAATGTGGGGAATAATGGGAACTAAGAGGGTCGAAAGAGAGAAGGGAAGGATTTGTAACTTTGCCACAATATGTATGTGCACAGAATACTCAAGATCAATGTAAAGTTTATGTATACATATCAATAAAGTAGGGGGGGAAGACAATAAATGAAAACAAAATGCATCTACTTAAAAGGAAATATAATTACGTATTGCATTAGTGTTACTTAAGATATTAAAAAGGATAACTATGAAAATATACTAAATATAACATGCATTCAGCAAGGCAACCAATTATAAATATGTAGAAATTCCATTAAATATTATGGCTGTCCTATACCTACAACTAGTTAAAAAGAAAATGAGAAAACAATCCTATTTATAATATTCAGAAAAAGACATAAAACCTAGAAAATTATGTCGAAAAGCATAGAATTTACATGAAACTTTACTAAGGCTCATAAAATGTTTAAAAGAATATAAAATTTATGATTTTTAATTAAGAAAGTTAATATTTTACATATTTTAATTTCCAAAGGTAACAAACCTCTAGTCAAATAACTAAACACACCATAAAGCTTAATTTACTTTTAAGTTCATATAAAATTCCTATAACATTAGACAAATTTAAATGAAACATAGTAGTTAACCAAAGCATATAGTAATGTTAAAATGTAATAAAATTGCAATCCAAATCAAAAATTATACGTGATACATATATTTGTATGTGTAAATATATATTCATTATTTCTGCTTGTCAAATCTTTGCATGACCCGCAAATATGTATTGAACACACATTTGTATAAGATTCTTTGATGCAAGATTTTACTCTCCATTCTATTCATGGTACTACATGTGTATCTTTTTAATCTAAAGTTTTTTACGTTAACAATACATAGACTTTTTTCCATTTTAATAATAGCATATGCAATACACACGGTTACATTAAATGAGAGTTTTGTGTACATATATATCTCAACTTCACATTCCCTTCCTTGACTCTCCCTCTCTCTTCTTCCCTCACCCTCTCTCTCTCATCCTCTCTGTCTCCCAGCGTCTCACTATTTGACTCTATTATTTATTTATCCTCATGACATATTTAATCTTCTGAGTCTGATTCACTTCAGTAAGTATAATAGTATCAAGTTGTAGCCATATCGACAATATGTTGTTTAAACATAATAGAAAATATGCACAAAGTCTATTGTTGGAGAGTTCACACAAAACCAAATATAAATGATCAACATATAAGTGAAGAAAAATTCAGTTTAACAAGAAAAACAAATTAAAATAATAATAAAGCAAATAAGATGGATTTTGCTATCGGTCTGTGAAGCTAAATTTTTAGAAGCTAGTGTTCATCTGTTGAGTCCATATCAATTATTTGATCTTTTTAAAAATGATGTGGCTAAAAATATCAAAAAGGATTTATTACCTGTGCTTTATACTTAGTTAAAATTCCTCAGAAAGAAATCATCCTAAATTAGCAGAATGTTTAGCTTAAAAATTTGTTTCTGGTGCTTTCAAATTTAAAAAAAAAAAAAAGCTAAATGCTAAAGACTTAAAAAACTATGAATTACCTGTAATTTTTTTTAATTTGTGATAGCACAAAATAAATAATAAAGAAAGAATGTTTGGGGGGCGGGGGTTGGTAAGGATATGGAAGTTATTGTCAACTTACAAAACTGAAGACTGAATTTTCCCGAAACAGAATTTTGCCATGTAAAGTTTTCTATTTAAGAAGAACAAAATTGAATCATGTTAATGAAATAGCTCATTACACAAAAAGTCAAGTTTCATGGCTCTATGAAAAAGCATACTTCAGTCAGGCCATGAGACAGGGGTGAGGTTCGCAAGCCTGCCGAGAATCAGGAATAAGTACAAACACCAAGGGACCCACTAAGAGCTCCTTCTCATCCTGTAGCCACACCAAGGCATATTGAGTGCACCTATCCTTACGTCACTGTTTAACGCTTAGCAACACAATTAAGCCACTATTTTCCAAGATACTTATTGGATGAAAGAGACAAACACAGAAGAATTTTGAGGACTACTGTGTTGTTTACTGCTGTGTCTCTGTAGGCAGACCATGCTGTCTCAAGGTTTGACAGACAGCAGTGGCCATGAGGACCTTCACTCTGCTTGAGGAAAACATTCCCAGGGTTTCCTACGTATGGTGTGACTTAAGTCTAGACCCAATTTTCTAAGTGTTTTCAGAACGGTTCCTCACATCACAAAATAACTTCTAGAGTACAATATTCCGCTCATCTGTAGGAAGCACGATTGCATGTGTGCAAAACCAAGGCATCTTATCAAGTTAGGGCTGAATTTCTCAAGATGACTTCAATTATCTCTAAAAATAAAAATCACATTAGGAAGGCAATTAAATTACTGTTCAGTCAGGCGTTAAATAATATTATGTATGTGTGTGATAATTTCATAGGCAAATGTTACAAAAAACTAAAAGCAGGTAATAATTGTCACTTTCATTAACCTGAAGTACAACATAGCAAAAATACCTTTGAGGGCCATAAGATCCTGACGTCCAAGAGTATGACATGTTCTATTACACTTATAAGTCTAATATAATAAGAAATTACCTATGCAAATCACTTAGTAAAATATTTCTTTGAAAAAAGTTTTCTGTCTTGAAATGAAAGAATAAAATTGTCACCTAAAAAAAGAAGGCAGAGCTGTAATATGTACATCTAGTCAAAAATAATATGTTGATAGTGAAAAGATAGTTTTCATTATAAGAAATAGAAGACATTTCATTGTTTCCAAGTAATACAATAATAGTATTTTTCATTGTTTCCAAGTAATACAATAATAGTATAAATACATTTTTAAAATAATTAGTTTGACTGAAACTAAATAACAGCTCCTTAAACTCTTCTATGAAAATATCACAAGTAACATTGTAAACTAACGCAAATAGCTATAATTTAACCATAAATTGTGAAAAGAAAACTTTCTATTCTTTTTTCAAGGATGAAAAATAAGATATCTTGCTATCCTGATGTACTAAGAATCTTTTAATAATTTGCTCTGAAGTTGAAGCAGCAAAGCCTTGTGCAGAAATGCAATCGCTCTACATAACAGTCTATTGGAAAAGGGAGTTTGACATTTATACAAGACTTAAGATGGACCAAGCAATGTCTGGCTTTAGTTTTCCAATTTCTTCTGGGTGAACAGTAGTAACGTCGTTAGGAGGTTAGTAATTATGTCCACTTGATGCATTATAAGTTGACCACCAAGAAGAAGACACATGCCCATAGCCCACACAACTAGCAGTTGGAGAACTCCGGTCTCCTACACAGTTCTTTCTGCCCACAGACTGGGCATCTAGCACTGTGCACATTTCCAGTGTATCTTTGACTCCTGGTGCCTCCAACAGACCACAGCTCAGTGGTCACCTGTTCTATAAAATCAACCTACTGTCCGTGAGTTTTTAATTTGTGCTCTTTGTCAGATGAGCTCCCTACCGCAAATGATCCCCTTTCTTTAGTTCCCATTCTCTTGTCATAAATGATCACAGTTTTTGTCAGAAACCTAAATTACTCTCAGTGTTTACATGAGTCTTTATTAACTTGCGTTCCCTTGTAGCTTCAGATAAAGCTTTTTCCATCCTAGGGGAGAGCCTCCCCAGTCTGTTTCAGAGCTGTTTGCCTCCAAACGCTGTATTTTTAACAGAATTAATAGCTCTACAAAGTTTTTCTCTTATCAGCACAGAGGCTTTGAATATAGCCTGAGACCGCAGTTCCTCATCTGACACGCCATTTCACCAGAGGACAGCGGTGCAGAAACCATATTGCATTTAGAGTTTAAACAGCCTGAATATAAAAGACAAAAATCCTGATGTTCTTCCAAGGAGCAATTCCTATGAGTCACTCCTGAGAAGTGGCTTTGCCTCACTGCTCCGCTGGAACATAATGATCTTCAGATGCCTCTTTCTCTCAAAGGAAACACGTTTAATTGGAGAGAGCAGAAGAAAAAACAATTGGGCCAAGTTTTCTCAGAGGATCTTAAACTGCTTTTCACAGCTCATTTTTAAGTTCCTTGCTTGCTTGTCTACCCTTCCCACAAGCCCCACACATATGTCACTTTTTTCAGAAATTAGTCATTCATAAAGAAACCAATTATTTTCACCAAAGTATTTCATAATTGCTTTCTAAAAATGAGAGCTGTTTTGGACAGTGCAATCAAACACAAACACACGAGATCATTAGACGATTACCCCAGTCCTTCATCATGTTAGTGGCCATTCGAGCAAAAACTTACTCGAAAGACAATAAATACAGCCATGGTTATGTCTTTTAGAAAGAAACAAAGTCAAATTCTGCAAGTTGAATCAAACTTCCTAACACAGAGTCGAGATCACAGACACCTCTCAGCTTCCCCAATTCCTAAGCTCCTGGTGATTCACCCTGGTTCTCCTATGGCGGCCAGAGTCCGCCACCCACAAATGACGTTTTCACATGGAAACAGTAATACATCCACCACACCAACATTAAAATCCTATCATATAGCCTCATGGGTGTGGCTCCAGGCAACCTCTGCAGCCGGCTGTCTACTGACCTTCCCTGTGCCATGCCCTGACACGGTAATGGCATTCTCACAAGCTGTTTTGTGTGACTTGTTCATTACTTGCCACCTAGGCTGGCATGTGAAGCTCTTCTGCTTGTGTTTATTTCTAATGAAGTGTACATCTCCGAGACACTTGACTGACTAGGTCTCTCATTTTACAGAACTATCTCATCCTGCCATCTCTCAGAACTTCCCTGATCATTCCTACAAAGCTCTATCCCCTTAGTGCGGAGTAGCTTTTATTCCTGCAGCTATCACTAACCAATATAAGACCTATTATCTCTCTTTTACATTAGAATATAAGTTCTGTGGTTTTTGAAGACACAACACATGTGTTCCTGCAGTCCCAACACTGGGAACAGTGCCAGAAAAATCAAAGGGATTTAAAAGTGTATATTATATTCATTAATTAATAGGTGAAAGATAAAATTGAATATACTTTGAAGCTAAAATTCCAAGTCATGCCTTAGTTCACAGATTTTGTATTAATTGTGCTCATTCCTTTTCAAATACTTTCTTTTTTAATATGTTGTGCCTTTGTCAATCACATATAATCTCAGAGAATCTACCTTTGTAGAATAGTTCCCCATTAATATTTATCCACAGAGAAAATAAAAGCAAATTAAAACAATCTGACTCCATACTTCCGGCATTAAAGTGTGAACCAAATAACTCTCAAGCAAACTATAGACAGCTGCTTGATCCTAACAATGTACCTCAAAGAGACTGTCAGATCGCCTGAAAGTTCCTATCACCTTGAGCATTCATGTTCTTCTGCTCTGGAAATAACTAATATTCCCAATGCATTCTCTACTTCTATTGCTTGTTTGTTGCTAGCTTTAATTGACCAGAATCCATTTCTCTACGTATAGTTCCAAATCTTAACTGATAAATGCAATAAGCTTATGTTGAATCTCATATACCTTAAAATACAAAATGTGACAGGGAGGTCCCCCAATTCTCTCTCTCTCTCTCTCTCTCTCTCTCTCTCTCTCCCTCTTCTCCATCTTTTCCCTCCCACTCCCCTTTCCTTCTCTTTCTGTCCTCTCTTTCTTTTCCCTCCTTCTCTCTCTTTCTCCCTTCTCCTCATCACTGTCATCTCTGGTCTTCTCTTCTTTCTCTGTCTCTCTCTCTGTCTCTCTCCCAACATCATTTATCCCTTCTCCCATTCAGAATTAGCTGAAGTTATGAAGTAATCAATGTGATTAGGCATATCAAGTTATTAATACTTAATACTTTCTTACTCTTGTCAGGAATATTCTCATTTTTTTCTAAACAAGATACTTTACATCAAAATCAATTATTTGATTTTTATTTGTTAAAAATTCAAGCATGATGACAAAGAAAATTCTGGAGTATAGAGAGTTTTTTTTAATTTTTGTTAAACTATTTCGTCGATCTGACCCTGACTTCTTTAGTGAGGAATAAACACGGGGCTACAGAACTGACAACTCAAGCACCAATAAAAACAACGTACTTAACTTGCTTTTGTATTGTGTACATGAAGCATCCAACTCCCTTGTAAACATAACTAGCACAAAGAGGTGGGTAATGTTACTGAACGTGGCTAACAGCCTTTAGGGGAATCTGTCTCCTCCTCCTGAGTGTTAGAGACAGAGACCGAATGAGACATGTGTTTCTAACCCATTCTGTATCGCAATGGGTATGGGACAGACAGGCTCACGACTGGGCAATATAGCACTTCCTCTCAGCAGAATGGGACACAGGAGAGATTCTCCCTTGCTGGCTTTGAATATGTAAGCTTCCTTGTCATGAGGGAGCCATGTGGCAAGGATCTGTGAGGGCTCAAGGGCTGATGTACCAGCTGACACTCAACAAAAAAGTGACGACTGTCCTACAACCACAAGAAACTGAGTTCTCCACGTGACCCAGACGTTCACATTGTCCAGTGATCACTGTGACTGGAGCATTGAGACTGGAACGGTCTCTAGCAGAAAATGAGATAAACCTTGCCCAGAGAGATAGAAACTGCGTGTTATTTTATGCCGCCACATTTATGGCGATTTGTTACGCAACAATTAAAAACTGACATTTTACTGTCCTAAGCAGACACAATTAAATAAGGTATGATTATAAAAAATAAATTGTGAAATTAGCACACACATTGTTCTTTTACTAACTTATTATAAAGCATCAATATAAGGATTAAATCACAAATTTTATGTGCAGAATTGAAAGCTTTATGTGAGTATTAAACATCACATAAAAATGAACTCCCTTCTCATCTGCTTCACAATTGTGTTCAGCAACTCTCGCTGCTTCCGTCTGCCTGCCAGTAGTGTGAACTGCCCGTGACCAGTCACCAGCTGTAGTGAGAGACAGGAGGGATCTGGGTACTGGATATTGGCTTTGAAATGGATGGAATCCATGGAAGCCCAGATATGGACATGGCAAAACATTTTTTTCTCTCTATTTAGTCCTTTGTCATGGCTCTTGCTTCTTACTCTTCACTTCAGTCCCTTGCCAAAGTGCCACTAGGACACTTATTCATCGCCAGTTTCCATTCGAACACCAACCTAGATTCGCCTCCTGGAATTTTGACATATTGCTGAAAAACCACCGCTGCTTAAAAGCCCCCATTGCGAAGTTCCTTTCGCACTTCATATCTAGAAACCACTACGCAACTACAGTCAGGAAACGGGCTCATCACACCATGCAGGCCAGATGATTGAAATTAGCAGAATATATCATTGTATATACATATTCTCACACGTGTGTCTTCATGCATACATATGGATCATCACACACTCATAACATCTATATACACTCACGTGTATGTACATATATGCTAATTTGAAAACATTACAAATCTTAGCATTCTCAGATTTTCTGAAAATTCTGGTCATATTTTCCCAACAAGCAATTACAACTTTGAGAAAAGTACTTATAGTATAAAATTCTTACCTCAGTACTCAAAAAAACCTCATAGTTTTTTTTTAAATTATGCATTCCAAGCTAGTGGTGTTTTTTGGAGGGGGGCACTTATGGTCTTGCTATTTCTTCTGGTTTGTCTCAGTTACGAATCTCAGTTCCAAGGTCTCCTTTTGTCTTTATTCACAAACTGAATGCTACCCTGGCAGCCCACTACGATTCACAACCCGTCCTCTTCCCCTCCTCTTTTCTTTCCCCGCCCTTTCCTTTTTGTCCTCCTCCAGGGAGTTGTGCCCCCAGTACAACACTAAGTGCACCAGAGTAAAGGAAATTAAAGGTGAGGGTTTTTTTAAAGCTATGATGGGAAATAAAGTTTAAATTCTTTGAGGAGCCTTTAATATTAACCAGAAGCTAATAAAATCTCAAGCACAATTTAACATCAACACATTTTGATTGCATCTTACAGTGACAAGCCACAAGTTTAGCAATAGATCCAAGACATAAAATGAAGATGAAATTCAAGAAAAATGTATCCAGCTTGAAGCAAAATATCCAGTTACTCCATCTCTCCTGAATCAACCGCTAGTGCTATACACAACTAAAACCACCTCTCTGCATACCGCTAACTTTATTTTAAAAAGAATTCTTTAAATGAAATCAGTAACATGCTATAAATACTTACAATTTCTTTACGACAGCTAGGAATTCTTTGAACTTCTCTGTGGACCCTTTTTGTCCATACAAAGTGGAGCCACCATGGGCTTTTCTAATATGGACAGCCACGTTGTGCATATCAAGTGGGTATTTACTTCCCTCGGCAGCTTCAGTAGGTTTTCTGCAGAAGAAAACATGAGATTTTATGTTACGGCATTGTGCACAAAAAAATATATATTTACCAGAACTTTTACTTTGTTGGCAATAGTTAAAATGAACACTGTCCTGAGATAATTCGGCATTTTAATGACATTTTTTTCCAATGCCTTACAATTTTTCTTTTCTCTGCAATGCTTGTTATATTTAACATCTAAAAATTAGCTGACATTTAGAAATTAGCTTATATGCAATATTTTAGTGAAAAGAATTTAGTTATATCTATTACAAGTATCTTAAAATATTGAAATACATTTCATAATCCATTATGTTTGTGTAATTGAAGGCACTCATTTTTTCAGTGCTTTTACTTCTTAGAATAGTTTTGCTCTTTCAGTTCTGTTTCCCATTAGTAAGCTATGAACATCCTCAAGGTAGCCATCATACCAGATTCTTGTGCTCTGTATGGTATGTTACACATTCAGGTAGGTACTTACAAAATATATGAATGAATGAATGAATGAATGACTAGTCCTCATTCATTTTTCCCCTGCACCAAGCATTCCTTTTAATAAGCACTGAAAACTTAAGGGAATGAATTCAACAAATGTTGGCCACTTTAAAAAAAAAAAAAGACAAGAACTGGGAAGATGATAAAAAAAACACAGAGGATTAGGCCCATCCCACAGATTAAGACATTTTTATGCATAGTTAGATTTTAAGTTAACTATAAGATAATATATGGAATAACAGCGATAAATTATCATAATATCTAATATTGAATTGTTAAATATGTTCTCATTAACCATGAGAATATAAAATCATTCTCATTTGTGATAATGAAAAGATTGCAGAAAAAGACGGTGTCTTTTGCTCTGAGATAAAAATTTAATCTAAGACTTATAAAATGAAAGAGTAAGGTCATGAATATTCTAGAAATTAGGTACTTGGAATATTCCTGGTAGGGACCCTTAAAAATACAAAATTACTCTTCAAGACTATTTTTATCCTGTCAAATAGCCACTGTATAAAAGATAAATAGACTTAATTAATCTTTTCATGCTTTTCTGGCATCACCACATGTGATTATTTGTGGATTAATTTTTAGTCAAGGTAGATGATAGAGATGCATGGAATTATTTAAGGAATTGGATTGCTCCCATATAGACCAAGTAACTGCAGAGATAATTCTATTCCCTCCACTGATGTTGATATTTTAAGTTTTTGGCATTGTTTTTATTGATTATGAAGCAAAGAAAATAATATTCAAATTCAAGTTTAAAAAATAACAAAAACAAACCCTAACATACCACCCAGACTTTTAGCAGCATGTACAGTATAGTACAGTAATTTCACTACAGATACATGCCCCTCCCTGGAGAGATAACTATTCAGTTGAATCTTGTTTCTATTACTGCCTTAATGCCTTAATTTTCAGTATAGACTAATAAAAAAGAAAAAATACAAAAATATGTTCCTTTAAGAGGACAATTTTGGTTTTGAATATTTCGAGTTTTATAGAAAGATTGTTAAGGTTTCGTATCTTTTTGTTGTTATTCTTCAACATTGTGTCCATGACTATAGTCCATTCACTTCCCTGCTGTGTAAGAGTGAATTATGTATTTCTGTGCCACAAAGGTATTTTGTGTCTTTTTTTCCTTTTTCTTTTTCAGACAGGACCTCACTCTGTAGCCCGTGCTGGTCCTCAACTCACTATGGATCCCAAGCTGACCTTGAACTCAGAACAATCTGCCTGCCTCAGCCTCCGGAGTGCTCAGGTTACAGGCGTGTGCCACCACATCTGGCTTTATGTGGTGCTTGCAAATCAAACTCAGAGCTTTGCACTTGCAAGGACCAGTGCTTTAACTGTTGTGCCATTCC
The DNA here is from genome assembly GCA_004027205.1 of Ctenodactylus gundi. Lineage (NCBI taxonomy): Eukaryota > Metazoa > Chordata > Mammalia > Rodentia > Ctenodactylidae > Ctenodactylus > Ctenodactylus gundi. The sequence goes on along the minus strand of PVKB01000734.1, from coordinate 295,109 downwards.
TTCAGGCCTCTTTCTTTTTGAGTCTTTTTGAGGAAAAAAAGATGTATTTTTTCCACTGAGGTGTTTTTATTCTGTTTTTCTATCACCAGCCATATATTTGAAAGACTTTTCCACAGATAAGCCCAGAAGTGGAATTAAGTCATAACCTGTATTTATTCCTAATTTTATTAATAAGATCAAATTATTTTACAAAATGGCCTCAATGATTTAGACTTTCAACAAGATGTAACTTGCAACTGTTCTACACTCTCATTGCCACTATGTTATAAGGATTTCTTCTTGAGAACGTACTGTAAGAATTCATGACTTTTTCATGTATTTGTTACTACCGTTACAGAAAATGGCTAACTTACAAATGGGAAAGCTATTATGTTAAAAGTTTGAAATACTATTAAGACATATGCCTCTTTTGGCTGTGTTAATATTCGATCGTGCAAAAGACATTATTGTTAAAGACTCTCTGAATTTAATCGTGAATCAACAGAATGCATCAAACAACCCTTGCACTTAATTTCTTGTTGCAATTTTAAATGCCAATGGCATTACTAATCTGAAGTATTCACATATTAACCCATGATCCTTAAAAACATCTCTTTATAATAATCTGTGTAAAAGCTTGACAATTATAAAGATTTCTTACAGCGTTTCTAAAGAAATGCTTTATTATTGTACTGTACTGTACTGTACATGCTAGGAAAAGTCTGGGTGGTATGTTAGGGTTCATTTCTGTTTACTTCCTTCAAGTAAAGGAGCTTGTGCTTCCATCTGAGTTGCAAGTTCAGCTATTTGCTCCTTCTCATGTGGTCCACATTCACTTGCAGGACAATCAGCAGACAAAATAGAGGTGATGTGAACATTTGGGTATGGCCTGAAAATTTGGAAGATACTTTCTCAAAATGAAGTTAAAAGTAAAATAAGATCATCACTGCCAAAAACAAATGCTACCAAGTATTGTCAATAACAAAATTCAAGCTTTCAAAAATGGGATGTTAAAAAAAAGCCAGGGTCCACCCTGGAAGCTTGATAACTTCCCAATACTTTGAGGCTACTCTGATTAAATCAGTGGTATTTTAACAAAGACTGATTTTTTATATTGCCTAAAGAAACATCCACATTGGGAAAAGCCAGTTGAATCAGTGGCCAGTGTTTTCCAAAGGGTTAATGTATTTAACTGCGAAACTGTGCATCAATAAAAGAGAGATTAATAGTTCAAAATAAAGTTTTTATAAACAGCAATATTTTTAAATTAGCCACATTGTAGACTAACAAAAAGAGGCTCTGTAAACTCAAGTCATAAAGATTAGCAGTTCCATAGCGCAAAATACAGTAGCGTTATTTATCTCATTCAATCGCATTTATCATCCTCAATTTCTCAATCTTCCAATATCATTACAAAAACAGTGATATCGTCACCATTTTTAGATGAAGAGGTTAAAACTCTAAGTTTGACAAAAATTTCTTAAGACAACACAATTGTCCAACTGCAGAACTCAAATTTAATCCCATATCTGATTTGCACTGAAGCCACCACGATACATTGTACTTCCTGAACACTTGTATCTTACCTCTTAAAGCTTTCACATTTTTTATTTCCCCAAATTTTCCTTTATGCCCATTTTTAGTAGCTCTATATACATTTTACTAACTAGTAATTAGCAGCAGTAATTCAAGTGCTCTTTCTTAAGGTGTTTGTTGAAGGATTCCTCCAAAAGAAAGAAATAGTTATAGATAAATTCCTATCTCCTCAGGGGTACTTTACTAAATTCCAGGGCACTTCATACTAAATAAGAAAGCTCACAATGTTAAACAGGTGACCAAGCATACTCAAAATTAAAAATTGAAGAATCCAAGATAAGTTCTATTATAAATGCTTGGCAATCAACATTGGAATATTTTCCTTTCATATACAAAAGGAATATCTTAAGGTTAGACTGAGGTCAACAACATTTACCTGATTTCTACTAAATTCGTGTTCATATCAAAATTACTCTTCTTTTTTTGCTTCCAAAAGGCAATATACAATGTGTAGTTAAAAATGAACAGTTGGACTTACATGTATCCTTTCAGCTAAAGCTATGACACATTTTTCAGAATACATAACAAGATACAGAAATGGGCAAAATAAGAGTATCACCAGTTATCTGCTAAGAATAAAAAATTTTAAATTCAAATCAAAAAAGAATATCTGAATCTAAGAAAGCACTATATTAATATACACTTACAAAAGTATAAAGTTTCTTTTTTTATTTGTAATCCAAGTTCCTTCTATTCACAATTTTATTTAAGAAAAAATTCATTCAGTTACTAATTCAAGCATAAAAGTATTCACTGTATTTTCTCTTAACTCCCGGTTATGAATTGTTTTTATTTTGCCAGTCTACCCTATTTTTTTATCCATAGAATATTACTGAATTAGTCACACAACTGGGGGATTACAAAGGGACTTCAGCTAATTTTAACTTCTCTCTGATGTTGTTCAACTTTCCTAGATTAACTATTTATAAGCCTCTTACACACTAACCTCACTCGGCTTCATCCAGTTCCTTTCCCACATCTATAGACATCTTCCTTCGATATTAACACCCTACCTATGATTTTTACACATGGTTGGAGGAAAAAATGTGAAAACACTACCATAGTTACTCAGCTGTACTGTTTGTTGTTCGTAAGTACTTACTTTCAATTCCCTAAGGAAAATAACTAAATGTAAAAAAAAAAAAAAAAAAAAACCGAGACCTCATATTGTTCAGAAGTTTCCTTCATTGCTTTTTAGTAACCTCCTCAAGCAGATCTTAGCTCTACAGGGCTAATTTAAGTAATGAAGCAGGAAGAAACTCAATTTGGGGGACTGGAAGAACCCCTTTAGGATACATAATTGCGAAGGCAAATATCTTGCCATCAATAATAGATATGTTGAAAGAATCTCCAGACTTTCAGCCATATTATATTGAGCCAAAATATGAACTTCTTTTAAATCCCAGTGGAGTTTTTCTGTTCTTATTTACATATGGTCTATCATGAATGGGATTTATAAGATAACACATAAATATTCAAATTATGTCTTCAGCTGAAATCGTAATTTCTCTGGGTCCTTTACCTACATCTTAATTGCTGGTCATAATTGTCTGCTATTTTGGAAGTGACCAAGAATTCCATGCAATAACAAACAACGTTAGCTAGAATTCACCAGCTACTTAAGATCAAAATTAAGTTTCCACTTTCAAGAAAGTGAAAAGCTCTCCCCAAAATTTAAGCAATTTCCCAGGGGATTGCATTCTGCTGTCTCCCTGCCCCTGTGCTCATTACTTGAGTGCTCTCTTTACTCCATGGCTCATCTATCCAGAAGTGAAAAAATAATATAATAAAGGATTTTTTAAAATTTTTTCAATAGCAACTTCTCAGAGCACGTATGGTAGAATTTAGCAAATCAAAGATATCATAAAGAGATATGGCATCAATATAGCATCATGTCTGACAGAGCATACTCGAAATTTATTAATGTATCTGATATTATTTTTCATCACTGAGTCACAATATGAAACACTCCCAACAAAATGGAGGAGATGTTTAATTCAACTCAAAGTGTCACGTGATTCAGTCCATGACCAACTAGCCCCAAGTCAGAAACATCAAGGCGGAAGTGTGGCATGGAGTGAAACTGCTCAGTACATAGTGGGTGGGAAGCACAGACAGCAGGAAAATAGCACCTGAGAGAAAGGGACAACAAGGGACTACATACAGTCACAAAGGCCGCCAAACCTCCATGATCCAACGAGACGACCCAGATGTGTGATTTGCTAACTTTTCTAACCCCAGGGCAGCTTTCAAAACAATCAAGTTGACAATCCACCTTAACTGTCACGTCTCTCTATGATGTGTTCACTCAATTCCCACCATGCCTCATTTCTCCTTACTCAGTGCACGCCTTTCTTCAAGTGCTTCCTGGATCCCCTTATTTCTTTCCTGTCTCTTTTCCTCTGCATTGCTTCACGTTTCAATCTCCACACAACTCAAACGAGAGCATTTCAATCAGTCGGAGCAATTCCGCTATTGACAGCACCTCTGCCCGGATGCTTCTTGTAAAAACTATCAGGAAGGCAGGAATGAAGCCTCACAGAACGAATGACCTTTCTCCAGAACAATCTACCGTTCTTCAGATGTAGCTATCATAACAGCGTGGCTTTTCCACTCATGTTTGAGACTTTCTCGTGAACGCCCACTTTACTGCAAGAAAGCCCTACATCTGTAGGCAATTTCTACAAATTGCCACCTCTCTGGGCAATGATGTCATAGGCGATCCGAGATTTCATTTTTCCTGCATAGTGAAGGATTTCATTTGGACCTCAGAGAACAAGACCAGAGTATGGCTTAGGTAATTATAAAAACTTCTATAAGGTTCCCTCTTCCTACCTGCATAAAATTTTCTAAAAGGCCCAGCTGTTAATCTCATGAGCTGGTCTAGCATTCCTTCCTTTTTCTCTGTCTTTCTTATTCCCCCCCCCTTTTTCCTCCTTTTGGTCTTTTTCCTGCCTCCAACCAGCACTCCCTTCTCAATACTAATGGGAGAGATGATCTATAGGTTCTGGATTTTTTAAACAAATTTCTGGAAGCAGCTACAAAATCTACCAAATTGGGGAATTAAAATACGAGCTAAGATTGCATTGCCTGCATTTGGATAAGCAACACTGTGAACATTTTCACATGTGGTTCTCTTTGTCTCAGGTAGTCTTTCCTTCCTCTTGAACAGCTCTTACTTTTTGTGAAACTTAAGAAAGCCTTCCTTGGGGAAGCCACTAGCCCTCTGCCCTCACACGGTATCTCAGGGCAGTGAAGCCTTTCTGCAGTCACTTCTGCCTCCCCCTGCCCTAAATGCGTCACTCTTTCTCAGTCTGTCAACACTTCCAAGCTCTGAGCACTGGGACCCTGCTTAAATTGCACTTAGCACAGAGTTTCTGTGTTAGTATACCTTGTTTGGATAAATAAATTTTAAGAAATTATCATAAGCTTTATAGACCACATAGTTTTTTCCTTTAGTTTAAATTAGAAAAACAGAATTATGATATTCCCAGTTTTTAAATAGTAAATATAAGATCATTCATTTACAGACCTCAGAATTTCTCAGATTTTATAATCACAACAGGTACAGTTTTTTTTTTAATATTAGGCATGTAACAGTCTATGGTTTAACTACGTATCAATTACCCTGAGGCTAGATATAAACCAGCATGAAGAGAGCACTCCCTAGGAGGAGTTGTGTCTCACGGATAGATCCACCAATGCTGGGGAAAGAAACTGAGTCTCACAACACAAGCTTACAAAGCAATTCTTCAGGTTTGTCTTCCTTGAAAAAACCAGAACGTCTGTTTTCTTTAAGTTTTCCATTGCTTCAGCTCCAAATGCTCATCTTTACTTTCAAACATTCTCTGGACTCACTTTCAGAGAATTATAACCCATTTAGGTTGTACATGCACCATGCCAAGTTGACTTAAAGTATTTCGGGGGATGTACATATTACAAAGAACTACCACTATTTTCACCCAGATCACGTCTACACATTACCATTTTTAAGCTCAGAAGTAAAATTCTGAACTTCAGTTCAAGCAACTGGGACAGCCTACCCTGTCTTGTATCAAAAGTTCAAGTTTACACATCAATTCTCAACACGAAACATCCTATGACAGCTTTTAGATTGACGGTAATTTGGCCGGCTGAGCATTCAGATCTCTGGGCCCATGAAAAATATCCCCAACAGGCCTTCTGCGGTAAAGCTGCCTCTGGCATTAGAGAATACTTGTAAAACAGTTCGGAGACTGGAGGGAAGGGAAGCACACAGCCCAAGTTTTTTTTCTCTTCCTTAGTCAAATTAAGGAATTGAAAGTATATAATACAAGCATAGAGAAAATGATAATACAAAATATTACCGTTCCCTGTTCAATCTATAAACCTGGAAGCTACTCCTCTACATAGAAAACTACCACTGTCTCTCTTGTCCTTATTTTATCCTATGTCAAATTAAAAAGAAACTTATTAGAATAAAATATATAATGAGCAATGTTTAGACTTCCGTAAAATATTTTCCATCATTCCTATAGCCTGTATGTTCTAAGTAAAATTGTATCAAAGTAGTTCCAAATTGCTTGCTGTGAAACATGTGATCTCCTGTGAGGCATGTGATTTGCTGCTAACTTAATAAAACAAGCAAAATCTTCCTTCAGTATCTGGGGGTTGTTTCTAGGACACCCTGAAAATACCAAAATCTGTGGATGTTCAAGTCCCTTGTCTAACATGGGGTAGTAAATGTATATAATCCCACACTTTCTAGTATTCTTGAACTATCTTTAGATTATTTCAAACTTAATCTTTAGATTATGTATAATATGTTACAATATGTAAATGATAAGAGTTGTTATACTACATTGTTAAGGAACTAGCAACAAGGAAAAAGCCTGCATATGTTTAGTATAGACACAGTTTTCTGAGTATTTGTAATCTGTGGTTGGATGAATACAGGGATATAGAACACAAGGTATTATCAAAAATATAGTGAATTTTTACATTTATTTTTATATTTTTAATCTATTACAGTAAACTCATTGCCATTCGTGTTTCTCAACATACGACCCACCACCACTTGAAATGTGCTTATTCCATTGTCCGTGTCATTTTCTGAGGCAGTTCTGGAAGTTCTCTGAGGCAGTTCCGGAAGTTCTCTTTCGTGAGTGTCTTAGTTTTGCTGTTGTGACTGCTTTCAAATCCTGAATCGGTCCAAAACATTTACATTTCATGATCAGTTGACTTAGGGGAAAAGCCAGAAGTCATGGGTCCAGATCCGGTGAGGAAGATGAACAAGATCATGCCATGGTGCATTTGCCACGCTGGTATGTCCATTGGGTTGCACACAGCAGCGGCATTCACCAGATTTGATAACGTTGCTTAAAGGCATTCACAAAAGAAGACTCAGAATTTCATTAGAAAGTGGCAAGAAGGATGACATAGTGTGGTTTAAACTCGGAAAAGTATTTTTGAGGCAGATTAACCACAATTTTTAAAATATAAACATCTACCACATATTTTGACCACTCCTTGCTTATAATGATCAAAGACCCTAAGACTTCATAGTGTAACTGAAATATCCCCATAGATGAGTAAAATAATACTCCAAAATATGGACTAAATATTCCCAATAGAAACATTTTTCAACAAAAGATTAGTTTGCTTCTCTTTTGATACTCTAATAGTGAAACGAATAATCTTAGTAGGCTTGCTTCTTGCATTGAAAGATGTAGACCAGGAGCACAGCATGTTAAAAATCTCAGGTTCCACCAAGGCCTTCTGAATGAGCATTTACATTTTAATTAACACCTCAGATGGTTTTGTACACACACTAAAATTTGAAAAGTACTGAACTATCTGGAGTTTATTAAAAGTTTGACAGTTTGTGTAGTTTGGATCTACACTGTCCAGCAAAAGATTCATGTATGTAGATGGGACCAGGGACAGGGGGATAAGTTGTATCAGTAAATTAATCCAGTGATTTCCTGTTCTGTTAGGATGTGGAATCCACTGGGAAGGTTCATCAATGAGGCATGGGATGGAAGGGTATGCTTCCCAAGCTAGCTCCGCCCATCTCTCTGGTTCCTGGCTGCCATGGGATGAAGGGCTTTTTTCTACTAGGCCCTCTGCGATATGCTTCTGCCATTGCCAGCTGCTCATAAGTAGACTGAGACCTTATGAAGCAGAACAAAAATAAATCTTTCCTTCCTTAAATCATATCAAGTATTATGTCCCAGCAAAATAAAAATGACTAAGACAACAGTAAAAGTTTTGTCACTGACTGCTAGTAAATATTTTATAATTCCCTCTTGACTAAAAAAAAAAAAAATTCCAGTGTTAAATTATATAAGCAGGAAGCCATTAGCCTCAGATTGTCTCTGTACTTTGACTTCTTAAGTAACTAACCTATACCTGACTTAGGAAGTAAGTGCATGGAAACCTTATTAGCAGTCCATTTTTTTAAAAAACAAATAGTTGGCTACAGCCAATCACAGACAAAATTTCAGCCAATCTCAGGCGGAGAAGATCATGCCTAAACAAAGAAAATGATTCACTTGCTTGGGTGCCTTGTTATAGCCAATCAGGTGATTAATCTACTTTGCTTCTGTGTCTGGCCTACAAAGACGATGTCCACTCACACTGCTAGGTGACTTCTCTAAACCTCTTTCTGGTTCTAAATGGGGCTTATTAATGAATCATTCCTTGTCCAAATGCACTCTGTTGCATTTAAGTTGCCTAAGATTTTTCTTTCAATACAATGGTGACTTATGCTCTTGCCTTCCACAGTATATTTTTACAATACAAATGTAAAAATTAATTAATCATATATATATATATATATATATATATATATATATATATATATATATTCAATTTGTATTCTTCATTAATATTGTTTCATTTTCCATAGTTTGAGTTTACCCTGCTGAATAGGATTATTACTTCATTCTCACTCATCAATGAAATTTATTTTTAGAAGTTGCAATTTAAATTTCCAAGTGTAGTTTTCTTCAAAAAAAAAAAAAACTCAAGTTATAGCAGATTTCATGCTAGCTGCACCACCAAGAGTTGGTTACCCTGAGAAGTCAGCCTGCATGAGCACATGGTTTAGAGGGGATGAAGGGAGGAGCTCCTCCCCCAAACACAGCCAGCTGGTCATGTTCCTGTCGCAGGGCAGCGGGGACCTGCTGTGCCCTCTACACTGGTATCTACTGAGGAATGGCTGGATTTTTCTGCTAGTACATTTCCTTTTGCTATTTTCCCCTTGACTCATCAGATTTCTGCCTCACAGCCTGCTCTTTCCCTTTCTAAGGTCCTGTAGCCCATCAGTACTAGCAGCATCTCATTCATTTTCCACTGGTGTTTATGGGAAATTCTGGACCTCCTGGTGCTACACACAGACCAAGTTAAGGCAAATAACATCTTGTATTGAGCCCAATTTGGGCCTTATTCTATTGAATTAAGTTTAAAGAATCATCTAAGAATATTTATTAAAGTATGGAAAACTTGGCCCCAATCCAGCAGTTCAAAATTGCCTGTTGTGGGATGGTCAGAGGTCTAGAATCAGTAATTTTTAAAAACTGTCCAGGCAATTTTACTTAATAGTCTGAGTTGATTATTACTGCTCCAGCAGATGAAGATTGTGCCACAGTTGTCTGGATGTTCCTACTATCTACATCCTCTAATTGTGAAATTTGTGTGAGGGTGGGAACATGTAGACTGACATTCCTGGAGCTCAGTCTAATTCCACTGCTTTCTTCCTCTCTCCTAGAAGTATTCCTTTGTATCACCCTCCTTCTCAAAGTAATATTTTATTTGACATTTTCTCAGAAAGCATGACACCAAGGATGTAGAGAAAAGTAGCATCTTACTGTTAGTGGAAAATATATCAAAAGATGATACAAAAAACATTAGCCTCCCTTTCATATATTTTCCCACGACACCTATAGTATCAAGGAAACAACAGAACCTGAGGTCAACAGAGCTAAAAGGAACCTTGAATGTCATCTGCCCAAGCATTTCACTCTGTAACATGATAACTGATGTCTAGATTGATTGATTTCTCCAAAGCCGTTAATAGTGGCAAAAATAGACACCCTATGTCAACATATGGCAGACTCAATCTGCTGCGTTTTTAGTGACTAGCTGAATTTGAGTACTGCTAAGAATTTCTAAAGAAAGAGTTCTATAATCTTATCTGGGAAGTTAATAGTGCATGGCTGCAATGTTACAATATTTCTGTAGTACATAAGGACCAATTTCAGTGAGGCATCTTCTTCATTTGCTGGATTTGCAGTTTGTTCAAACATTTAATTCATAATAAAATAATTTTCCACTCTTTTCTTTTTTCACAGAAGATTCTAAGATTATATGACAAGTATAATTTGAGGAAAGTGCAGATTAAGTAGAAATCTTTCAAGTTTTTTTCACATTTGCTCAACTCTATAAAATTTTGTGATAGACTGCATATGCTATTATACATTAGTATTTTCATCAGCCAACTTTTATTTTGATTAATTTAGTAAATAGGAATATGTTGAGAGATATGCCGTAACTAGTCATTCATTTATATTGATGATTTTCCCTCAGCTTTTGCCACACTATTTTTGGTCTACACAAGTTCAGGAAAAGTTTCTCTCTTTGATGGATATCTAGCTTTAATGTCTAACTAAAGAAAGATGCTTTTGTCTACCTAGTAAACAGTTGTTCTTGAAGTCAGTCTTAATCGTTAAAAAAATTATGCAATTTTTATGTTAACTAACCTTTTATGGATCTAAAAATATCAAAGTTGAGTAATATTTTTATGTAAGTCAATATTTCTACAAGGTTACAGACTTTCTTGCAAATATTTTAATTTCTACTTCTGTATACAAATGTCACATTTTGAGCAAATTTACCTCTAGTATAGGTTCCCACAATTCTACAGATGTTTATTATTTGTTTCTTCACTTAATATTATTTCATAAACTTCTTTTTCACTCTACATATATTCTTCATGTTTTAAAAAAAATAAAGTGAGTACTAAATTTGTTGGTTGAAGAAACCAATGCAGCTAAATCAAGATCTTTGCATTGATCTATAGCCCCATTCCCACTTCATCTATTATTTTGAAACAGGATCTTACTAAAGCAATAAGAGGTCCAGGCTGGCCTCTAACTTGCAACTCTCTTGTCTCATCCTCTTAAAGTGTTGGCTTTATAAACATGTGCCACCATGCCCAGCTCTGAAATAACTGTCACTGTCTCACACATTTATGAACTTTATCTGACTCTTGGGAGGGCAGTCATTGCTCCCAGTGGCTAGATGCCTCCCCATCCACACTTCTTTTACTAATCATCTCTGTGTCTTTAGGTGATGAATGACTATGTAAACCAACGCAACCAATCTAATCTTTTTCAGGATTATATTGGATGGAAAAATAATCTCCTTTTTTTCCCCCTGTGTTAGAGTTGTTACAAGTCCAAGACCACTCCTGGCTATGTTCCTGCTCCACAGAAAGCCAGATTTTCAACAAAAGAGAATGGGGACAATCTACAGATACGAGCAGACATGAGGCAAGAAATTCACACTCACTCTAGATCTGGGCCAGCTTTGCGCTTCCTCTGAGTGGTGAGGTGAAGCCAAGAGGAATCTCTTTTGATTGTTTATGCTCCTTCAGGTGTAGTTGTTTTACTCCTAACCGGAAGCCCAGACCAATGAATTGTCCAATCCAAAACTGAATACATATAAATGTGCTTAAATAATTATTAGAATGAGCATTGCTAAGTCTTAAAGGAAATTTTCATGTTAGTGCCTGTTTCATGATAAATACTTGAGACATACTAGTGAAATCAGTCAATGACAGTTGCATGTAGTATAGGAAATTGTGGCTACATTGTTCAATCTTACACAAAATCACAAGATTTCTCAAGAGCAGAATTTTTTCTTATACATTAGGATCATAAGCATTCTAACTTCCTATTTCAAGCTTGGCCTCTCAGTTGGTAAAATTATTTCTCATCAGAGTATTGAACACTATCAAAGCTTAGAGAATATGAAATGAAGTAATTGTTAAAGCTCAGAAAATAATCCATAGTTTATAAATTTGGGTATATATTGATTTGGGAATTTTTTAAAATGTAGAAAATTACACTTTCAAAAATATAAACGATCACATTCACTTTTATAACTGCAATTTTTCATCTTTATAAAGATATAGTTCTCATATAATTACTTGGTTTTACAGTATTTTAAGGATTTTAGATAACAATAAAAAGAAAATGAGAAATATCAGTACAGATAGTGAAGTTTTAATAGCTGAACAAAAATATTCTGGAAGTGGTATAACTTAGCAACAGAAGGGTTCCCTATTTACAAAAAAACCAACATATTGTTTAAATGAGTACATTTATATAATGTCATTTTCTTACAATATGACATAGATATAAAACAAATATTATGCTACTCTATAATAAAGATTGCTCAAAATATTGATAATTATGGGAATTAGATGTTTTATTGTGTATAAACAATGTCTATTGTAAACATATAAATCAATTGGTCCACAGAATCATTGCTAATTCTTGTAGTGATAATAGTTTTTTAGTTAATTTTATCTCCCCCTTTGAAAATGAAAGTCACTTAATTGCGCAACCCCCTTGAAACATAATGCCATGTTTTAAAGTGTATGCTTAAGGGGTTGTTTTGGTTTAACCTATTTGATCAAAAATGAACTAACTTCACATGGGATAATTCACACAAAATATCATTACCATCTATAGTCCTTGATAATGAAAAAGCTAATAAAACACAAATAAGAAGCACTCTCAGTGCATAAACCTGAGATAGAATTTTCCTTTGTTCTCTTTCTAAATAAAACCTGAATAGGGGTCAGTCACGTTAGATGATTTCTCCAGTCACATGTCTGCTTTTTAAACAAAACCCAACCCCAAGTCTTCTGGACCACAGTCTGTGCCTATTTTTTTGAACAATGAACCCGCTTCCCTATTTGATTTTGTACATCCATGAATGTACCAAAAACTTGCTAATGTATCCAAGAATATAATGAAGTTCTGTGATCAAAGTTTAAAGTTATTTGTAACCTCATCTGAGTCCTGGTCTTAAGTATTTGGTCAATTAGAATGGCTTCACACGAAAGAAGAGCCATTGAAAGTGAAGGCTCGTGGCTATCTGCAAGGAGAGAAGGAATGTTTCATGGAAGGCTAAGTGTAACTGGAGCAATGCCGCATTCAGAAAAGGGGAGGAAGGGGACGAAGAAGAAGAAGAAGAAGAAGAAGAAGAAGAAGAAGAAGAAGAAGAAGAAGAAGAAGAAGAAGGAGGAGGAGGAGGAGGAGGAGGAGGAGGAGGAGAAAGTCTGGGGAAGTAGCTCAGGGCCCTGGGTTTGATTCTCCAGCATCACGTAAACTAGGCTGGTGGCACATGCCTGTAATCTTAGCACGCAGGATGCTGAAGCAGGAAGATTGCCATGTGCTTGAGGACAGCAGACAGCCTGGGCTACGTAGTGCATTCAGGACCAGCCTGGACTACAGACTACAGAAAGAGACTCTGTCTGGAGAAAAAAAAAAAGCTTCTCAATGTCTTCTTGCTCCTCTTTTTTGAATGAGGCATTGCTCCAATTAGACTTAACCCTTCCAAGAAACATTCCTTCTCTCCTTGCGGACGTCCATGTTTCTTCACTCTCACAGTGCTTTGGGTTCAAGCCTCTCCCCACCATCCGCAGCCAGGCAGGTGCACTGCCTTCCTTACTATCTTGGCCATCACGTGCTACTTGTGTTAAATTACTTATACAGTGTTCAATATGAGAATGATAATAGGTAAAGGCCAGTCAGGAAATTTTGATAGTGCAGGCATGTAGTGTCTGCTCCCATGTGTGTGCCCCTGTAAGTTTTATTTCTTTAAAAGATTCTCTGGGTCTTCTGAGCTCAGTCCCCACCATCTGAATATAAACCGATACATTATATTGCATAAGGGGCCCTTGTAAGCTAAATTTGGAGGCGATCCATAAATTTCTTAGTGCATTTTATGAAAGTTTGCTGTAATTCAGTTTAAGTTACATTTATTGCCACTTTGGAATAGACAGTGTTTTAGTTGAAAATTATAAATTAACATTTTGTATTATGAGCCACATTATTGCAAACATTGTGGTAAAAGCATAACCTTACTGTTACCAAGAGACACTAAATCATATCAATGTCTGCATCTGTTGCTGCTGCTGCTGCTGTTATCGTGGTTGCTGCTGTTTTTAAGAGGTTTAATCTGAGTCACATTTCAAGAGGATTCGATGATAGCCCATTAGCTCCAAGCAGAAAAATCATGGCTGAAGGGCATGGAGGAACACAGGTGGTGTTGGTCCCTTGCAGCTGGGCAACAGGGCAGGAAACAGTCTCCGTATGACTTTTGTTCCTATTTATGCCCATTTTTGAAATCAGGTTGCTTCCTTGCTTTTAAGTTGGAGCTCTTATCTATGTGAGAAGTCAAACCTGTGTACCAGATCCATATTTGCAATTGTATTCTCTCAATCCATTAGTTGTCTCACCAGTGTATTAATCTTTCTTGGTTTTGCATAAGAGGGATTTGGGGGGAGGGGGGGTTCTTTGTGGGTTTTTTTTTGTAAACCCACTTGTCTGTTATGCTTTTGTTGCTGTGCATTGAAGCTCATGCTCACATAAAAATATGCCATGTTGACTTTTTATCCTAATAATTATTTAGGAAAGTGTTTTGGAGCTTCGGTTACTGCTACTGTCTCAGTTTTAAATAACCAGCTATTTCTCTAATTCTGATGTTAATTTATTCATTTTTAATTAAGTCTTTCGTGCTTTGAACAATCTCTCTCATCATACATATGATTTAAAGTTTACTTACATTCATAAATATGTTAGCTTCCCATTCTTAATATTGCAGTTTTGTTCAGCCCCGTGTTACTGATGAGACCTTTTTTACACAGGTTCCTGTATCACTTTACCATGTCCTAGACACAATATCCTAATTTTCTCCTTGCTCTCCTACCTTTACTCCAAACATTTTCATTTAGTGTAACATCACACCTCATTCTACAATAGACCTGTGATCTACAATTGGAAAATGAGTACACAATTACAGTCCAAGGATAAGTTATAATATAGCTATAGCTTCTGCCAAGTATTTCAAGAGACCTGCTCTCTGCTTACCTAAACTTTAAGGTCAATGAGTCCTTCCTGTGCAAACCCACCACATAGATTGCACAGACAAAAGCAGCCCAAAGGTATGAGACAGACATAGAAGAAAACTGAGTCTAATGTCATTATTTAGGCCTGAAGCTTGCTTTACTCCTAAGCCTTTCATAAATGTGATCCTTAAAATTTCTTTGCTTCTTAAGCTAACCTGATTGGTTTTTCTGACACTTAAAGAAAATGAATCAATGTTATGCATTTCTCTGGCCTTTACTTTGTACCTTGCTCATTTTGACATCTAAACCTCAAGGTAACTATTAATATAAATTTGTGTCTTGGTCTTTTTTTTACTAAAAACATGGTAGCAAATGTAGTCCTTCCTGTAGTCCTTTCAAAATAATGCCTTCATCCAACAAGGAGGCTAATGCTAGTGGATTAATGAAGAAACAAGGGCAAGCTGGAAACTCTGAGTACCCTAAGTACTCTCTACTCTTTGCTCCGTCAGCAGAGCTAAATTGGCAATTCTCCTCCTCAACAAGATTAGAATTTCAATCAAATTGTAGAAAACGTTTTGCCCAGATATTTCAGTAGAGTGGAGTTAATTTGGCAAATGACTATATAAGCTTAGTTCCGGTCTTATTGTGTACAGACACAGTTTGATTTAGCTAGTAAAGTTCTTGAAAAACAGTCTGTTGAGCCTCTGGTTATGAGATTTTTAAAAATTAATTTAACAAAATTATTCTTGAAAAAGCAATCTCCCTGAGATTGTTTTTCCCAGTGAGGTGGCACTCTGGAATACTCTCTACAGCTATCTCTGGAATACTATCTTACAGCTATGAATTAAAATGGTTTAAGAAAATGAAATAGATTGATGTATCCCATGCCGGTACCTTCCAAATTCTGGGAACATATCTGTTATCATTTTGTTTACATTTTTATCTTTCTACTGTTGATATAAATAAATGAGACATTTTTATTAAATCCTTTTACAGCAGTCATAAATAGGTTTCCCATGGGGTAACATACACCACACACTTTTATTCGTCCCAATTCTGTGTCAGTCCACTTCCCAAGTGTCATATGCAAATACTGACTTGTAAATACATAAGTAAAACACAATCTTATGAATATAGTAATAGAAGTAACCAAATACAATTAGACAGTGAAGCAGTGGGGTGGTGGAGGTGGATAGGTTCTTTCTCATAAAGAAATACGGAGAAGGGGTTTGTGTGCCCACTATAAGAGTTGCAGGAAACCACGACTGACATTTTTACTAAGAGAGAATGCTTTCTGGATCTGATGCTCTGCTGATGTAAGAACCTTACAGTTGCACTAGGACCAAAGAGCTTGCGAGGAGCAGCACGATAGTGTAACCCAGCAACCCAGGCTCACCCTTCACAGGCAGGGCAGTGAGACTAACTGCAACGCTCACTCGGTTGTGCCATTCTCTGCCTTTAAATGTGCTTAAAATGCAGATCCACCTAGGAGCGGGAGCCTAGGCAAATGAATTTTTACCATGTTTTCGATTGATCTATGAATTTTATTCATAGAAACATTCCAATAATTCCCACTACAAGGGTCCTCCCACAATGCTATAGGGCACTCTGAATCCTTACATGAACACACTCATTCATTAGTAAAGGGGAAATTTTACTTGGTAAAGGATTTACCTAACAATCCTCAGCAGCTAGCAGCTGGTTTTACTTAACAGGAAAAGAATCTACTGTTAACTAGTACTCCGTTTCCTTAACTGCTTGCCATCTTGGACTGCTGTAAACGGGCCAAATAGTTTTTAGTTCCACTGTGTGAGCCCACGGTGGGCACATCCTGACATACATACCCATACGCATGCGCGCGCGCATACACTCACATACAACTTAGCTGTTAGAAGGAAACGTTCTTACCTTTGTTCCTCTTGTTTGGAAAGCTTGGGTAGTCTGGTCTTCTTGCGCAGGAAGATGTTAGGATATTGCTTGATAAATGTATTGTGAGCTGATAACACAGTGCAAGAACTCCAGCTTCAAAAACAGAGAGAGATTATACTGTAAGCATCCCGCAGGACAGGAGCTTTTAGAGGGAAAATTTTAACTCATGATACACACGTTCTTTCTATATAAAAATTTTAAGCTCAGCTATTTTAAGTTCTTTTCTGTGACTAAAGCTATGACAATAAAAATACTCCAAAGTTACTCACAAATAGTTTACATATGCATTATTGGTTAAGATATTTATATAAACATTTATGAAAATTTCATGCACTGGTTTTGTTTCGGATCTTGAATAAAAAAGGGTAAGGTGAAATTAGGAGAATTTCCCACACCCTGCCAAATTACTGGAGTAATCTGAGATGGCTTTGATAAGGAAAGATTTTATTCTTTCCCCAACTAATCTCAAGCTCCAATAATATAAATATCTTTCATTAAGTGAATCATATATGGAGGCACTTTTGATTCACTGCAAATATCAAAAATGCCAATAAGCAAGATCAACATAATAGGGTAAACTGTCATTAAATCTTAGGTAATGAGTGACACTTGATTCTGGAAAATCTGCCTAGTTGAATTTTCAATTAACAACTCCCACGACATGTTGGTCAATTTTTTAAATTCTTAACATTCATCTTGACAGCCTACTTCAATAATTAGCAAAAATGGTCATATTTTAAAGGGAATGTTGACAAACATCACTCTAAACATTCAAAAATATTTATAACAGCTTCACTTCCTCTTAGCTAAGGTCTCCAAAACACTGTCCTCATACTTTACACAAAATAAACTTTAGGAATCTTATCCCATTTAACTTCTCTTCACTGAGTTAAGCAATAAAAGGTGGATGTGCTACTATGGCACTAGCCAGTTTTTATTCCTTCTTTGACACTATGTCAGCGCATTGATCAGTTATTTGCTCTTTCTGGCTTCCTGTTTCATCCAAGTTTTTCAAAGATTTTTTTTTCTTTTTATAGTTTTAGAATCTCATATTTACACAGGCCTAGGCAGTTTTATTAGGTGTTTGTTATATTCCAACCTTTGTAGTAGAACCTTTACCTTGTTGTTTCTTTGTATATTTATATGACCCAATTAGGCTGGTAGATTTTTTTCACCTAATAACCTACATCCTTTAGATTGACATAATTCATATTATTAAGAAGTGAGGATGAATGATATAAATGAAAACTGAGCTGATGTCAAAATCCGTCCTCTAAACCTTTGGGATATAGCCCCCAATTAAGAAAACATGCTAGTGCTTTCTATATGGTAAGAACTAACTAATTCCAGGAAATTTACACAACTTCATTAGCTAGATACTCATTTTTTTAGGACAGTTTTTTCTCTCTGTATACCAGGCTGGTCCTGATCTCACTATGTAGCCTGGGCTGGCCTCTAACTTTCAGCAATCCTCCTACCTCAATTTCCTAAATGCTGAGATTACAGTCAGATATCACATCACTTAGTTTTCCCCTTATTTTACACGTGAAAACACTGAGGCCCAAGGAATAATTATGCCCTTTTTTATTTTCATGAAGCTCCCATGACGAGTTTGGGAACCTTATTCTAATCCATAACGTGGGTAGACCATCCTTGGCATAACTAAAAAGTTTATACCAAAACACTGAGGCCTACAACCTTTTCATTTGCTACATGTGTGACTGATCTTCCTCCTTCCCCTACTCTTTGAGAATCTCTAACATGTGGTGACTGGTGAACTTGAACTCAGTGTTTATGATTTGTGTTCCCAAAAGGAAAGTTTTGCTAAAGGAAATACGTGGAAAAATGAAGTGAAAGAGTCAACTACACTAATTAGAGATGGCAAGTCTTTCAGACTGAGTTCCTACTTGTCTAATGATGCTTGTGATGTATGTTCTCAGTTACAAAAAACAAGTAACTTGACAGTATTCTCCTATTTCTGAATATCTCATATTCAATGATCACAAAATTAAATGTTGAAATTGACCAAAGAGTTATGATAGGGTGGGTCTGAAATGAATGAATCAGGACGAACACGCCCATGGAGGGGAGCCATGGCCTGACTCTTCAAGATAATCTTTTAATACACTAACAAAAGTTCAGGATGGTTGCATTCTGCAGTGGTTTTAAAGGAATAAGAAATCTAAAATCTCATGAAATGCTTTGATTTTTAAATGTTGATAACTTCTGTAAACTGAATCGTGCCCCTATTCAAAAAAAATATTCAATGGTGAAACTCTAACCACCAATGTGACTATGTTCGGAGACACCTTGCTGCCAGTGAAGTTGAGAAGTACAATCCAACTCTGTGCTCAGAAAGAAAAAGATATCGTTTCGGAAATGTACATATATAGATGTCTCTGAGATAGATATAAAAAAACAGTGAACATTAGAACTGGATTTATTTTTATAATTTAGACTTACATATGTATAGTTTAAATGACCTACCTAAGTTTATAGAGAATAGAAAAATTAGTATATGAATTGAGTTTACCTTAAAAGCTAGGATACATTCTTTTTTTTTAATCAGCACAATCTGCTAGGGATGTAGCTCAGTGTTAGTGTACCTGCCTTACATGCACAAGGCCTTGAGTTCAATCCTCAGCATGAAAAAAAAAAATTGTGTGTGTGTGTGTGTGTGTGTGTGTGTGTGTGTGTGTGTGTAACAAAATAAGCACAATCCAATGAAGGACCTTAGAAGTAATGATACGTGTCACTTATTTAGGGCACCTGCCAAGACAGTTAACTGGTGTCCCCATCCCCCCCAACCTAAGATAGTGTGTTTGGCATATTCATGTCTGACTTTCAGCCAGTGGAATAGGAGAGGACAGAGGGGATGTGTACCTCTCAGCTTAACATCCCTCCCCCAAAAGAAACCCTTCTACAGGAGTGTCTTAGTGTCCTTTCCCCTTGTAGCTTGAAGTTAAGAAACTGGACGGCCTAGGGATAAAACTGAAAGAGCAATAGTTTGGCCAAACTCTGAGATCTTAAGCTGGGAACACCCTGCCAATCAAAAATATACTCTCAAAGTATCATGTGAGAAAGAAATAAACTTTATTAAATTAAGCTATCAAGATTCAGAGTTACTCATAGTACCTGGAAACACCCTAACACGGTATTTATTCTGCACTGCATTTTCTTCTGCTAATAGATCTAGAAGCACAATATGCTCTTAATAAAATACTTATTGATCAACTCTATGTGGTTTTCCCTGAGGCAATGTACATTTTTTTAATTTTAAATTAAATAGGCCATAAAAGTTGAATCTGTTCAACTTCTGATAGTTTTTACCTGAATTTGTCTTACAATTATTATAGCTCCTATACTTATTCAGTGAAAATTCAAAGAAATATAAATGTTATTTTTTCATATTAATGGGGCAGTTGAAACCTGATATGAACAGATCTGAATTTATGCAGATATACATCTCCGTAATGAAATTCGTTGTTTGTAACAATAAAAATTGAAGAAATAAATGTTCCATAACAGTGCCCATGTATTTAACATGGGGTTCTCTCCCCAAATGGAGATCATTTGGATCAGTCTTTTCAGATATTGCCACTAAAAAATGTCACCCAAGTCAGTAATCTCTATAATTATTGTTTTTTGGAAATGTAATTCTTAATGAACTTACTTATCGCTTTAACTATGACCAAAGCTTATTTATTAACAACTTTATGTTTCAAAATTATATTTTAAGAGATTCATAGATGCTATTGCAATTAGTGAATCATAAGGAGTAATACAAAGCTTTTCATTTTCAAAAAGTTCTTATATAAAAATCAAAACAGGGCTTTAAAAAGTTTACTAAAAAATGACTTTAAGACTGATTCTCACCTTCTAGAGAGATATTGATCTGTCATAAAATTGCACTTCCCCTGAAATAATTGAAGTTCTTCTTTCTTCAAGAATCAATATCTGACTTGCATATAAAATTGAAGTTGTGGTTTAACCTTATACAAAGTATTTAAGCCTCTCATTTATTTCTTTTTCTCTAGGAAATTAGTGCCTGCCTTTGCATTATTATAGCAGGTAGAAATAATGAACGGAAAGTATTTGATCTGTGTTAAAATGTGCAAAATGGTAAATATCAACGTGAATCCAAGTAAATAATATCCAGCATTTAATAATAATCTAAATTTATGTTTTATTAAAAATGTGGAGACATACCTCACTTTCAAGAAGACAAGAATTAAACCAACATCAAATCTTCCACAACAATACACATGAATGCAGTTCTGACAATGTTAAATGTTTTTAAGACTATGATGAGTTAGTCAGGAAAGAGGAGGGGTTGTCTTGTTTGTTTGTTTTGTTTGTTTGTTCAAAAGGACCTGCCTTTAACCCTGAAGGAAACCCTTTCTAATAGAAATAGAATCAAAATGAAGAAACACTTAGTAGTCACTGTTCTATAGTGCCAAATGTGACAGCTTGAGAACATGCACATCAAGGGGAAAAGGAAACGATCTCCTTTCTATGCAATGGTAGCCTTCCTTGTCTGAAGAATCCTTCGGTTGCATACATACTAACTACAACATTTTGCTGCATTGTTGGTCTTATAAGAGGTGATTAAGATCTCAAGGACTACCACATTGGAAGAAAGGGAGAAAAAGTAATGGAACACTTCAGACGTGAATCGTATGCAGAGAGGAAAGAACATGTACTCAACATGATCAATGTACATAATTTTAAATCAGGAAATGTGACCTCACTAACTTTGTTTT
This sequence comes from Ctenodactylus gundi, assembly GCA_004027205.1. Classification (NCBI taxonomy): domain Eukaryota; kingdom Metazoa; phylum Chordata; class Mammalia; order Rodentia; family Ctenodactylidae; genus Ctenodactylus; species Ctenodactylus gundi. The sequence goes on along the minus strand of PVKB01000734.1, from coordinate 273,719 downwards.
TCTCTCAAAATTATCTTAACTGCGGGGCTTTTATGTTTATGTATGAATTTTTATTCTTTTTCTATTTCTCTGAAGAATGTCATGGATATTTTGATAAAATTGCACTGAGTCTGTGTATTTCTTCAAGTAAAATGGACATTCTAACAATATTAATTCTGCTGGTCTATGAGCATCAGCTATCATTAAATTTGTTGTATTTCTTCAACTTGTCTTATGTTTCATGATTTTCAGTCTACAGATCTTTCATCTTCTTGGTTAAGTTTATTTTGAGGCATGTTGAAGTTTTTGAATGCTACTATTCCTTTTCCATTTAGGTCACTATTCCCCCTTAACAAGGCCACTGATGTTCATATGTTGTTTGGTCTCCTGAAAATTTACTGGCTCCACTCATCTGTTCTCATGTTTATCATATAAAACATGCTTAATATTATGTAGAGAATTACAAACTAAATCAATGAGCTATCATTGCACATCTATTTGAATGGCTGAAATCCAGAAAACTAATAGAACGAATCTCTGACCAGGAGATATGGCAACAGGAACTCTCATTCCTGGTGGGAATGCAAACCTGTGCAGCTGCTTTGGAACATGCTTTGTCAGTTTCTTACAAAGTTGAATGAACATAAGCTTGCCGTGCCTGGGTTTGACAATTGTACACCATGGATCTGACCTAAATTAGATGATATAGTATATTCCTACAAACACCTGAGTATGCATGTTTACAATAGTTTTATTTATAATTACTGAAACTTAAAAGCCACCTAGCTAACTTTCAACAAGTGAATAGATTTTTTTTAAATTGCAGTATATCCATATAATGAATGTTTTTAAACAATGGGAACAATGAGGTTTCAAGCCATGAGAAGAGAGAACTGATTTGAGCAGGTTTTTCATCATGTGTGTCCTGCCACTGCACACATCTACAAGAGGTCCAAAATAACGATTCTGCCTAACCTTGGACTGGACTCTCCAAAACTGTGTGCCCGAGTAAATCGTTTCACTTTGCAAGTTAATTTATCCATTATTTCATTACAAATAACAGAAAACCGATATGCACACTAAATGAAAGAAACTAATATGAAAAGAATTTATGATGTATGATTGCAAGCATGTGACATTCTGGAAATGACAAAACTATGGTGAAAGTAGAAATATTAGTGGTTTTGAGGTACTAAAGATGGAGAGAGGAAGAGAGAGACGGTTAAGTAGGTCACAAGAAGACAATTTAAACCAGTGAAACTATTCTATGTCATGTTGTAATGGTTACACATTGTTAAATGCTCATCAAGATCCCTGTAGTGTGCAGTTCAAACAGTGAGCCATAAACTCGGGATTTCAGTTAATACAAATGTATCAATAGTGGCTAAGTACAATAACAGATTACCACATTTAGGAAAGGTGCTGGTAACACACAAAGCTAGCAGTGGGGAGTACCTGGGAACTCTACCTTGTCCCCAGTTTATTTCTGTTAACCTGAAACTGTTCAATTAAAAAAACTATTGAAATACATGAATAAAATAGTTCTAACTTGTTGTGGTATACCATATGGATTAAAAATAAGAAGAAATTTGAGAATAGAATTTTATTTGTAGATTCAGTAGTCCTCAATTCAGATGATAAGAGTAGTAGATTTGCAAATATGAAAAACACATCTTAGAGGTAGAAAGAAAATTTAACTATAGCATACAGAGAAATAAAGAGGAAAGAGAATAAAACATGCTTGCAGGAAACATTCAACAAATATTTTTGAATGCCAACCGTATGTCATACATTGAAATAAACAATAAAAATTCTTGGGGAACCAAACTTGTCATTTTCCTCCAAGAATTTGCCATTTAATTATGATAATGTTGAAGAGAAATATGTTTTCAGGGATAAATACAATTATACTTTAAATGAAAATCTAGGGAAACTTGAAGTTTAATGAAATTTAAATGATTATTTATAACAAAACAAACTCCTCTAATTTTAGAAAGTGTAAGATAATATGCTCTGTATACCAGTTTTCCTTAAAGGGGATAGAGGAGCAGAAGACATAGACTATTAGCATTTCGATTGAACACTGTGAAGGATTTTACTAGACAATCACCTCTTTGTGACAGTATTCTCAACTGTAAGTGTGTCCACATTTCCGATTACCACCTGGGAAAGGCACTGCCTCACATAGGGACCTTGCCCTAGGCAACTGAACAAAAAATAAATAAAAAAATGTGCACTTGATGTAAAATAACATTAATAGCTATACTCCAAATTACAAGCTTCCTTCTTGTTAGATGAATGTAAGACTCCATCCATGCCTTCCCACATTTTTTGCTACTCCCACCCCAGAAAAAAAGTCTGTTCTGGATTTGCAATGCTGACTAGTTATCATCAAAGAAAATTGTCTCAGATTTTTAAATTGCTTGATTTATAACTAGTGGTGTTCACTGGACCACATCTCATTTCATCTCTTCTTTGTGTATATAAACATATAGAAGCTTTTTCAAACCTTTCTTGTCTCTTTCTTTTTCCAAACTTTGTAACCTAAAAATTATAAATCAGCTATCTTTTCTTAATTTTTAAATCAAAACTGCATATGCAATGTTTAGTAAGGTAACAGAGCTATCAAACTATACAAAATAAAGATCATGTATTTGTAATAAAAAGCCACAATGAGAAACCAACTATTATAAAAATATTTTAAGGGACTGAAGTATCCAGGAGTCTTGCTAAAAATACCACATCTCTATCAAACTCTTACTGCTCTCAAAATTTAGTATCCTCGTTCTTAAACTGAAGCAGTAAAAACAATTAATCAATGTGTTTTATGTACTTTTATTCATTTCTGTAACTTTAACAATTTCATTTTTTATCTTTATTATATAAGTATAAATTTTCAGATATCTTTTAGGAAAATCTAGAAAGATTGGGAACAATAGGACTTGGTTAGCTCACTTTCACTAAAGAATAATGATTAACAATTAATCATCAGTAAACTAGGAAGTTTCCACTGAATAAATTATGAGTTGATTTCCTGCTTAACAATTTTCTGATTTTATAACACTGAATACTTGATGGCCAACTTACAAATGGCCTTTGAGTTAAGATCTGTTTAAACAGAATACGTGCAAATGGCACTAGGTTTGAGTATCAGCGCTACAAAAATAGAAAAATCATGAAATATTCATATGACAAGAAAGGCACATATTGAAAGTATTTACTTAATTTTTTCAGTTCAGTGAAACTAATAAATATACAGAAAATTTCATGCAGCAGCAACAGAATAAACATGCTCAAGTATACTTGGAATATTCTCAAAAGTAGATAATAATTTAGCCTATAAAATAAGTTGTAATAAATTCCAGAGGAATGGAAGGATATCCAGTATTATTCCTGATCACATACCATAAAAGTAGAAATGAGTAACAGAAGAAATCTTAGAAAATCCCAAATGTGTGGATATCAAATGCCATGCTCCTGGAAGACCAATGAGTTTTCAAAATCAAAAAAGAAAAAATCTTCCCCTTTTGAGGAATTAAGAAAATAATGAGACAACTAAAAATGGAAATTCACTATATCAAGTCTTAGTGCATGTAGCAAAAGCACCTGTAAAAGATAAGTTTATCATTATACACACCCATATCAAAAAAGGATCACAAATGACCAAACTAGTAGAGAAAATAGAATAGGGAAAAAGAACTCAGCCCATAGCTAGCAGGTAATTTCACAGATGCATCAAAAAAATGATTAAACTTCTTTTTAATTTGTTGAAATTGCTTGAAAACTTTGTCATTCTCAAAGTCTTAAATATTTTCTTTGACTATATTCTTGCTAAATTGTTTGAAGAGATTTTAAGGGAGTAAACAGATTGGATTGATGAACCTTCAATAATTAGCTATAATTTTTTTCACTTTAATTAATGTCCAATTTTCTGTTTGCAAGTATATATTTCTTTTCCTAAAAGAAATGGTGCAAAGCTATATAGAGAAGTCCTAATGCCTGTCCTTATATGTCTTAGGCTTGTGTCAATGCCTCAAAAAACACAACCAAGAATTCAGAGAGATTTTATCCTAAAAGAAAAAGCACAGAAAGTGAGACGAGAGAAGTCAGGTGAGACAAGCAAACTGGGCTTGAACCAACGGCTCTCTGATGGAAGAGCAGCACTGGGAGGGGTGACCTAATCCAGGAAGAGAAAAGCTGGCATAGTTTACTTATATATTACATATTTACCTCAGCAGGCCCAAATCTAGATGATTCCATTTCTTTTATTTTATCCTCAAAAAGAAAAAAACCTGAAACATGTTGAAATGAGAAACATACATGGGTCAGAAAGCAACTAGTAAAATTGCCATTTGGTTCTAAAAAGATTAACTAGTTTCGTATGCATTAAGAGATGAAGCTACCAAAGAATAGGTTTAAGATTTGGATATTATAGTTTTAAGGACAGTTTTAAAACTTGGATGAATTATTACAAACAAAGACAACAAGAAAAATCGTAAGTCTAGAATCCTTACTGCTTGACACATATGGTTTACATATGAAAACTTATTTAATCGTCCTAATAACCCTTTGAAATGTTTACTCTTACTGCCAACTCACACCTAAGGGAAGCGGGCTAAACACTATGACAAGGACACACATCACGTCGGGGCCCAGCCGGGATCAGAGCCAGGCCACACGACTCCAGAGTGTACGTCCTCACTTCTCTGTGATGAAAGAAAATGAGACTGAGAAAAGAGCAATGCACAGATTTTTTTTTTTTTAATCCCTTTTGGTAGAAATCCAGGGAACTGTCCTACTCTCATAGAAAAAAAGCGAAAATGAGAAGATCGATGTGAATATAGAAACAAATTTAAGCAGTTAGGAGGATGTGAGCTACAGAAAATTTAAAGTAGAAAGCAAAAATTTGTAAGCCTAAGGCATTTTCTCAGAAGCAACCTACGGATGGGATTAGGTCCTCGTGCTGAGCGAGGGAAGGTGGGAAAGTAGGCTGACACCAATGGCTATATGACAAAATGTTGTAATTTGAAAATCCAGCTCAAGAAAAGGACTTGACAACAAAGGAGGTTTTTAGATTTTGCATCTCCACGTGGCGCAAATCTTTGGCACCCTGAGCTCCGGAGAGTGCTATTTTCTAGTCCTCTGGCTCCGCTATATTTCAGGAGACATTCCCTGGGTGCTAGCCGGGTACTTATTTCACTCAGTACATGTGCTCTGAACCATCCCAGGCTTTCTCCTCCTTGTGACTGCTTTTTAAGTACTAAAAAGGACCCAGCTGGGAATAAATTATGTCTGTTCCACATTAAATTGTTTCTTAAACTATAACATAGATATTCTGTCCTTCAAATTTAGAAAAATCATCTCCAGGTTCTCAAGTGGCTTTATTAGTGTGGTAACTCAGGTACCAACGAGAGTTAGCAATGGTTTATCACTCAACTTTCCCCACAAAATGAGCATATTCAGATTCATTTCAATGACAGATAAAGAAATGCATGGATGACTTACCTGCTGTGTAGTCCCCTAATGTGGCATAATATATTCAACTGACCATAATTAATTATCTTAGACGGTTTTAACCCTGCAAAAGAAATCAATAAAAAATGTGAGTAACTTTCTGTAATCTCATTAACTAAGTGTGTAAATGGAGTTTAATTGCAAACATTCATCATCGTAAAATAATTCAGTGACTACGGAACTGGGTTATTAATAGATATTGTTTGATGGAATGTAGAATTGAATAAAGGGATTAAAATGAGGATATTAAATGTTTTCATTGAGGTCAAATCTAATCTGGAAGTTTTTAATTTCAGTCAATACAGAAGATTTATGGGCATTGCCTTGGTGACTTATTTGTTGCTGTGACAGAATACCAGATGTCCATAACTTAGGGGAGGAAAGACATTTTCAGCTCGCAATTTCAGAAGACTTCACACAGTCCGTTCACGGGGCAGCCAGCAATGGTGAAGCACATGGCAGAGGGTGGAAAGCTGTTCACAGAAGTGTGGACAGAAGACAAGAGCAGCAAGAGCAAGTCGAGATCTGGAGACTCCAGAAGAAGCTGCAACAATATTTCTTCTTCCTTTCTTTACTGAGTTCAAGCTGCCAGTCGACTCCTAACACTCAGGGTGGACATCTCACCCTCACCTCTGGGCCCATAAGTCAACAACAAGCCTGAAAGCTCTGCCCTGGGCAACCTCCATTCTCAACTAGTTGACACAATCTTTCCAAGCCAAGCCTCAAGCATCCACCCCTTAGAGTCAGGTTCCACCTCCCAATACCACAGTTCCACAAGTATCCCACTGCATCCGCGTACATGAGGCTTTTAAGGGACATTCCACATCCAAACAGTGGCAGTCACACAGTGTCATTCCTCAAAAGCAAGTCTTTCAGAATCCCTTCCCAGTACCTGAAGAGCTGTTTCTACCACTACTATATACTAGGTATGACAATTTCAATATTCAAAGAAAAGCTTTTTAATAGTTGATACTTTTCTTCTCCTCTATGGGGGTAACGTGTTTCACTAGCTCCTCTACGGAGCACATGCAGTGTCTGGAATCAGTTTATAAATCTTTCTAACATTCCAATGTAAGCAAATGATAAAGATTCCTTTAGAATTGAAAAACAAGGATCAACCTAATTGTGAGTCTCCTTCAGTGCAAGGACGAGCTGACACCCCTCCAGAGAGGTGGGAAGGAAGGCAGGATATTGAGTATGAGAAGCATCTCTGGAAGAATGGACATTCACATCCCAGGGCCTCATATTCTTCCAGAAATATGAATGCTATTAGAAATGTTGTAAAGGAAACCAACAGAATGAGAAAAAACAATTTACCCCTCACACCTCAGGCAGAAGTCTAATAACTAGAATACACAAGGAACTGAAGAAAAATAGATCTTTCACATCAAAGACCCAATTAAAAATGGGCAACTGAAATGAAAGAATTTGCAGTTCTCAGATGAAAAGTTCAAATGGTCAAAAAGTTTAAATCCATGAAAAGATGTTCAGCATCCTTAGGCATTAGAGAAATGCAAATCAAAGATAATATCTTACCGTAGTGAAAATGGCATATATCAAGAACTCAAATAGTAATTGGTGCTGGCAATGTTGCAGGGGGGAAAAGAACCCTTTTACATTGCTGTTGGGACTGTAAACTGGTATAGCCACTATGGAAAGTGGTATGAAGATTCCTCAAAAGGCTGAAAATAAATATTGCATTAGACCAGCAATACTTTTCTGAATATCTTTCTAAAAGAGTTAAAAGCACTGTACAACAGAGGAACATGTATACCCATGTTTATAGGAGCACAATAATAGCTAAATTGTGGAAGATGCTAAAATATCTATCAACAGACTAAAACTAAAATAAAAATGTATATGTATGTAATGGAGTACTACCCTTTGATAAAGACAAATAGCTTTGAAGCTTTTGTAGGTAAATGGACACAACTTCCTGTTTAATGACGTGAGTCAAACTTAGAAGGTTAAGTGTTGCATCATTTCTCTAAGATGAGATCCAACGGGCATTGTATAGAACCAAATGGGTGTGATAGTCGCAGTCGGAGGGATACAGGAGATTGTGGGAGGGCTGAAAAGGGGAGGGGGTTAAATTGTAATGTTGTCACGATATATTTGTGCTCAAAAATATTCAAGCTGAATGTGACTATTTTGTATCACATAAATATACTAATAATAATGGGGGAAAATAAATGTAAAAAAGATTACAGTAATAAATACTAACTTCTGTGTATTATCCCTTTCCTTAGAGAAAGATATAGAGAAGAACCAGCAGCTTATGTGATTCTAAAAGTTTTTAAAAGGCCCTCAATGATGCTTCTAGTTCTGAATTATAGGAACCTGATTGGTACAAATTTATCCTTGCAGTTTCAGACTCTTAAATCATAAAATTTCACTTTATATAAGACCTTTATGACCTAAAAGTCAACTATCAAAAATAGATGTTGTATTCTAAAAACAAAATTTAAAAGAATTTAAGTACAAAATTGATCACTCACAGACAGGAATCAGTTCTGGCAAGGCCATAGGGAGAAAGGAGCCTTTTTACACTGCTGGTGGGAGTGTAAACTGGTACAACCACCGTGGAAAGCAGTGGGGCAGTCTCTCTCAAAAGTCTGGAAAGAAATTTCCTCTTCAATCCAGTGATACCTCTTCTGGGAAAATTCCCAAAAGAGTTAAAAACAACATATAAAAGAGGTGCATGTATACCCACGCTCATAGCAGCACAACTAACAATAGCAAAAATGTGGGAGACACTGAAATACCCATCAACAGACCAATGGATACATAAATTGTGGCATTTATATGCAACGGAGTGCTACTCATTTATAAGGACAGATAGGTAGAAAGTTTTTGTAGGTAAATGGAGGCAACTTGAGACCATCGTGTTCAGTGAGCTGAGTTAGAAGAAGGCTAAATATCAAGTGGTTTCTCTGATGTAAGAAATCAAGGTCATAATTATTTAATAGAAATAATTGAGGGAAATAATGGGAGTTGGGGGCAGAGAAGGAATGGAAGGATTGTAAATGAAGAGAGGAATGATCTGTAATTTTTGCCATGATACGTATATGCACAAAATACTCGGGATCAATGTAAACATTATATATTGTGTCTACACATGTCAATAAGATGAAGAAAAAATTGATTGCTATCCAGCTGTGTCATAACTTTTAAAATTTAGGCATTTTGTTACTCATATTGTTCAATTAAACCCTTAAAAAATACCTACTTTTGTCTTAGCTTTATATGGAAAGTTTTATCTTAAGTGAGTGAGTCAGGTTGTGGCTAAATATAATATTAAATATATCAATATTTCTTATTTAAAGGATTATATAAAATCTTAATTATAGAAGACTTTGAAGCATAAGGATCAGAAAGAAAGTTTTATGAAGTATTTAGTAAGTCTGTTTTCCTGATGCAGCTCAAGAACACTTCATTAGGACAATGTAGGATTTTTAATAATGCGACATCAGGATTTCTGGCAATAGATCTCAGGAGTGAGCCGGACAAGGAATGGAAATGGCGTCACAGATATCTCCAAAAAACGTTCAAGTTTGAGAAATTCTGACTACAGAAAGAGAGCTCTAGAGACACACAAATGTCTCCTATCCATCAGTTAAAGCACCTTATGAATAAATAAGAATCATAAAATAAAGGCTTAAAGATAAAGAATTGCTAGCAAAAACAAAATGGAAAACTTAAATACTATTTTTTTAACCTAAATATCACCTTGTATCAGAAAAGCAACAGCAACTACAGCCAAGGTTTCACATAAAAATAGCCCAATAAACTCAAAACAGAACAGGCTCCACAGTCCTCACAGTCTAGGAGTAATTTATTTAATTCATCAAAAGTTTGTTGGAAGATCATCATTCTAAGAGGTACTCGTCACAAGGGTCTTTGTTGAGCAACACAAAGAATTTCGACTTTGGAAGCAGATTCATTAAAAAGGAGACAGTCAAAATTTCAACAAGAAATTGTAACTAGGTAAAGAAGAGAAGGGTTTTTCTAGTGATCAAATGTAATACATGGATAGACTTAAAGAGTTTCAAAGCGAATCAAGTTTACATTTATTTCCTAGTATGGTATATCCCTCATGTAACTTTTGCTAGAAGCAAAGGAGGTTTATTTGTATAAAGGTGTTGAAATAAAGGATTTTTAAACAGAATAAGTGTGAAAGATCAGACATTGATATGAAGGGTGATTAAAAATAAATCCTACAATAGAATTACATAATGCAATTAAAATGCCAATTGTCTTTATTGATACAAATCCTATTATTACTGAAATGGATAAACAAAATTTCAATGTTTTAACTAAATGATACATTGATGATCTTTTGTTTCTAATTGCTATTGTTCATTTGAGATAGATATATTTATGTAATAGAAAAAATTCAGCATGTTTGTTATGCAAGTAATAAAGATTTGTTTAAAATGGCCTTTGTGATGACTGAAGTTAGTAAAATTGTATTATTTTTAAGGATTTCAGTTAAGGACTGGAGGAATAGCTCAGGAGTTAAAGCACTTGCCTAGCAAGCTCCAAGCCCTGGGTTTGATTCCCAGCACCACATAAGCTGGGCATGGTGGTACATGCCTGTAATCCTAGCACTCAGGAAGCAGAGGCAGGAGGATTACCATGTGCTCAAGGCAGCCCGAGCTACATAGTGAGTTCAGGACCAGACTGGACTGCAGAACAAGATCTTGCCTCAAAAAATAAAAATAAAGAAATGAAAAATAAAATGAAATGAAATAAAAATAAGAATTTTAGTTAAATATTTTTGCTGCTCTTGCAACAGAAACAAAAAAGTAACCATGGGAATGATTGTTCAGTTCAACCAAATCATTATACTATTTTATTGTCTCTACATATCCCATAACATGTGTAAATCTTCAACGTACTTGATAAAATTCATTTTTAAAAGCATCTTGTGTTCAATACAAAATTTTCCCGACAACCTTTCCCTTAAAAACGAGCATGTGGATAGGACCAGCAGAACCCACTTAACAGAGAAGGAAGGCCTGGCGACAGAGACGTAGAAATGACCTCCAGAGACTCACTTCAGAGAAAGCAATCTGATTTTACTAGGGACAGGGTAAGTGTATGCAGAGTAGCAAAAGGGGGCAGGTCCCAAACCACGTAAGAGTTCATTTGCCCAATTATCGCAGAGAGACAGCAATACGACTTCGTATGGAATAGAGGGGAGTACAGGCAGGGCGGGGAGGAGAGCACGCAGGCAGGCATGCGCCGGACTGTTGTGCCCGGGTGAGCCTCAGGCGAAGAGCAGTAAAGAAGCCCTGGGAGCTTTCTGTGCTCAGCTCGGTATCCCTGATGTGAGCCAGGTACGCCTGTGTCCCCTCCCTACCCATCCACAACCAGCTGGATGAATATCTTTTGCAAAATCTAAGAGGAATCAATGAAATAAGTAAAGCCTGGGAAATACTGCACAACTGTAGGTGTACAGCTGCCTTCTTTATTAGAGAACAGATTTATCTTGTGGCTAGAAGGCAAGGTGAAAAAGAGGGACAGCATAGCCATAGAGAAAATGTCACAGTGACCCTGTGGAAATGTCAGAGTACAGTTAGCTGGAAAACCGAGGGCCAAACCTCTTCAAAGTGTTTCAGTGCACGCTTGAATAATTAAGCCAATGTTAAATGAAACATTTCTTAATATAATTACCAGAGCACAAATGTGCAGTTCAGCCACAATAGCAACAGAAATATTAGAAAAGAACTTTTTACACTAAGAACAACCTTTTTATTATAATAAGCATAAGAGGAATTCAGCACAGGGCTCAAGTATTAACAAGAAACTGAATGCAGGGCAGCCCGCCCAGGACTTCCTCCCAGATTTTTAACCTTTCTGCCCTTCAGTTCTAAATAAAGACCTGTTGTTCTACACCTTGGGGTGAAAAAGAAAGAAGAAACTAGGTGAGGAAAGAAGCATAACATGACTGATTCTCCCCATGGACCTGGTCATGTGGTCCAATTCTATAAAGAGGAATACTTTCTAAACGTCCCCTATTCTTGGATAGGCAGAGTCAATATAATCAAAATGGCATTATGAAGTTGCCAAAGCAACACAATTTCACTAAAAATCGTACCTGAATTTTTAAGGTTGATCTTTTTCCGGGGAAGAGATGTGTGATATAACACTTTCTCATGGTATTGGTCAGTGGCAGCAAGCCACAGCTCATGCACTCAAAAGATCATGGGCCACTTGAGACCATCATGCTTAGTGAAGTGAGTCAGAAGCAGAAGGTGAAATATTGAATGGTTTCTCTGATATGAGAGACCCAAATCACAATTATTCCATAGAACTTGTTGTAGGGAAAAATGGTAACTGGACAGGTGAGGGGGGAGTCAAAAAGGGAGAGGGGAAGGTTTTATAATTTTGCCATGGTATGTATATGCACAAAATACTCAATCAATGTGAACTTTATGTATTACATTTATAAGTATCAATAAAAATAGGTAAAAATGAAACAAATACCCCTACTTAAAAGTGGAAAAAAGTCTGAACAACTATTTCTCAAAAGAAATACATTAACATATTATCCAGCAATACCATTTCTGAAAAAGAAATTAAGATCAATACATCAAAAGAGATGTCTGCATTCTAATATTCATGCAACATTATTCACAGTAGCCAAAGTATTTTTTTAAAAAAACAAGAGTCCACTAGGAGATGAAAGATATTTTAAAGTGTGGTATATACACCAAAAAGCATAATACAGACTTGATACAAAGAAGGGAATTTCACAACATGACAGATGACAACATTTTCCACAACATAGCAAATGAAAAATAATTACTCATCTCAAGATATTCACCCCATAAAAATCACAAGCCAAAGGAGAATTCAGAAATATGGAAGAGATTACATTTTACTAGAGTGGTAAATAGAATCTTTGCAGAGACTAAAGGACTTAAGAAAAACTTTGAAGAACCAGAATGATAGTAGTAGAAGGAAACTCACAAGACCGGAAACATGATCTAAGTCACTCTAGTATGGGGAGGATTCGGGTGATACTGTAGTTCAAGGAATAATGTTGTCCTCATCATGATGACTTTCCAGCTCTCTTCGCTAGAGAGACTGGATTAAGTTAGAGAGGCAATGATATTTCTAGACAGCACTGGTTGTGAGAGCAATAGTCTATGGTTGATGGTAGCATCTGGACTGGGGAGATCTACAAATGAGCAACAAACACCTGACAGGGAACCACCAAAATTGCCTTGACTCTTGTAACCCAAGTCCCTTGCTTTACCCCTGGAAGCCATGCCTGTAGAATCTTTATAAAAGATACTGATTTTCAAGCTTTAAATCCAGGGCAATTTCATAGCTTCCTGTGTAAATTTAATTATCTTGAACTTTAGCCACCACCTAGAGACACAAAAGGAATGGGGGAGCTGCTATCCGGGCAATTGTATCCATGTCTACTTCAGAAGCGGAGCCCCTGACAACCTCACATGGAACTGAGCGTGTGCACCTAGAGAAGTCAATAGAAAGTTGAGTTCAACCTAAGAAGCTCCCCTAAAACCCTGATTGGTATTGGCAGGAGGATTTGAGGAATAGCAGTCTAAACATTTCCAGCTGTGGTGAATTTATATCAATAAAACTCTAAGAACCAAGACACTAGTGATAGATTTTTAGCTAAATCATGAAAGATCTAAATGCTCATTCTGGGAAGTGAATTGTAATTAAGTTATATCAGAGAGTAGGGCTCTAAACACTTTTGAGTGGAGTGTTAATATGATCAAATTCATTGATTAGCCATCCTATCAAGCAAATAATACAGGTTAGAAGAAAACCCAGGGATCAGATAGGTGAAAGATGATAGAGGATCAGTGTAGATGGCTGAAGGATTAATCCTTCAATAGTGTGGTAGCAATGATAATAGAATTCTTATCTCAGAGGACGGAGCAGTGGCCTGAGACTGAGGAGACCTAGCGAGGTATCTACTGGACAGGTCTAGTTTGCAATTTGTATTAATTTTTACTGTTTTCCTGCCTGAACCCTCAGGAATTACTGAGTTCAAACTTAGAATTTCATAACTTTTTTATAAAAGTAATTAAAAGATTCCATGACAAAAACTATAAGTATATTTAAATACTTATAATAGTGGTTTAAAAAGAAATGCTTGATTTCTCTTTTTTAATGAAATTTCTTTTTGATATTAAAAACAAAAGTTACATTTTACACTTCAAAAAAAGGAAAAAATATTCCAATATTTTTCCAAAGTTATCTGATGGCATTTTTCATACTCACTGTAATTATTATACAAACTTAAAGGCATATATAAATATTCAACCATCTTTCAATGCAACCTTTCTGTCTTGAAATTTCCATTCTCATTTTTATTTTTTAGTGTTTTTCATCTTATTTCTTTAGAGTCTGTTTCTCTACTGACAAACTTCCCCAACCTCCTTTATCAGCCTGCATTCCTAAGATTCGAATGATTTAAAACTTTAAAATGTTACAACATTTTCCAAATGCAAACTTTTTTTTGAGACAGAATCTTGCTCTATGATTCATGTTGGTCCTGAATTCACTATATAGTCCAGGCTGGTCCTGGACTCATGGCAACCCCCCTGATTCAGTCTCCTAAATGCCGGAATTACTGATGTGCGCCACCACACTCAGCTTAAGGGGTGCTAGGGAATTGAACCCAGTGCCTTCTGCTTGCTAGGCAAGCACTTTAATCATTGTGCCATTCCTCTCCAGCCCCAACAAATACACATTTTGAAGCTCCTTCAATCTTCACATACTAAAAGACCAACTCAACTTACAGAAAATGCCCTTGAAATTTTAGGATTGATTGCACAGTATTTTCAGGTTTTCAGCAAACATACATCATAAAATTTTAAAAGAACAGATAAAGATATTCATTTGAGAGTATCATGCTATTTCTAGATTTCTTAAAGTGCCTCTGGTCTTGAACACTTCTTTTCTTTCTACATCCTCAAATGTTGGACCAAAAACAATGAACTTACAAAAGTTGTGAAATTAAAACATTTCCTTTTCTGGAAAAAAAACAAATTCCTTGTCCCAGCACAACCAGGTATCAAAATGGACAGCAGAATTTGAAACCCACTTTCTCAGAAATAAAAGCTTAGTAAGTATGAAAATAAATACAGGCATGGCAAATCAGCCTAAAGAAGTTAGATAACAATATCACACTCCAAATCCAAATAGATAAGTCAAGTAGCCAAAGACAAGTGCTTGACTCCTTCTGACAAAAACAGCAGCAATGATGAGTCTATGTACACCTCAATAGGATGCCACTTCACCCAAGTGATAAAACTATTACTTACTTTTCTAACTGTGAGGTTTTAAAAGTAATTCTCACCAGAATGAAAAGTGGTCTGACTCTTTTGCTTTCAAGAACGCTCATTCTTTCCCTAAAGTTAGCAAGCTGTGACAAATCTTGTGGCACAAGTCAGAGACTACAGAAGGAGAAGGCCTGAAAGTTTTAAAAAAAAAAAAAAACTGTAAGCACTAAAGTGGTTTAGGAAACTGAAGGACTCGAAGTATCTGCCACTGCATGTCCCAGCCGATGAGATAGCGATGGAGTAGCGCTGGATGATGCTTGAGGTACATTGGCTCCCTTAAAGCAAGAGCATCTAAGTAGACAGAATGACAAAATGCAATTCATGTCAGTACATCTTTTAACTAGGAAAAACAGAGAAGAAAAGGAGACAGCTGCTAGCTTTGTTTGTCCTGCTGTCTTTCTGAATAGAGAGAATTCACTTACCTGTGTGTCACTCTGAGGAGCCTCTACCACATCACAACCGTGTGAATCTTAGTAGACACTGAAATCCCAGTATCCTGGACCTTGATTAGCTTTCGACCGTTCATGTAACAAATTGCCACAAGACTACTGGCTTAAAAATATTACACAAATGTATTGTCTTACAGTTCTGGAAATCAGAAGAAACAGGGCCCTGGGAAAACATCAAACCATGAGCAGTACTGCATCCCTCCTGAAGACTAAAAGGAAACATCCATCTTTCTGCTTTTTCTGGCTTATAAACTTTGCCCAACGGCCACGACTCTTCCTTGGCTACTACCTCCCCTCACCATCGACCTTCTTCCATCTGGTCATTCTCATTCTGATTGCCCTCCTACTTTGACTAAAAAGAAACTGATAATCATATTGAGCCCTGGGACAGTCCAGAATACCTTCCCCATCTCAAGGTCAGCTAATGAAGCCACCTTGATTCCATCCGTGGCCTCAATTTCCACTGCCACACAGCACAGGACATTCATACCTTTGGGACAATCAGAAAATGGACACCGTGACAGTCCTTTCTTCTGTCCACCACAGACTTCATACGCTCTTGTAAAAAGTAAGTGAAATGACATGTAAAATGTTTACACAGAGCTTGAGGAAGCATTTGATAAATTTATTTACACATAAATATTTACAAAGAAAGTAGATATGCATCATTAAATCCAACTTAACTCCAACTCCATAGTAAACATCAGTGTACATACTACAGTTTGTAATGCTATGTCACCGACCATTCCTATTTATGCCCATTACATTTTGAATTTTTTCTGCTTGTATCTCCTTCATAATTCAGATTCTGTCATTTTTATAGATGGAAAACATCTACCACCCAGAGACTCTCCGGAGATCATTGTTTCAGCAGGACCACCATGCCTGCCAGGGGGACTGGTGGCTTCCTGGGGTCAGCACAACGACACAGCTGTAAAGCAAGCAGGAGGTGACTCCCAAGAACAGTCCCAGGCACAGACCGTGGAGGAGGCACCTCTGAAGAGACAATCGGGAGGACTGCATCGCCTCATTATCTCTGTTCAGTTCTGAGATCCAAATTGCTGCTGATTTCCCATCTTTTAATCACTTCACGAAAGTTAAGTGTCCTTGGGAGACGCGGCAGAGGGGAACATACAGCTCATCCCACTGATTCTAAATTAATTTGATCTTTTAACTCCTAGCTCCTGAGCTTCCTGGGATGCTAAAAGACAAATTGTCTTAGGGTGACTTTTCTTTTTTTCCTTCTGTCTTTTTTTTACAAATGAAACCTGGCAGTGGAAGCTCTGTTTTTTGGCAAAATTGCATCTAATACTATTTTCACCCAAATAGAAATGGAAAAATTGGATCACATACGTTAGTTTTTGTGGTGATAAAATATGGGATGGGTATACAGCTCAGCAGTTAAAGCACTTGCCTAGCAAGTGCAAGGCCATGAGTTCAGTTCCCCAGCAGCATACAAACAGGACATAATCCCAGAACTCCATAGGCTGAGGCAGGAGAATTGCTGTGTGTTGGAGGACAACCTGAACTACAGAGTGAGATCCTGTCTCCAAAAAAAATTACAATAACAATACTATAAACATATGAAAGTAATGAATATAACAATTTTAAGGACCAAGTTGAAAAATATTCAAGACCTGAGTATAGCCCTTCAATGGGTAACAATTACTGCCTGTGACTATGAGCATCAACATTTTAAAATTTATTTGGGAGAGTTAACTTTCACAAAAGGACAAAAGAATGGATGGATGAGCTTCAAGTCAATTCTATAAATTTACCTAATGAATAATAAAATACCAGAATTAGTTCTTTATTAAAGTTGGAAATTATTATTAGCAGTATTAATAAATATTAAAATTATTTTTAAATCTCAACTCTGGCATGTTCACATATTGCTAGTCAGTATAATGGTATTCAAATAACAAATCTATGGATTGGATGTCTATAAAAAGTGTTTGTAGTCTTGAAAAAAAGTGTTCTTGGTTTAGAAAGATTATTTAAAATAAAAGCGTTGATCATATATCATTCATAACACTGAGTCTATACTTACAATACCTATTTTATTCTAAGTTGAAGACTAGAAATAAAGGTTAAGCCACACCTGGTAACACAAGGATGGAATCCCAACATTCTGGGAAGCTGAGGCAGAAAGACTGCAAATTTCAGCCAACCTTGGGTGACTTAGCAAGGCCCTGTCACAGCACCTCAAAAAAAAGGAAGAAAAGAAGAAGAAGGAGGAGGAGGAGGAGGAGGTGGAGGTGGAGAAGGAGGAGGAGAAATAAAGAAAATTTAAGTAACATGTGAATAAATTTCATAGATTACACAAAATTATCTGTTTTTTCCTTTATTTTTAAAATGAAAATTCTCTTAGTGAAAATCATGTATTAATCATGACATGAAGCAGAGTAGCGTCAACTGGGGCAAGGCCTAGAACACCAGAAATAGAAACCCACCGGGCCACATTACCTGTCCAAGCCCTTGATTTCTGTCTTTGAAAGTATCTCAATCGGAAGCTCTAAGAGCTCATAAATATACTTATTTTGAAAAAACAAAAACTACTTTAATCCTAAAGAATTGGCCTAGCCTCACGTGGACAGACCAGGTTTCTAGACCTAACTCTTTCCACTCCACGAAGCTGTTGCTAAGGTTCTCAGGGTCCCTACCGACTCTCAGATGCCTCATTTTCCCGTAGCTGAAATAAGCCTCAGGGAAGCCAACAACAAACGAATGAGACCCTCAAAATACGTCCCACTTACTTGGTATGCCGCGAAGGGGAGGAGGCGGCACATTGCCGATAGCTACCATGTGAGAAAACACAGCTGACGGAAGAGGAGACATAGGCATCTCGGCGGCTCAGAGGCAGCTGTTCAGAGGAAGTTCCAGAGGCAACCGATGTTCTTCTGCTTGGGTGTCATGACGTAGAAGGCTCAGGAACTCTCTGATAGGCCCAGTCCTGCGGAATCTTCACACTCACGGTTTTGACACATGTTTGCGCAGTGTTTCCAGGAGTGAAGTCTGGATTAGAAGAAACTATTTTCAAGCCCAGTGGAATTTAGGAGAGGATGTGGGACCTACCGGGAGTGGGAGCAATGAGAAGGAAGTTGTAATCCACCAAGCAGACACCGCAGCATCAACAGCACTCATGAGTCCGCTTAGATGAAAAACTTTTGTTGGTGTTCCTTGGTCAGCAGCCCTTTCCAGCCCACCATATGTTTACACTGAGAATCACAAACTCTTTTCATACAGGAATAAACGGAGTAAGATATATCTATTTCTCCCCACAGCGACACACATAGGATAAAACAAACTTCTAATAATCACAGACCAATAAGCTCACCCTTGCTTACATAACGTTCTTTCGGAGGGTGGCACAAGTTTACTGGAAACTGCTGCGCAATTATTAAGGTTGATTATGATGGCTAGGGTTTAGAATCAGAACTTGCAAGCATCATTTAATTCTCTTTGTTCCATTGTGAGGTCCCTTTGACAAGTATTTTTTTCTTTTGTTTTCTCCTTCGTGGGTATACATGAAAGGCCAACCAATATTTAAGCTGAACCAGTAGAGTGTCAACCATACATTGGTTAACTTCAACTATGTAGCATTAATAGTAGAATTTAGAATATCTGTTACATTATAAAAGTAACAAATTTATCTTGCAACATATCCTACAAATGTGCATCCGTACAACCTGTTTACTCCAGTGCAACTTTTCAATTTTGTACATTTTGTAATCTACATTTTGCTAGCGTTAGTTTTACAAACTCTGGAATCCCTATAAATTCAAACTTTTCAAATCTCATCGCTGTTTTTCACCTTGAGTTTCCCCCACACCAACGTGCTACCTCCACCTGCTTCACTGCTCCTCTGGATGAAACCTGGCCATCTCAGCTGCCCACCGGCCATAATGCCTCGTGCCTTAGTTTGACAAGCTACCCCAGAACAAGCTTTTCCTCTTCATATTTAAAACTCAAAGAACTAAGAACTTCTTCATGAAAGTTAATTATTAAACTAATCCTGCATTTTCCCTGATTGTTAAACAGATGAGGTTATAAAAAATTGTGTGTGTGTGTGTGTGTGTGCGTGCACACGTGCGCATCTGTGTGTCTGTCTGTATTTTAACCACCGACGAATAGTTTTTATCAAATGAACATAAGAAAGAAGGTTTCCTAAGGGCATCCTGGTCAATTTCCTCTCCATTTGCTCTTTCATCAGTTATTCTTATTTTCCCTTTTTCCACATTTTTATTGCTCTGTTTCATACACATTACACCTTATATGTTGAGGTTGAGGAAGATTGTACTGACTTCACATTAAACTTAATCTTGCTTGAAAATATTTTAAACAAAGACCAGAAAAGTGGAGATAAATAACATTAAAGAGGAAACAGCAAAGCAATTTAATTTATCTAATTCTATGTCAACTTATGATTTTGTATGTGCATCTGCTTCCATCTATTTGTGTATGTAAAGAGAAAATCCAGCAGTTCACAAATTCGACTCAATCCGATGTTTTTATTTAGCCCTTTCAATGTATTCTCAATCTTCTGAAAATTCATTCTAAGAAAAAGAACATAGGTATACATAATTTGTCCTTGATAGATATATTAAATTGCTAATGCCAGGTCATTTCTCTGAAGCCTAATCATTTCTCAACCATTTATTTGTAAAATTATTTGGGGCAAGTAATTTAACATTCCTTAATCTTAATAGCCTACTCCATAGCATTGGGATGATATTGCCTCCTGTAAATATCGAGATTAAATATAATAATGGAAATAATATCCCCATTCAAGATGTCTAGATAATACTAATCATCGAGTTTCATTGTATTAGGAATAACTATTATTATAGCTGAGGGTAAAATAATATTAAGGTAATGGAGCAAGAAAAATGATGGGCAGTTCCAGAAATATTTTAAAGAGATTTGTTTGGAACTTTTACAAAGTAAAACATATTTGCTGTATTTCACTCTTATGCAAGAATAAATTTTTCAATATATAATTAAATTTAGGTTAGGTTTAAGATTTAGAGTATATATAAGTTAGGTTTAAGATTTAGAGTATATATAAGAACGTGTCAAAACTGACTCAGATGGAGTCCTGGTAAAATCTTGATCACTTTTAGGTTAGATGGAAAAAAAATTCACACACGAAAGGCACTTGAGGAATGTAATTTCAAAGCATATAAAATCTTACCCAAAATTTTTTGACGCATTTGCTTTTTATGATGAATTCACAACATTTTCAATGGAATTATCCATACAAAATATGGTTTTCACAAAAGTCCGAGACATTGAGCCAGAAAGTCTTTGAACTTTTAAAAAAGTGAAATTAAGAACATTGGCAGTCCTTAGCACACAGGGTGAAAAGGCAAACAGCTGACAGCGTTGATACTATATGCCCTGGAGCCAAAATATCTGAGATCATGTTTGGTGTGATCCTTGGTTAAGTTAGCACAGCTAAAGTAACTAAGTCATTATTGTTATCTTTTTATTTATAAAACTATGAATGCAAGAATGATTTTACAGCTTTATTGAAAGCATTTTAAATATCAATAATCAATTATGACTACTATTATGAGATATTTTAAAATATCAAAGATATTAAATTAAAATTTTTATGATACATTCAGCATATAACAAGCATCCCCTCAAAAAAATAGATAAAATCCAATTCCTTTCTTCTGTATTAACATATGATGCTAGCATTTAAGAAAAGAGCTAATGAAACAAGGACTGGCAAACACTGCCACAGGATGACAACTAACCTGGCACTCCACAAGGATCAATGCGTGACTCAGAAATGAGGAGACAAAAACAAAACAAAACAAAACAAAATACTAAACTGAACAGAAAAAAAATACACTACCCTCCTCCAGCTGATGGCTTTACCACAACAAGTATGAAGGAACCAATGGATGACAGCTGACATCATATGAAATATCCAGGAAACACAGTACAGATATCAATAGTCGACCAGAGGAAAGTTGTATACCAGCTGTACTTTATGTAATTTGCCAACACACTACATAAACTTGATGAAGAATCTACTTTGTGGCCAAGAGTGATAGCCTTGCCTGCAATCCCAGCACCATTCGAAGCTGATGCGGAAAGGTTCCATGTGTAATCCCAGCACAGGCAATTTAGTCACTTAGCAAAACCCTGTCTCAGAATTTAAAAAAAAAAAAAAAAAATTTAAGGCTGAGGATGTAACGCAATGCATCAAATCCAGTACTGCAGTAACCAGTACTAAAAATAAATCAATTTTTCTTCTGCTAGTGGTATGCAGTTTCAAATTTTCAGACAATTTGAAAATCACAATAATCTCAAAAGTAGGTATCATGATCCCATTTTATGGATAAAGAAAATGAGATACTGAAAAGTAAAACATGAAAAACAATAAAACTAGAAATTGAATTCAAGTGTGCCTGACATTCTTAGCTTAAAATGTATAATCATCTTTAGGAAAAGTTGTGTGGTATTGGAAATTCTTCAGGTGGCATGGAAATTTTCCTCTGAATGAAAATAACATTCAAAAGATAGTAGTCTGATCTCCTTAACAAGACATTCATGAGACTGATTCAGAGATGGATTCATTCATTTCTTTGATTTGCAAGATTCCAAAGTGAGCAGATCAAGAATCTGTGAAACATATGAAGCGATCTATATATACTCAAAGAGGTAATACATGCCCTGGAAATAATTTATGGGGTGTGTGTGTGTGTGTGTGTGTGTGTGTGTGTGTGTTTGTGTTACTGAAGATTGAAACCAAGGCCTTCACACTGAGCTACTTCCCCAGCCCATCTTCTATTTTCATTTTGATTCTGTTATAGGATGACATTAAATTACTAAATTGCCCATGGTGGGCTCAAACTTAGGATCCCCCTGCCTGTGGGATTACAGGCTTGCCTCCGCAGACCTAGTTTTCCCTGAGTCTTAGGGAGTGGTCCTGCAGTCTTTTTCACAGCTGTAACTCTGGAGACTGAGCTGAGAATAGATCAAATAAGACAAGCTGAAGGAAATTGTATCAGCCCAGAGGCTGGTGGAGTCATTCAGGGGTGCGGTGATGGCGGTCTCAACGAGGGCAGGTTACCAATGAAGGTAAAAGAAGGAACGGCAATGAGTGATGGGGAAAGAATAATGATTTCCCTTGTTCTGGTTCTGTGCTGAAGTAGATGCAGCCGCACTAGCCACACTGGAGACCAGAGATGTGAAGAGGAAGAGGAGCACTGGAGGAGGAAGTAGCCGTTATCTTCCTAAGTACGTTTTGATTTTGGAAGAAAATTGGTTTAGGTATTTCACACAGATTTGCCCCTCAGAGCTGTATGAGGCAGGAACAATTTATTAGCTTAATTTAATAGGTAAGAACACTGAGAAGTATAGAGGCAATTACCTTGAGAAGATCATACAATGTCAGAGGAGGTCTTACTTTTCACAAACAGAAAGAGGACCAGAAGACCTCAAATGAGGTCCTTGGGTGGAATAAGAAACATCTGTTCTTCTCCCCTACCTAATAATTAAGCTTCATGCTATCCATGAATCCCAACAATTGTTTTCTTTCTCTATATTCCTCAGAAAATACTTACAAAATTTTGAGATCTCCCTTGTACAAATAGGAATGTTATTTTAATATAAAAATTCCCATGAGGATAAAACCAGATGGAAAGATTAAAAACTAAGGATATTTCTCAAAAGATACCAGGCAAATATTTTCTTAAATCATACAAGTGAATTATATGTCTTAAATGGCCCCAAATAGTCCTAACCAACAGGTTGGAAAAGTGTCTTATACCAATTCTTCTTATGGGAAATATAAATATTCAGCAAAAAGGGTCTAGTATGTTAATACCAGAAGATGGCTGCTTAAAATGATCAAGATGTTATCAACTGTAGATGACTAAATGAAAAGCAACATCTCAAATGAAATCAACTGTTCAAGGGAAATAATTAACCATTATAACAACCGCATAGTCTGTAAAATTACTGAGATCAGAACCCTTGTCAGATCTGATGGCATTAGCAATTCCATGTTGCCTTTCCTATAAAATTATATGAAGCACATTCACTATATCACAAAACCTCGAAAATCTCTTCTTTTAAATTCTTTCCTTTTATAGCTACTTACAAACAGCTGGAGCCTCTTTCTTGAGGTTGGCTTTTTTCTAAACAAAATAAAGAGTACCATGTGTTTGCATTACAAAGAAGTTCAACCAGAATAGCACATTAAGCCATTCGTTTAACTTGATTTTTGAAGCGTCTTCCTGTTTTAACGTCTGTTCAGAAGTCACTGTGAAAGTCACAAACCCATTTGTACTCCACTTACAACCCACCTCTTTGAATTTCTTTGACTGAGATTGATCTCAATAACATGGTAAGAGAAGGCTAATTCAAAGCATTTCTATTTCAACTGCTATTCTCATAAGAGTAATAATTGAATGGCCAATAACATCTGTGGACTGTATTCTACTTGCCAAAATAAGTGATTTCCATACATTAACTCTCATTTAGTTTGATCCTAGCAAAAAGTCTATGAGGCAGAAATTGATGTTGTGCCCTTTTTGTTAATTTGGAAACAAAATCTTGGTGGTGTTAAATTTATAGATCCTTAAGCCACTGAGTTCCAACTCTAGGATCCAGACTTGGGCTGACTCCACAGCCTGATTGGGTCATCAAAGAAAAATATGTTTGGCGGCTATTCCCTTAGTCGTCCTTCAACAACAAAGCCTCCTGCTAAAAGAAAGCCTCTATTTAAGCAATTAAGTTTTCTTATGAATGAGAACTACTCAATTGTCCTTGCATGCTCTTGGTACATGTTGAGTATTTGTTGGTTAGCATGCACTCTTTACATTCACAGTCTATTTTCTCCTTCATATTTCTCCAGATATTTTGCTTTCAATTCACAGCATTTTACTCTGTAGGTGCTCAAAATTCGTGTAATATTTTTAAAAGTACAACATTCACTTTACAACTAAGAGAAAATGAACCATGTCTTCCTAACCTAAAATGATAAAAATAATCATGTCTCTTGAATTATTTTTTCATACGATTTATGTCATGGTTTAGATCTGAAGTGTCCCCCAAAAGCCTCATATACCTGTGGCTACTGTGTAGTGTTGGAGGCAGGGACTGGCTGGGAGGGGAAGGAGCTTGGGGATTGACGTGGAGGAGCATGTGCTGATCGACCCTTCCTCCCAGGCTTCTCTGTTCCGCCATGCTGTAAGAATCTCGCTCTCTGGAGCTGTGGCCCTGATCCAGATCCGGCCCTTCCATATGATTCCATCATTTTCCAGCTGCCTAACATTGAATAAACTGAGACCTTCTGAAACTGTGAGCTCAAATAAATCTTTCCTCCCCTACTTTTTCCATGTCAGTTATTGAGTCACAGTGATGAGAAGGTAACTAAGACAACTTAGATGCTCCCCAGATTCACTTATCATGTTCACAACTGCCTGAAGAAGCACCTTAGAAATGTCACCCAAGTGTACCCGGCACGTTCCAGTCCTGTCTACTTCTTATAGTTCCTTCCTTGGTGGGAGTATGTGCCCAAATCGGAAAGATGCAGACATGTCAGCATTCATGAAACTGAGAAGAAACATGCAAATGTTTCCCTTTTTCTTGGAGTGACCTACTTAACACCTGTTTCCTGAACATAACAATCTGCCTCTTTACCTGCACAGTTCACAGAACTGGACACAGACACCATCAGATTCACAGGTTAAGTCAGTAAGGGAGTCACACTGCAGTCCAGATCCCAAGCCATTTCTTTTCTGCCCAAGTTGCATTGTGGTTGGCATTCTTTCCCTTACTTATTATTTGACCAGTGATTATTATGTTCACCCAATTTCTTGCAGTGCTTCCCAGTTTGGACCATAAGTGACTTAAGAAAGTACTATTGGGGACATCAACTGAACCACTTGTCATCTTGATTTTTGTTCCTCATGTAATCCCATTGTCATTGAGATTTGACATTTTAGAAACTTGAACTTCAATGCACTATGCTACTCAGAGCTGCCTGGAGACATGTGCTGAGATCTGCTTTTCCCCATGATTCAAGGAAGAACATTCTTCTTCTTTCTTTATTGCCCGGGTCTTCCACTCTACACTCCCACCAATCACTGTAATTTGTACCACATAGTACACTATCTGCATGAGATGTCCTGTAGCAACTTCTGAAATGGCCTATAATGTCATAAATCATTGTGCTATTTCGGGATAAAATATTGCTGAGGTAAATATCCATTGTTGTGCATTTTTTCTCCAGAGAACTATTAGTCACATTTTATTGCTACCAGTCAAATTTTTTCTGTGATTTTTCGTAGCTGCTGTTGTTTAAAATGATATGTACTTAATAGACATGAATATCTTAGAACAAAGAGCATACCTAAATGTTACTTTTGTATGTTAGTAAACTAGATTAGATACTATGATTTACCAAAAAACACCTTATTTGTACATACTTTGTTGTTATTTTAGTACAAGTTTTCTGCCATAAACATGAGATTTATAGACAACTTTAAAAACGGGTCAGTCAAAGCAAAGCTGAAATGTTGTTAGATCGAATAGAAGAAAGGAACTGCAAAATCATGACTTTTGTAGGGCAAATGTCTAGATGGACAGTAACCCAGAGAGGGCTGGCTGAAACACAGCTCTTGACCATAATTTCTGATGCTTTATCTAGTTTCTATCATATATTGTCTTTCAAATTTATGTGTGACTTAGCAGCTCTTCACAGATAGAATTGCTTCTATCTCTGTCAGGTGCACCAGTCAAGGTTTGATCGGGGAATTAAAACCACTAGGAGATGCATGGAATAAGTGGCTTACTACGGGGATTGAGGTTTCAGAGTGATGTAATACAAATTCATACGCACTCTGGTAAAGTTCTTCCAAGTTCTCAGTAAAATGATCATGAAAACATCTTCAAAGACAGAATGTGTGCAAAAATTTAACAGTGATGGAAAACTGTTAAAAGACAAAATCAGAGGGAGCTCTGTCTTAATTTCAAAGCATGTGTAACAGGATTGCTGAAAGTCTCCCTGGTAGTGATTAAATTATAATCTCCAAAAAAAAGATACATTGTGTTCTAGGCCTTATTACATAAAAATGTGATTTTTCTGATAGGATCTCTAAGGAGAGGGTCTAGCTGACATGAGCATGTTTGTGAGGATACTAAAGCAAAGCAATCGATGTCCTTATAAAAGGACGAATTTGGACAGTGGCACACAGAAGGAAGACAATTTGGAGACAACCAAGCTGATGATACTATGTGAATGGAGTGATGGATCTAGAGAACTGCCAGCAAAAATAAAAAAAAAACTAGGAGGTAAGGAAGGAATCTCCCCTAAAACTATCAGAAAGAAAATGACCCTACTGAAACTTAGATTTCAGATTCCTGACCTTCAAACTGTGAGGCAATAGATGCCCGGCTTAAGTCACCTAAATTTTGGTATTTTGTACAGCAACTCAAGTAAACTAGTATTCTACCCATACTACTTTTCATAGCATAATTCATAACACGGTCTCACTCAACTTCTTAATGTGTTCAGTGTTTTATGTCACTTTTGTTTCCGAACTGTACCACAAGCCCTTATGGCACCCAGCTCCTGCTTTGCAAATTTCTCCAGGTTTCACTTCTAGGATTGGGCTTATGAAAACTTAGTCCTCAATCTCTATCGTCCTCTTTATCCCCAAGTTGGCTCATTAACTCCTACCCTCAATTTGGTCCTTTCACAAGTGACTTGATTCTGCACATTCCTCAGCTCTGCATCCCTATTCACTCCCGGAAACACATGCCAGTGATTCAGTGATTCTGTGCAACACAGATTTGTAACACCACACCTTTACCTGGTCCACATCTATGGTAGAACAGAAAACAGTATCATAAGTTCAGAGAAAGGTCCCAGGCCAATGTTTTTCTCAATAATTGAGCTTATATTTTGAAGCAACATTTTTTTTTTTGATTTTTACCATTTTATGTGGAAGTCTAAAGTGTTCATTAATAGAAGTCAAAATTTTAGGGCTTATTAATTTGGATTATCATCAAAAACAGTAATTATTATACTATAGAACTACTGCTTTGCCTTAAGAATCTGTTAATCTGGGTAATGCTGTCAGAAACCATGAATTAGAGAATTCATTCTCTAATTTGAGAGAATACTATCTGATTTTAGTATTTTTTATATAAGTAAATCTTGGTATCTGTTATTATGATGTCTCTTCATATTCAATTCAAATTCTTTTAATTAGAATTTTGAAGCCCGCCTTAACCTCCATCATGTCTGCTCTGGAGGCCATGTGGATCAGCCACTTCCTCTGTCACTGACCTACAGGTGTGGGAGATTCACAGGGAGGATACTGGAAATCTTGGAAGCTTCAGATGCCTGATCTGGGAAGGTGAAGGACTTACAGGCTTTGAGAAGTGACCAGAGGACCGGAGGTACCCAGAGAAACAAGGGGCCGAGTTCAAGGCCTGGAGCCACAGAGGTCTAGAGCACTTGGCCCGCCCTTGGGCTACAAGCCTATAAGAAGTGACTGCATGGGAGGTTTGCAGCATGGTCCACAGCCTAGAGAGCATCAGCCAATCTTGTGGCTCAGTGCTCTAACAGCTTCCCTTGGCCAAGGCTTGACAGAACACAGAGCCATACCTTCTGCTGTCCAGAAGTAGGGAGAGACCTGTCTGCTGGAGTCACAGTGCTACAGTCCAAGCGCTGGCAGGTCTGAACAGCCTGGACCATAGGTAGAAGACAAAGAACTTGTTACCATTTCCTACTCGAACAACAAAATATAGATATTGGATATAGAAACTTCCCACATAAAGAACACAGGTGGAGGAGGTAATTTTTTTTCTTTTCTCTTCATACCTTAGCCTCAATCCAATAGTTTTCTCTGGGAATATTACACTGGACTTTTTTTTACTATTTATTGGTATGGGTTTTTACTTTTCTTTTTATTCCTTTTTTTTTATTTGTGTCCTTTTCTTTCTGTCTGTTTCTGTCATTTGTTAATTTCTGTATTTCTTTTTTTCCCAACTAATCCTTTATGCCATTTTTGAATACTCTTTCTATGAATTCTAAAGACATACTCTACTTCTCTCATAACCCTCCATTTTCCTCTTGGTTTTGTTTATAGTACCTAAGTTTACCCACTATCCTCTGATCTAGGGTTGGAGCTCTGTTATGCTTTCTTCTATCCTATAAATAATCTTCTGTTTTCTATTGTACTCCCAAAGCTAACCTTTAATCTTGGTCTGCTCTCTCTCCCTGTTTCTATCACCTTTAATACTAGTATTGGTAAGTATTGGTAACTCACAGTCATATAGCTGGATGTGTAAGGAAGCAAGAATTGCATACTATTTAGTGAGACATTTATAAGTAAGGTAAATATTTACTATACTATCAATAATAATTTGGCATTGCCTTGAACAAAGTCTTCTAATATGATACCAGGCAATCTGTTTTGAAAATTACATTAGAAATACATATCACATTTACAATATTAAGAGGGGGATGGTTGTGCGAACCAAAATCTTGCTATCACTGGTCTACAGCTGATAGAGAGTAAACTTAACCATAGATATGAATATCCATCCCACTATTAAAGAGGGTAGAGTGGATGAGGTCTATTAAGGTTTTAAAGCTTCAGGTGGTTTTCTATAGTCTAAGCAAGCAATATAGAGATCTATTTTATTAGTGACAGTGATATAATACTGATATTAGTTAAACATTTACATAAATCCATGTTAGGCTTATTTAGACAGAGACACTGAGAGTGTAGACTGTATCTATTAATGTTGTGGGTAGAATAGTTGCCATATTGAACTCGTTATTAAGTTTTATCAATAACAAGTTAGTCTTAGATTATAATGTAAATCTTTATTCAAATTGTGAATGACATCATAAAACTGATCTTCATTTCCAATAAGACAACAAATACTTTGTCTATAGACCACAATAGTTTTGTAATTGGTTCCTCCTTCACTGGTAAGTGGAGGAGATTAGGTAACAGCATAGGTTTGACCATTGAGAAGACTCCCAAAATTAATAGCTGAATAAGCTAGAAACAGACACAAATACTAAAATCTGAATGAACTCAAGCAAATTCCAGGGAAATAATAAACCAACAGCCAATACTACAGTCACGACAGAGTCTATTAATACTACCTAACCTACAGACAACGACAACAGAATGATGAGGAAATGAGTCAATAAGTCACTTGCTAAAAGACTCAACTCCCAGAAGCTAACATCATGAATCCTATAGTAGCAAAGCCTACAAAAAAAAAAAAAAACTAAAAAATGTGGACCTAGTGGCAAAAGAGCTCAAAGAAAGAAGACATGCCTAAACGAGGCAAGGTATGATCAGGGAGTTCAAAAGGGGTTATAATGTTTTTTAAAATAAAAGTCTTAAAGGATAAAAATTTTAAAGATCATAAAGAACACACAGTATAGAGATAGACAAGGAATGTAAGAGATGAGGAATATTTCAGTAGAGAAATAGAAAGACTTAAAGCTGAACTCCAGGATATGAAAAACTTACATTAAAAAAATAGAACAATGTCTCAAGTATCTTCAGGACAGATTATTAGATCGTGAAAATTAGATTGATAAACTAGACTGTATTGTTAGTGAGAACCAAAAAATAAAAAGGCAAGAAAGAGACTGGATAAAACAACTGATGAATGACTCACATAAAAACAACCTCAAAAACATGGGAGTGCAGGAGAAAATGAAGAACAGCGAAAAACTATAGAAGAAAATTTCCCAAATCTAGGAAAAGGAATTAGCATTGAGCTATTGTAGGAATATAGAGCACCAAGTAACCTTGGTCATAAAAGGGAGTCCCCAAGACATCATAATCAAAATCTTAGAGACTCAACACAAGGAATACTGCAAGCTGCAAAAGAAAATCAGAAAGTAAACTACCAAGAGAGCCCCATCAAAATGACTGCAGACTTCTCAGACTTTCTAGGCCAGGACATCACTGAGCAGCAGCATCCAAGTACTAAGAGAACATAAATGCCAACCCAGACTGGTCTGTCCAGCCAAACTGTCCTTCAACATAGAAGTTACATGTTTTCATGATAAAGAAAACCTAAAGAAATCATGACTAGACCAGCATTGCCAAAAATATTTAAAGCAATCTTAGACAGAGATTGGTAGACCAATAGCACCAAAGATTCCAGAGGTGGAAAAAACTTCAACAGGAAGAGAAGAGTGAACTGACAAGAGTGAAGAATGATCTACACTGAAGCAACATAATGATGGCAAGATGGAGCTAATGTACCACCGAACGTGAATAGTCTGAACTCATCCACCAAAGAACACAGAGTGGCTGATTGGATCAAAACAGAAAATCCAACAGTTTATTGCTTGTGAGAGACACACTTTATCCATAATAAAAACACAGAGACTGAAAATAGAAGGATGGAAATCAATACTTCATGCAACTGCATCCAGAAAACAAGCAAAAGCAGCAATAGTATCTTAAATACAGCAAATTTCAAGCCTAAACAGATCAAAAGAAAAGTGATGGACTTTATATTCTGGTTAAAGTAACAGTCAAACGGGAAGAAGTCACAATTATTAATATACAGACATCTAACATCAGGGTACCCAATTTTCTAATAGCAAATTGCTGAACTTTAAAGGGGCTAATAGGACTCAACACTCACCAGCACTGATTGCTGTTTCTTTTCTTGATATACACCAGACTCTGGAGTCAGATGGTATCTTAATGATGTTTTGATTTACATTTCTCTGGTGGCTAAGAACGTTGAACATCTTTTCGTGTATTTATTGGCTGTTTGAACTTCTTCATCCAAGAACTGCCTATTCATTTCCTTTGCCCATTTTTCATTAGGGTCTTTGATTTTGGTTTGATTTTGGTTTACTTTTCTTTAGTTTCCTGTATATTCTGGTTATGAGCCTCTTATCTGCAGTGTTGGTGGTGAATATTTTTCCCATTCTGTTGGTTCTCTTTTTACACTGTTGATACATTCCTTCGCTGTGCAGAAACTTTTTAATTTGACATAATCCCATTTGCTAATAATGGGGCTATTTCTTTCACTTTTAATATCTTGTTAAGAAAGTCCTTGCCTACAGTAATATCTTTTAGATATTTGCCTAAGTTGTCTACTAAGAGGTTCAGTGTTCTAGTTTTAATGTCTAAGTCTTTGATCCACTTTGATTTAATTTTGGTATGGTGACATGTGTGTATCTAGATTCATTTTTCTGCATTTTTCCAGCGCCATTTGCTAAAGAGGCTATCCTTTTTCCAGTGTATTCTTTTGGCTCCTTTATCAGGGATCAGATAGCTGAGGATATCTGAGTTTGTTTCTACATTCTCAGTTCCGTTCCACTGGTCTGTCTGTTTTTGTGCCAGTACCATATGGCATTGGCACTAACTCTTCCCTAAAGTCCTTCTAAAATTCTGCATGACTACAGTAGGTCCTGGGTTTTTCTTTATTAGTAGATCCTTTATTACTGCCTCAAATTCATCCCTGGTTATTGCTCTATTCAGGGTATCTATACCTTCTCAGATCAATTTTGGCATGTCACATGAGTCAAAGAATTTATTTCTGCTGGGTTTGTGCATTTGCTGGAATATTGTTTTTTGAAATAATTTCTTATAATTCTCTGGATTTCAATGGTGTCTATTGTGATTTCAACTTTTCCATTTCTAATCACATGGATGTGAATTTTTTCTTTCCTTCTTTTAGGGAGTTTGGCTAGAGGTTTATTAATCTTATTTATTCTTTCAAAAAACCAACTCTGACTCATTGCTTTTTTCTATCTTTTTATTTAGTTTAAATTTCGTTGATCTCTACTCTGATTCTCATGATTTCCTTCCTTCTACTTCCTTTGGATTTGACCGTTCTTATTCCTCAAGAACTTTGAGCTGCATATTTAGATTGTTAATTTCAGATTGCTGTTTTTTTCCTATGTGCACTCATAGCTATAAATTTCCCTCTTAGAACTGCTTTCATTGTGACCCATGGATTCTGGTATAATGTACTTCCATTGTCATTTGACTTTAAGAACTTCTTGATATCTTTCTTGTTTTTTTATGTGATCCATTTCTTTTTAAATAATGTATTATTTAATCTACATGTATTTGAATAGTTTCTATAGTTACCTTAGCTATTGATTTCTAGTTTTTCTCCACTATGATCTGAAAGTATGCATAAAATAATTTCAATTCTTTTGTACTTATTTAAGCATGTCTTATATTCAAAGATATGTTCTACATTAAAAAAATGTCCATGTGCTGCTGAGAAGAAAAGGTGTATTCTGCTGGTAACATTGAATAGAATAAGCTGTGGGTATCCATTAAGTCCATTTGCTTGATAGTCTGATTTAGCTCTGATGTGTCTTTGTTGATTTTTTGTCTGGTTGATATATCTGTGAAACTGGCACTGCATTTGCAGTTTGCATTTCCCACAGGCTCATTTCCGGAGGCTGGGGCTATCAGCTGTTTTTAATTTCTGCTTCTCCTGGATCTGCACTTACCTCAGTCTGGGGTTCTGGGTTCTAGGCTTTCCTCTGACTGTGAATGCCAGTAGTTCAGAGCCATTTGCAGTTTGCTTGGGGAAGCTTCCTGGACTGCTGTTTTCTTCCACTTCCAATGTGTCTTCAGGATTCCTGACCTTCCCATGGTCTCCTTTCAATTGTTGGGGTGCTCCAGCCTCTCCTAGCTCACTGAACAGGCAGTTTTTAACTATATTATCAACTTTGTAAGTAAGG
The DNA here is from genome assembly GCA_004027205.1 of Ctenodactylus gundi. NCBI lineage: Eukaryota > Metazoa > Chordata > Mammalia > Rodentia > Ctenodactylidae > Ctenodactylus > Ctenodactylus gundi. The sequence goes on along the minus strand of PVKB01000734.1, from coordinate 240,708 downwards.
CTATAAGAAGACATGACATGCTTTTGTAACTCAGCTGCCATCTTGCCCAGAAGTCTCTGTAATGTGCTTCTTAGCAAGTTTATCGAAAAGATTAGATAAATTTCTAGTCTACTCTCTCAACTGGCAAATAGAACTATTGTACTAATAATCAAACTTGAGTGTCCTTTCTTAGATAGCTAAAATGAATTGAGTGCTGAAAACATTCTGTTTTCTTCTTCACCCTTCTGTGTCTGCATGTGTCTTCACAATAAAAAGAAGGGAGAGATACGGTACTTGCCAATACTTTTGATTGCTGAGTTCAACCCTCAGCACCAAAACAATGATGTGATAGATTTATTACAGATATTTGTATATAAATATGTATGATTACAGTATAGATACCTTTAAAACTTACAAAAATATAATTCCTAGACTTTTAACTGCTCAAGAAAAGGAGGCTAAGTGCTTTAAAGGCTCTATAGCCAGATGTAATTAAGTCTTAAAGTTTCTTAGGTATGATAATAATGCTAATGTCTGTAAGTATTCTGAAAAAGCTACATAGCAAAGAGAAGAGAAATGGACCAGTATTCGCATCAGTTATTGCCGAGAATGTTGAGCAGTATGTGACTCATTTTAAAACTTTAAATGGATTCTCAGTGTTATATTTACTACCTTCATATTAAACAGTAATTATGGAACTGGAAACAAGTAGTTCAAAACATGTTTTGAAGCTGAATGCTACACATATTTTTTTAAGTTTCAAAAGCAAGTTCTCTGGGGAAAATATCATAAAAATTCTTCAAAGAAAATAAAATACTCCAATAACTGTCTTGACAAAACATTGAAAAAGACTGCCGAGCTGAACAGTTGACTGACGATGACCCTACCTGAGATGTCTGTACTTAGCTATATTTTCAAAAAACATCAAAGCCATTCCTCAGTCCCCTGGTAAATTGTCAAATCTGTCTGGAGTTGCTGGTTTTTTTTTCCAGCCGTATCTGTCTCTTCATGAAAACTTAAAAAACAAAAAGCTAACAATAAGCCTCCGCTTTTGAATTTGAGTTCTCATCAAAGAAAAGTCATTGTGTGTTTTTTCTTTCTTTCTAAAAGCATTTATCCCTCTAGTAAATTGCTTGAATTATACTACTACAAGAACAACAAAATTCAGAATGGGTTGCAAACACCAGAACAGATATCTGAAGCAACTAAAAAGTCAACCAATGTATAATTCGAAATTAAGATAGATTATCTCACAAGACTTTAAGCTTGCAAAATTACTGCTTATGGACCAAGTGATTTAAGAGGCATTGCAGTGCTTTTTATTTAGCACTAATGTCTTCAGAATCAAAATGTATCTGAGAAGTGCCTAGCTTCTATGATAGGTTCAAATTGAAATTCTAAATTCTAAATTGAAATTGATAGGTTCAAAAAATACTGAGTCATTCTTCTTTTATTCAGTACAATCCAGGGAGTGATTTAGAATGAGAGTCCTAAATGAGAAGAGATTCACTGGAGGTGCTTCTTGTTGAGCACTTGTAAAATAAGTATAGTACAAAAGGACATGCCTCAGGCAATCTGCACAGGAAGGATTCCAATCAAGTCAGAGATAATTACTATTCAGCACAGGGCATCTTCAGGGAGAACACACGCATGACTTCCAAAGCAAACTATCATAGTCAAGTCTGCCCTGGTCTCTGTGCATTTATATACCGGCCAACTGAACCAGGATCACACCTTGATGTCAATCTTGGGTCTTTGTGTATTAGAATATTGAAAATAATGGGATTTGATTGGATGGCATAATCTATGACAACTTTTGAAAGAAATTAAGAAATCCAAGAGAGTAATAGTTCTAACAACTTCTCAGTATCACCCATCAGTATCCTCTCTTCTGTATCTTTAAAAGTTGCTAAATAGTGTTTGCAGGGAAACCACTCTGATTCTGGTAGAGTAGCTTGCCTGCAATTCTATACAGCATTTGTCACACATTTCACTATTTTTCTGAGATAAATGTGCTTAAATAAAAGAGTACTATTGAGGGATGCTTAGCTGTGTCCCTAAAGAGTCAGACAACACAAATATTTCTAATGCAAAAAATCTAATAATTATTTTCATAAGTGAATATAAGTACAGGTAAGGATCTGAGTTTTTATAGTGCAATTGACTGAAAGTAACATAACAGCTTTTCCCCCTGCATAATACTGCTTCCTGCTAATATCTACACATCTCATTATAATAATACTATGATTTTGCAAAGAAAAAATGAGCAAATTTGATTGTGATTAAGTATTCAAGGGGCTGCACCTACTTCCTTCTAAATATATGCGCGCACGCCATCCCCACAGTTCTAATTGTTCTGTGGAAGATCTGACATTTTACATCAAGAATCAAACTGATATCAAGTAGTGCTAGGAAGAAGGCGGTAGTGAATGTGGAACATAAAGATTGGGACATGGCCTAGATCCCTAGGATGGCTAGAGTAGGACACAGCTGTAAAAGTCACTTGCCACATATGTGAAAATAAATGAAGGATTTAGTTGATAATTAAAATGAGTAAATGAACAAAAATCACCGAGTTGATATCAGATAGAACAAAAAAAAAAGACAAAAAGAAAGAGCTGCTAATAAAGTCAAAAATGCTGGATTCCCTACCTCCTAAAGAACTAAGTCAGGTATAAAAAAGGAATTAGGAAACTTACACATTAGATTGTTCTCTTGGATAACATCTGTTTCAAATGAGGAAGACAGTTTATAACTGCATCTTATTGAACCAATCCACTCTTTCTCTGAGAACCCTTCTGGAACAGGAGATTAATTTCCAATTCCTTAAGGGCGGTTTGGTGCACATCATGTCACCTAAACTCGCCCTGAAGATCTATCTTACTCCTTGTATTATCAGTCTACAAAACAGTACTTCGCACACCTAAGGAATATTTTTTATTTATTTCACCTGCAAGTTGGAGATATCTACGTCTTCAAGTATTCAAACCTGTCAAGGATCCTTTGTTATACAACACAGCAACACAGCCTCAGTGTTCATGATGCATTCCCACTGACATTGTCCTAGTCAATCTTCACAACCATTTTGAAATGAATGTTAATTGCAATAATCCCTCTGTAGTTGTAAGTTATTTTTGACCACTAGCCAAATCCTCAGCCCAATACTAAAAAAACACAGAGAACAAAATATATTAGCTTTCTAAAACAATAAAAAGTGTTAAAATATATATACACATTTCCCAAAATGAATCAAAGGCAAAAATAATTTAAAGACATGAACTTCAACTAATATAAAATAAGATGCAAAATGGCTGTTTGTTATGAATTGAATGTGTTCATACAGAATCTGAATTCTTTTGTTGCAAACCAGTATGGCTACATTTAAAGTAAGAAAATAAATAAGATCATAAGTGCACAATCCTAATTTGAGAGAATTAGTGTTTTTAAAAGAATAGATGCAAAAAAGTTTCTTATGTCCCTAACTTGGCCCACTCACAAATTTGAACACAATGGGGGGGCTAGACAGCACAACCTGGCTACAAACAGAGCTGGCTGCAATGGAATCTTGAACTTCCAGTTTCCAGAAATGTAAGGAAAGAAATTTTTGTTGCTTAGGCCACCAAACCTCTGGAATTCTATTACGGCAGCCTCAGCAATACGCTCATCATGCTTTAGAGAAAAAAATAAGCCAGACAAAATATCCCAATAAAGAGATTGGTTGGATTCAGAGAAGAAATTTGACCACTGAGACCTTTTCAAGGAATAGGAAGCTGAGTTAGAGTGGTGACTTAAGTGAAATGATTTAGATGTGGAAGATTAATATGTGAAGTACGTATAGTCTCTCTGACTTGGGAAACCCAAAACATAGACATTCTATATAACTACATGAAGTGATAGCCAGAGTTGGGGTGGGAGAGTCAAAAATGGGAAGGGATTGTAAAGTTGATATGATACATATGTGCATGAAATACGTACATTGTAAACACTATGTATTGCATATGATTATTAATAAAAATAGTGGGAGAAAACTCCAGACAGAAGAAAACCAAACAAAAATAATTTGCTAATCCGAGGTCCAAAAATGTTATTAAAAATTATTGATTTCATTACAATAACAAAAGTCAAAGAGCAACAGAATGACTTTTTCAAAGAAATTGAATTTTAAGTAAAAAACTTAGACTTTCTTTTCTGATTCTGACATCGAAAAAATGCTGGCAAATCGCTCTACAGCTTATTGCCTGAGTTTCAAAACAAATTGACTCAGGTTTTCCAAATTTCAGAGCTAATTGAAAACGTCAAGAGAATTTATAGAACAAGCAATCTATTTTAGAGTCACATTTGTCTAACCCTGTAAAGCTGTTTGATGAAACTGTCTTCTGTCGATCCATTAGGGAGAAAATGGAAGAAATCTCTTTAGTCGAAGATGGTGACATTCTGATACCATTTCCACTCGCAAACACATGGTGCAGTTCAAACACGTCAGTCCTTCTCTTCATCCCCGTGTCTTCATCATTGGATAGGGTAGCCGTATCTAACTAAATGTAAAGCAAGATCTTCTATGCCCATAGAGGGTCTGTTGGAAACTTTATCTCCAGCTGCTGTTCACTAGGGCAGCTCATCAAACAGCTGTGTTGACGAACTGCTGCACACAGGAAGCTCCCCACAGAGACAAATACAAGACCTGAGATTGTTCTAGGTCTAAGGACAATAGTGATTTTCTATCATTTGAGCAAAAAATAGTCTAATAAAACCATTGAGTCTAGCTGATCTACAGCTTCTTATGTAGTTGGTCAATCACGGACTGGCCACTCATTCATTTCTGTATTTTCCTCTCTTAACCCCCAACTCTTGATATAAATCCTTCCATTCTTTCTTTATGTCTGGACATTTGTTGCTGAATGACCATGTCCAAGACAAGACCTGCAAAGGCCTCCTATAGAGTAGGGGTAACCAGTCATCTCAACAGTAGCCACAAACAGTAGCTTAAATCCAAGAGTTTGTACCAGGATTGCCCGTCACCGAGTGAGGAGCTGGTCTGTGCTCCTAGCGTGCAACCATAAATAATCCGAGTTGCTTTGCCTTGCATTCGCCCTTTTTTCCACTTCCTCACCTAACTCCCTCTTTCCCAAAATAACCAAGTGTAGTCAGTATGGTTTTGTAGCCAAGGCCTTCATCTTAGTGTCAAAAGTCTTCCACTCTATTCATATAATTTGCTAAATGTACATACTTAATTTGAACAGAAAATTAATAAGTGTTTTGGCTACACAAACTCTCATATTACAAAAGAGAGAAAGGACCAGGTTAAAAGAAGTAAGTATAAGTTGTGTATATGCTTATAAATAGTAACCTTTGGTACTCATTTATGATTGATCTAGATGAATGGAATAAAGAGAAAAACATGTATTATGATGAAAGACTTATTCTGGGTGCTGAGGAGCATACTACATTGGATCACTGGCACAATAAAGTAGCATCTGTTATTTAGTGTTTCCTCATTCCCTCTCTCGTGCTCTAAAATCACATAAACTCAAGGCTGAGAGCATAGAAATTAACCACGTTTTATTTTTAACTACACCTCTGTGACCTTAATTGGTTGGAGATGGATGCAAAACAACATTTAAAATTGATAATTTAGCTACTCTAAAGGCAGGACATGCAAGAAATGCACCATCTCTGACAAAAAAAGAAAAAAGAGAATCTGCAGAAATATCAGGGTACATATATATATTTAAGGTTTATTTACAGTTATTTTCATTGTTCTTATGTAATACAGCCAAGAGATTTCCTCAGCAATTCAACTATGTGAATTAATAGAAAAGGTAAGCATCTTTAAATTCTACTTAAGTCAAAATTCCAGTGTAACTTGCACACTTACTTATCAATCCACTCAGATATTAAAATGCTATTATGAGTATTTCACTAATTTTTATCCATGATATGCTTAATACCTATGATACAAGCATTGTGACTAGTCAACTTCATTCCATTAGCTCAGTTCCTTCCGCTTGTAAAATTTTCCTCCCTGTTTCCATATCGAACCAAAGTGCAACCTTCTCTACTTTGACCTATTACCCTTCTCCTCACACAGGGGGGCGTCCCTCCAGGATGTCTCCGTTATATTGGCCACAGTCCCAATGCCGAACTTACTCTATTGCATTCTGTATACGTCTCTCCCGACTAGTGAACTGATTTTTCCCTCAAAAAATACGTTGTCGTCATTGTTTATTGTTTCCTTAGCATGCATCTACAGGAAAAAGTATAATGCCTGGCACATATGATGTACTCAATAAATACCTATTAAAGGATTGATTTATTGATTGATTATAGGGAAGTGGAAATAAACTTTATCATCGAGGTGTTTTGAATTACATATAATCTTCCCTTTGACCGTTTTCTGCTGATTGAAATAAATATTAAGAGACTGCTTTTAAAAATCTAAAAACATCCTATCTGAATAGTAAGTTATTCCTCTATGATTCATATATAAGAGTTGCTTTATAGAAAAATGTGGTATTTTTGGAAATACTGATTTATCACTTTTTCTCATTTTTTGGTAGAGCCTGACTTACTTTACTGATTCATAGCTTAGGGATTCATGACTCATGAATGAACAACACATATTCTATCAGCACAGTTCTTGGTTACATTTACATGCAACAGAAATGAATTCCAATTTTAAAAAATAATTTACGTAAAATATATTTGGAAGGTCACATAATTGAGGCTGAAAGAGCACACTGAGAAGAGGGCAGGAGTCAAAGAGCAGCAGAGGAATAGAAGGAAGAAATCAAAGATTCTGTATGGAAATCGTGCCATTGATACTTCTAAATACTCTTCTCACTCTGGAATTTCTTGCTCAAATTTTAATTTTCCCCGGATATTTATTGGACCTGATTTAGGTTCATGCGCCCATTGCCTAATAAGGAGAGGGAGGGTCTCACTTTTGTGTCATCACCAATATTAGCACTAGAAAGGAATGTTGATATTAGCCAGAAAAATCAGGAATATCCTTTATAAATATATATTATATCAAAACTGTTTTCAACAACATGTATAAATGTCAACATAGGTCAGATGCAGATCGTGCCATTATGAAAACTTAGAATCGCAAAACAATTAGTTGTATGAGAATCACCCCATATCACTATACCGGAAAAATTATCAAAACTATTATTTGAAGTTCCATGTAATGCTTATTGTTTAATCACTTTTTCCTTCTAAAAAATGGTAACTTCACACTTCAACCTAAATTTAGTCTACACAGATAATAAAGCATTGAATTATCAAGTCCTCGGGGTCGATAGGCAGTGTATGCTCTCTTCTCATATCCCCCAACCACTCTCTGCAGGAGTTATGACAAGCTAAAACGATTGGGTAATGAGCATGTGAGCTCAATTTACCCATGTGTGTGTGTGCAATTTTATTTTTACAACTTAAGTAAGATAATTTTAGTGGTTAATTATAAGCTTAAGACAAAATAATATTATGTTTTATACCAGGAATAAGTAAAATGAGTATTTTTAAGGGTGTAAATATAAATCTGAAGAATTGAAAATAGACTATTCAGTCAATAGAAATTAACCCAAGAAAAACTCTCTATGACTGCTGTATAAATAAATTGGATGATTTTTAAGGCAATTTTCATGGAAAATGGTTGTACTATATGCTCAAGTTAGATAAACAACCAAAATAGTAATCAAGAGGTATTTTTTTAAGAACAGAATGTAATTATAAGTAGGAAGATGAGTATTAATAAAAACCCATATCAGAAATGTAGTGAGATGAATCAAGGATCAGCAATTTTCAAAATGTGTGCCAAAACTTTAAGCCCTACTCTTCTAGTTCTTCAGGATCATGGAGAGGGTGGTTGCCATGCCAACTTATTGAAACAATGTTTCCATGACAACTCTAATTGTGAAAAGTAAAAGGATGTTATTTTGCCAATTCTCTCCTGAGGTAAGTCTTTCAAGCTATGAACAGTGGACCTTATCAAATGTGCTTTCATGCTGATGATCAGAATGTCACAAACTTGGTTATTTGTAATGAACAAAAACTTATTGGCTGATGGTGGAAGAGGCTGAGGAGTCCAAGAGTGGAAGGCTGACATCTGGGGAGGGCTTTTTGCTGCATCATCTCAGGCAGAAGGGCAAAGAGGTGGGAAAAAGAGAGATGAATACAATATTTAATAACAATCCCTGTCTCTCCATGGTGAAACCCTTCCTGATAACAGTGTTAATCCACTCCTCCTTTGTGACCTGATCACTTCTCTTCAGCCCACTTCCCAACACGGTTGCGTTGAAGGTTCAGTGCCCACACATACCTTCAGGGAGACACATTCTAAGCACAACAGGATGCTTGACAGTGCTGATCCCCAAACTCCTGGTGCTGCAAACTGGACTCTAAACAGCTGGAATCAGCCGGACTCTAAACAAATGGAAAGGATAAATTTGATGCTAAAAAAAATTAGCAAAACTGAGAGCTGAATTTACTGTGCTATGGAGTATCTGTTTGACTTGGAAAGGTTAGCGCAACTTCCTCACATAGTCAATTTATTTTTAGAAACTTCCAAAGGAAAACAATGGAGAAAGGACCGCCTCTGAATGTTTTAGATATTTATGCGTTATATCATAAGTATATTAAAGTATTGGACTTCTTTATAATATATTAAGGATGACTCTGGAGTGCTTATCAGGAGTCTCTGAGACCACACTCCAGGACTCTCAGTCTTGATAATTCACTGGAAAGACAATTATGATATGGACAGCCCTGCTGGGTCAATGGAACTTCCCCTGTCCTGCACGCCCATCATAGGCAAGGAATCCAGGGTCCACCCAAAGAAACCAGTGCTGCCCCAAACTCTGCCAAAGGCTTGTTACAAGGTGCCAAGTAATTGTCAAGGTAACAAAAGTAAAAACTTTAAAGACTTCCATGAAAATCCTAGACCAAGATGCAGGCACAGTAGACCTCCTTATGTACCTAAGTGCAACCTCTTGTCCCCTGGAGCTCATTGAAGGTTCATGTATATGGACTGCAAGTTGTGCATAGAATTACAGCAGAATGAATGATGAGAAGATGCATGTGCGGTAGAAGCAGTAAGCATGAGTCAGCACCTGTCAATCGGGTTACCAATCATGCTTGCAAAGGCTTTGGTGGGAACTGAGGGGGACTGGAGGGTATTTAATCCCCTAAACCTCATATTCCCATTGCTCGTACCAATTTCCCTTTCACTGGAAGAGCCCGCTGCCACTCAACATACTTTCTCATTATTAAACTTTGCTGCAATTGTCTTGATAATATTCACTGCACGAAAGAAACTGGAAATTTGTTCCTGGAACCTATACCTCACAATAACAACTAGACTCAAAGGAAGTTGTCAAAGTTGTGCTACTTGGCTGCTTTTATTAACAGCAAAAGGATACCAGCTAAAAATGAGTAAAGGAAAAAGAGTGTTTAAGAAAAACCAAGCACAAATTTACGTGTCTTTTCTCAATGCAGTAGTACTTAATCCTCCCAGCAATGGTGTGTGACAACTGTGAGCAATATTGCTAACCGAGAAAGCCCACCCAAGCTTGATATGCAGGGTTTCATAAAGGATTAAAAACATGATGTGTTTGCATGACTAACCTCAGGTACTCAGACTCTGGTCTCCCACAGGAAAAAATAAAGTGATTTGCATAAATTACCTGATCAAACTGGTATTTCGTGTGCCTTGAGCACACACAAAAAAATACTCTTCTCAAGCAGAATATTCCAAGGGCTCAGAGTTTATCTACTCAAAGCTGACCAAGGTTCAGGCTTAAAGACCAGCTTGTCTTGGAAATGTGTGAGGTTTGAGCAGTCCCGGCCTGCTAAATTAACTGCTTCCTGCCCATGGTCTATCTCTGTTTTGTCAGAAGAAAAGAGAGATTCTAATTTTCTACAGCTAAAATATATTCTCTGTATTATTTCATAAAGAAACTATCTGCTTAATATTTTTTAAAAAACTTCAAAAAATCAACAAGAATGAGGCAGGCAGCTTGAGAGAAAAGTAGTGGCATGCAAATAATTAATTGCAATATATAAAATCTATTTCCTCCTTTTCATGGTTCAGATTTAGCTGAGTACATGGCAGACAATAGGAGACTATCTTTTATTTTGGGGATTTGGGGTTGAATGCAGGGATTCACACATGCAAGGCACCTGTTGTACCAATGATCTATATTTCTAGCCCAATACTATATTTCTCATCCTTTTTTGCAGCTAATTGTGATCTGTAACTATCTTCTCTTCAAAGGAAAACGTATGAAAATTACACTGCACAGCTAGAAGGAAATTGCTGACTGCCTGTTTGCCCTCAACCTTGGCCAACACACTACCACACACGAAGAGTTCAATGGCCTGCAGCCAGCTTCCACCTCCCAGCCTTTGACCTGAGGTCAATCTCTTCTCCTGGCCTCTCTATCTTTCCAAATTCTCCTCTCTTTTGCGCTAGGACCTAGAGGTAGTAGTCACCACAGAGATGAAAAGTCCACCTGCCTCAAGGAGCATCTTGTGTCTGCCTAATATGTCCATGAGAACTCCTGAGCACATGGCCAAGCTGAGCCCATGGCAGCGCCGTGTGAGCACCTGGGAGGCAGTGCCAAAGCGAAGAAAACTGAGGCGATCGGCAACACAAACCCGACGCCCCAAGCCAGGCCAGGTGGATCTGGTGTACCAGAGATGCAGGTGTGCCCCGCCGCTGATTCCTCTTCACAGCTATGCTGGATCAGGAGAGCCGCACCTTTTCCAGAGATGACCGACTCCTCGCCTGCACCAGTATCCGCCGTGGTTAGGTACGGTTACCCGAAGGATGCGGAAGCCGCAACATGGCAGAAGGCTTCTCAGGGATCCTGGAAATCCCCTTCTGGCTACAGCTGAACGGAAGCTGGAGCAGCTCTACTGCCAGTTCTTTGAGGGCTGGGCCTGCCCCTCCCTTCCCACCCCACTCCTTGCAGTCCCACCATAATAAATACTATTTTTTTAATCCTCTTTTCTTTAGAAATCAAGATGGGTCAGTAACCCAGTGTCAACTCTAGTGTCAGGGCAACGTCTGTGTGGTGACTGAGCGCTCCTAGTGAAGCGGACTCGTGTTCCTGCTTAGCACGGAAGAACACAGCTGCGGTCCTCCCACCTTCACCAGAAAACGCAGAGTAAGAGAGGAACTTCCTGCCTCCATTCCCAGTAGTAGCACATAGAGATACATTTGCCTATATTACCATAATATTCAACATTTCCTGATCACATTAAGGACAAGAGCAACCAAGACCCAGAAATTCTGTATCTAATCACCTATCCTGAGAAATCCCATCCACGTCGTAAAGAAGGCATACACAGATGCAGAGCGCGAGTTTTTTGAAGTGTCAGGGACATGGAGGTTACCCAGTTGTCTGCCCTAGAACAAGTAATCAACATGTGGTGGATTTATAGCAGCCAGGAACTGCTAAAAATCTATAACCAATTTTATGAGCCCCTAGCAATCATCATAGTTAATAGCCTTGGCATTGAAGCCGGGCTCTAGAAACTGTCCAGCCACCCTTTAAAAAACAAAGAAACAAAAAATAACAACAACAAAAGCTTAGTATTAGCTGCAAATGCTGGATTGTGAGATGTAATGAAAGAGGAGTCAGAATAAACCCAACCATGAGCTGCAAAGTCAGTTCTCTATTTGAATACTACGTGTGACCCTCCTCAAGTATGCCAGCTGAAAAGCTACCCTTCACGGAACACGAGCCATTGATTAGAGTAATTGGGCTGCATGTTCACATGGTAACATGAAAGAAAAAATCGGAAGCAAAATGAAAAGTATAGCATAAATGTATTTATATTAAATGCATATGCAAACAAGCAGCAGTGTAAATATTTGGAGTGCATAAGGCTTGCCAAAGACGCGAGGAAAGTGGCAAAGAGGGATGGGCACGAAGGGGGCTGACACGGGGGTGGGGACAGTGTGTAGGTCGACAATGACCTGAGTCCCAAAAATTCCATTTACGGTTAAATATCTTTCTTAGTCCAGTAAAATGTAGTCAGCTTATCTCCTCAAAAAAACATTGTGTTAATGGACTTACACAGAAGAAAATAACTGGATTAGAAGCAAAATTTTTTTCCTCGATAGTTTGTCTCTACAAAAGGAAATATTTTTCACACTCAGTTCATAGGAGGGAGGTGCCTTATCAGGGAATTAGGAAAGGATTTATCGAGAAGGTGGGATTTACACAGCCTTCAATAATAGATAAGATTTGTACTGGCAGAGACTGGAGGGGATGGAATTTCTGATAAAAAGGGGCAAATGCACAAAAGCATAGAGATGCTGAGAAAAGCGAATAATATGAGAAACCTGGCATATAGGAGATTGAGGGAGACGTGTGGGGGACGCAACGGTGAGAACAGCTTGAGGTCAGAGCTTCAAGGATGTGAAAGCTAAGGCAGTAAATGCAGAAGAAAATGAGAAGCAATTGGACTGTGTTGTCGTTACTGTTGTTATCATTATTAGCATGGAGACTGCATGTTCCAAGCTGGGCTTTAGGAGGATTTAATCCTGCTGTTCTGCTTAGAATGGGTTAAATGTTCTAACCGGAAACCGGTGAGGAGGCAATTCCGAGACAGGAGATTGTGAAAGTTTCCTCTTGGGCAGGAAGCCTAAACATAACAGGACAGGTAGGAGAACAACTACAGATATAAATCTATAGGCTGCGCGACTGATTGGGAATAAACGCTGAAGGTACCGAAGGAGTTGAAATGGCTCCACTTTAACGTCTCAATGAATAAAAGCTCTTGTTTCTACCAAAAATAAGAAATCAAAGGAAATAGAAACTCTAGTGGTGAAAAAAGCAAAAGGGAAGCAAGGTGGATAATAAGTGCTCCGGAGAAGGAATTTGGAGACACGTGATATGTGAGCATATCTGCTGGTCAAATTAGGTCGGGGTGGCGGGGGTGGGTAAGATGAAAATTCATCATGGCAACACTTGAACCTAAGTTCCTGAAAAGAAAGCAAGGGGAAATGATGACTTTGGACAGCGGTAACATGCATTCAGCCTGGTCAGATGGCTACATAAAAAAATACACTCGGTGTGTCATTGTTGAGATGTCTCTGGTTTTTCCTAGAATATGTTTTTTTAATCTGCTGGCAACCCAGAAATGAGGTCACAGCTGACATGCACCGCGATTTGCACATTGTGAACAGCTAGAATTTAGAACCCAATATGGAAAAGACTGAAGCTGGGATTTCTTTAAATTTTTTATATATGTATTTATTTTTAAATTACGTGTGATCCTAGGAATCAAATCCAAGCCTCGCACATGCTAAGCAAACACTCTACTCCTGGGCTACATATCCAACAAGAGAAAACTGCTGGCACTTGCTCATTCTATTATACATCAGGAGTGCACAGACCCTAGAACTGGCATTCCCTGTTACTGAATGACTAAACTCTTCGAGCTCTGAGTCTTTTCAAGTGAAGATGATTCACTAGCAGAATTTGAATTTTGGTAACAGTTATCAAACTTGATTATCTCCTAACTCTTGTTTACTAAATGTCCTGAAATATTTTTCTGGAATACAATATCCTTTCTGATAAACAGCAACATTACAATAATGGACGTGCAGACATGTACAAGTGAGAAACATAATGAGCTAGCTCTTCCATTATAGTTCAGAAGCATTTTCATTTTTAAAGCAAATAAATTATTTTACAAAGCTGGAGGATACATTTTTGAAAGCACAACTAGTACCACATGAAGATTTGCAACTATGATTCTAAGACATGCTAAATCTTTTATTTCTCTGAGGTCCAAAAGTGATTTTATAATAGAAAACATTATTTCCCAAAGTGGTTGGTGATAAAAGGCAATTTACTCAAAAGCTATTTTCAAAGGGAATTTTTTTTTGCAAAGTCACAGATTGATTATTTTAAGTTCTTTCCCATTCCTTCCTCTTAGGCACTGACAATTCAGTGACATTTGGAAAGCCAAATATATATATACGTATGTATAAGTATATATATATTTGTATATGGATATATATGTGTGTGTGTGTGTGTGTGTGTGTCTGTTACTTTATTCTCTTTCCACTTGACAGTAGACTCTTTAGTCAGTAATAAAGAACATACATATTGTGTTAAGGTTCCAATTATGCCTGTGATCATTCTAAAATTCTTAACACCAAATAATTATTTTCTTTTATTCAAAGTGCCCTACAGCCATAATTTTGAGCCAAAATTGAGCATACATTACTTGCCAGCTATGGTGCTTCATTAAATAACTAGTTCTGCTATAAAGAAACTGTCTGTGGTTACCTGGGGAAGAGGCTATAGAATGGCTAGGGAGTATTATTTTGATTAGTTTCACTCTTAGCAATGTTTTTTCTCTCTATCATCTTCTTTCTAGCCAAATTTCCCCATTGCTCCTCCCACAATTTAAGTTCCTGTATAAATCAGTGGTATTCCTGGAAGGTGAATTTAATCAGATCTTTTTCAAGCTAAAATTCATCATTGACTCTTTTTGTTTTGGAGATTAAGGTATACATTTGTTTGCTTGTCATTTGTTTCCCTACATATCTTTCATTCTTTTCTCAGTTTAGCCCTACGAACAGCTGGATGCTGTAACATTTAGTGCTCTTTCCTGTGTTTGTGCATGTTCTGCTCAGCATCTTTTCCCTGTTTCTACCTGTGGGCTCTGTGCTGTCCCTGTCTGCTTCCACATCTCCTCTGCCTTCCATGGGCCTGCAATGATCTGTTTGCTTTGATGATGCATTCTAAAATTCTATCGTATGAAGACTCTCTGTTCAAAAATGCAAGGCCCTCTCCAGCCATCACCATGTGCATCCTGACTATATATGACCATTCTTCAGTTTCAGCCTCTTTATTTCTTGAATTAGATCGGCATTACAGCAGTTATTCTAAAACTGTGCTTGCTTTTGTGCATCTCTACTAGACTGTGATCCCTAATGGAGAGTGGGGTGACATACAGAGGGCCTAGAATACAGTGCATGCTCAGTAAACATCAGTTAAAAGAATAAATGCTCATTTCTACCTCTGTCCTAGTTAAAGTTATCTACTCATTTTAGGGAATTACTTTTCAACTTTGAAAGCAGAATGACTTTAATTTTGTCTACTTTATGGGAGCAAATTTATTGATACATAAAAGTATAATATCGAAAAAGCTGTAAGTTCAGTGATTTGGAGCTAGGGTTCTATAGTCTTATAAAACTGCATTTAAATCTCAGCTCAGTTATTTTCTGGCTCAATAACATAAGTAGCATTCTATATTCTGTATTTATTCCCTAAAATTCCTATGTTGGGACTTAGTCACCAGTGTGGTAATGTTAAGAAGCAGGACCTTTAGGAAGTGATGAAATCGTGAAGTGGAGCTCTCATGAGTGGGATTAGCAGCCTGATCAAAGACATTGAAGGCAACTCCCTCACAGCATTTTGCCTTTCTGTCATGTGAGGGCACACCATTTGGCACACCATTTAAGGTGCTGTCTTGCAAACAAAAACCAGGCCCTAACCAGATGCTAGATTGACCAGTACCTGAATGTAGACCTCCCATCCTCCAGAACTGTAATACAAATTTATTATTTGTAAATGATCCAATGTGTACTATTATTTCCATAGCAGCAGAAACTTATCAAAGCAATGCATTTTTAAAACTCTTAAACATTGTTTATTCTTCTCTTTAACAATAAGTATATAAGCACCACTCTCAGTGTTGCCATAATGATGGATTGAGAGGAGACACTTAAGGTGGAATGCATAATCTTCAACAGAGAAATAAGTGTTAGCTTGAACTACTACTGCTTACTACCACTACTAAGAAAGTGTCTTGGCCCATTTCCATTTTCTGTGTTATAACAAGTTGCCAGAGAGCAAACCATCTCTAAAGAATAAAATTGCTTAGTTCATCATCCTGAAGACCAGGAAGTGCAACAGGATGGCACTAGCATCTGCTCAGCATCTCAGCCTTCCTGTTGCACTGCAACATGGTGGAAGATATCATATGGTGAGACAAAGCAAGCTGTTAATTAGCGTGCCTGTTTTTCTTACAATGCCATTCATACCATCATAGAAACTCCACACTCATGACCTCATCTAGTTCTAATTACTTCCGAAAGGCCCCACATCCAAATATTGTTAACTTAGCAATTTGGAAAGTAAGTGTCCAACACAGGAACTTTCGGGAGGTCATCCAAAGAAGCATAGAGTTATGCAATGAAATCCAATTAAAGTTATGTAATTCTAATTTATTCTTACACTTGATTGGTGTATTATAAGCATGCAGATTCTTTCCCTTTCTTTAACCTTAGTTTACCCAAATAGTGTCTAGAATATTTTAATCAGAATCTATTAAGAAGAAACACAGCCACAAGCATCACACCACGGACAAGTTCTAAGGCTGCCTCATTAATCTTGCTCAGACCAGACCAGACCAGATCAGACCAGACTAGACCAGACGAGAGCAGACCAGACCAGACCAGACCCTATTTTGTTCACTTTAAAACAACTCTACATTGTAGTTGATAATAGAACTGATTATAATTATTTTCAATCAAAATATATTCAATTCAAAAATAACTTTTTATAAAATTTAAGGAAAGCCAAAGGGTGATTAGAGCTTCTCATCTCATTAGGACTATTTCTGTTTCTATGTACCTGGAGACGATGATCTTTGAGAATGGTTCGTATTAATAGGAAAGCACTTAAAGTAACAAAAAACCCATCAAAGTAGTAAAATATAAGGTTGAAATTTTTATGTGTTCCAATGGAATATTTAAAGTAGGATTTAAATTTGAGTAGGACTCAAAATTTTCAAAATTTTTTCATGTTCTGTAGCTCTACAAAACTCCACAAAGTGTAGTTTAAAGATGACATGAAAAAAATAGAAAATAAAGATGACATGGATATTATTAGTACAGTTTTTCTTTCAGTAATTCAATATATAAGTGGAGTGTTTTTAGAAATTAATTATTTCTATTTCTTTTTTATATATGTAACTTCTCTCTTTGTGACTGGTTATTTTTCAGTAGCAAACAAATATATTTTGGTTCCAAAGACCATCAGAAAATTGTCAAAATCAGTCACTTCTCATATAAACAATTGTATTTTTTCAGGCTATTTCTGCATACTAAACTGTTTAACCTGGAAATTTTATTGGTGTATACAAAAGCATTCTCTCAACTTTACTGAACATGGAAAGAATCATGGGGATTATTTCATAACAGATGTCCAACAAGGATGCATTAAATCCCACCTAAGGTTTCAAATATTTAGCTTAGGATGAAAATAACTAAAACATATGTGAATCAACTCTGTATACTGTATTCCTAAAACACAATCTCAAACAAGTTATTCAGTTGGAAAATTCCCCACTGTGAGTAGATTTGCCTCACCTACATACAAAGGCAGAATCTTTTCAGTTCCACTTTGCCCCCTGATAAGAAGCTATGAGGTGACTTTTTTATTTCAATTCTACTTTTCTCAGCATCTGTGTAAAAAACAAATATCACTGCCCCCCACAAACCCACACAACTTCGTAATAAATCAGAAGAAAATGGATTGAGATGGAAATGGATCTCAAGGCAGCCAAGAATCTTTGCCAACCCTTTCTACATTTTGTTATTTTCCCATATTGAAATCTAAGTTTCAGTATTTGAAGACGTCTTACATCTCAAACACAATTATGCGACTCAAATTCGCCACTGAAATGCCCCGTGTGGAGTTGGAGTTGATATGTAAGCCAGGGCTGCTCCCTGGGGACGTGAACTTCTGGGGAGTGAGACAGCAAAGTGCTTGGTTCTTGGGCAACTCAGTAACAGAGTATCTGATGTCTAGTGTCAATTGTCACCCGCAGTGAGAAGCACTGGTCACGGTGTCTTCATCACAGAAGCTCCAGGTGTGACTGGGCAATCATTGCTACCAGGCTCCCATGACCTTCTTACATACTGTGAGCTCTGTGAGCTCCATTGTTAAACTTCTTTCCTATTCGCATAGCAAAGCATAGATTCTGCCTCTTCCAACTGTTAGAGGAAATAGCATATCCTAGATGTCTACGCCTGTTGTTATAGTCCTGGCACTACCACTTATTAGCTGTGTGATTGGAAGTAGTCAGGTATCTTCTCTGAGTTCTGTTTTCTCCTCAAGTAACTGGTAACGAGAAACAAATTTTGGATATATCAAAGGCTTAAGTGTTCTGAAAAGTAAGGTTTGAAAGAACATGAGTTACAATTTTGATAAGGAAAAGCTCCTAAGAATAAAAAATAGAAGTGTTTATTATTGATCACCTGAATTATAGAATTTTAAAGCCATTTATGGCATGTATCTTAAGCCAGTTACAAAATGGGTCAAAGTGTGAAATCTGTCTGGCAGACCAAAACTATGCTTTTATCTTCCAAAGGGCTTATGTTAATGAGGAGATAATGCAAACAGATAAACACCTCTTTTTCATCAATGAAAAAGAATTTTAAATGGTCAGCAAGCTCATGGTGCAATGTTTAACATCCTTCAAGTATTAAGGTAATTGAAATCAAAATAACAATAAGAAAGTGAGTGCCTATTTCCCATCAGTAAGACTCACAAAGTGTTCATATTGGATGTTACCAGATACAGACAAAAGCGTGGGAAGGTAGAGCCAAGGGGGCAACGGCCAAGGGTTGTTTTCATCAGTGTCTCTACATAATCAGGCTGGAAGATTCAGTAATGGAACTTTCCCCTAAACCTTAACCAAGAAAGACAGAGGATCTGTTGGTCCTGAGCAGTGATCAAGGGACTGGAGGGAAAGCTATGGGGATCCCTAGTGTGTGAATGCTGGCTCCCAGACAAGGAGAGAGTGACTGCGAGCCAGCAAACAGCCCTAGAGCCATAAAACACAGGAGTGCTGAGGGTGCTGCAGACTGCAGTGGATGTGAGTGTCCAAAAGGTTGCAGTATGATTAGTGGCTGAAAGACAACCAGTGAACGTGGGGGAAATTCTGTGCCCCCGTAATATCCTTTGTCTGAGACGTGCTGAAATATTGAGTCATCCCAACTGGGGAGCAGAAGTAGGGAGAGGCCACATGCATAGAGCCTTGGAGCATGGGAACTATGGACCAAGGACAAGCCCAGGGAGTTTCACTGTTGGAGTCATGAAGCTAGCATCACAGCCAGTGTCTCCAGGTAAGTTCAATGAAAATTGGAATCCTCCATGCTGCCTGGGCACCACAGAGACCATCTGGGAGCAGGGCACCTGCATGTACAACTGAGAGTTCCCCTGGACAACTTCTGGTGGCTTTGGTTAGCCTAGATAAGCAATACAGTGCTCTGTTATGTTAATTACTGTGATATAATCCTAATATTAATAGAAAATTTTAATAAGTTAATACTAGGTTTAGTTAAATAGATACATTAGGTATAAACTGCACCTATTAATGTTAAGGGTGGAATATTCATAGTATTAAACTATCTATTAAGTTCTGTTAATATTTTGATGGTCTCAAAAAGTAACATAAGACTAAATCATAATTCAAAGTGTGGATGTTGACATAGACAATGATCTTCACACGCCGTATAAACCAACAAATATTTTCTCTATAGACAACAGAAACAACAGAAGATTGGTCATTGAGAAGACTTTCAAAATTAATAGCTGAATAAATTTTTAAAAGACATAAATTCTAAAACTTAAATAAACTCAAAGAAACTTCAAGAGCAAAAATAGCCTAATAAAAGAATCTCTATAATAGAGATAGAGTCCATTGACATTATGTGAGCTACAATCTACTATAATAGAACCATAGGGAAGCAAGGCAATAAATCACCTGTAAAAAGCCCTGACGCCCAGAAGCTGATATTCAGCATCATGAAATGACATACCCTACAGCAAATTAAATCAAAAAACAAATAAACTCCGTGGCCAAAAAGCTCAGACAAGGAATAATAAAGATGCACAGGGATATCAAAGTGGATATAGTCAAAGAAATATAAACTTTTTTAGTTAAGAAGTTAAAGAAATATAAAGAAAAAACAAAGAGTTAAAGAAGGCAGTACAAGACATGAAGTAAATATATAGGAAGAATGAAAGCCGAACTCAAGGGTATGCAAAACCCTGAAAAAAATGGGAAGCCAGCTTGAACACTTCAAGGTTAGGTTATTGGCTCTTGAAGACGGGGTGAATAAACTGGATCATAGATCAATGAGGACCAAAAATCAAAAAGACAAAGAGACAGGTTGCAACATCTGATGACTCAAAGAGGAACAATTATGAGAGTACAGGAGAAAACAGAAGACATGTAACGAAGTTGTGGAAGAAAATTTCTCAAATCTAGAAACACAAATGAATATTAAGCTACTATAGGCATATGGAACACCAAAAACCTTGACCAGAAGAGAACTTTCCCACAACACATCAAAATTTAAGTCCTAGAGTCTCAGCACAAAGGGAAAATATTAAAAGCTGTAAGAAAAAATAAAAACAGAAAGTAACTTTCAATAAAAAATCCATCAGGACAACTACAAAGTTCTCAACAGAGACCCTAAAGTCCAGGAGATCTCGGAATGACCTCATACAACTGCTAGGAGAACATAAATGCCAACCCAGGCTACTATATCCAGTAAAATTATCTTTAAAAATACAGGGAGAAGTTAAAATATTTCATGATAAAGAAAAGCTAAGAAAATTCACAACCACTAGACCAGCACTGAAGAAAACTTAAATCTTAAACAGAGATAGGGAGAACAACACCAAAGATCCAGAGAAAAGGAAATATCAGAAAGAGGAAAACGAATTGAGAAAAATGTAGATCAAAGAGTCAATAGAGAAGCATCATATTAATGATGGAAAGTAGCAAATATACCACCATAGTAACACTGACTGTTAACGATCTGAACTCATCTATCAAAAGACACAGACTGGCTGATTGCATCCACAACAACAACAACAAAAAATTATTTATTTATTTATTTTGCTTGCAAGAGACTCATTTTACCTGTAAGGAAACACATAGACTGAAAATAAAAGGATAGAAATCAATACTACATGCAACTGGATAAAGGAAATGAGCAGGTATACCTATTTTATACTTAGACACAAAAGTTTTCAAACCAAAATATATTAAGAGTCAAAGATGGACATTATGAACTCGATGCCCCTCATTCATTTTAGGTTATCATTGTGGAAATGCTGAGTTGATCTTCAGCAGGGGTGGAATACACGACACAGGGTAATCCAATTAGCAATATTATTTCCCTGGCAACTGAGACTAGTTCAAACAGGACATAGGATCTCAGTCAGACACAATTATTCATTAAAAGTTAAAACTTTTGCTTAGATTTTTTTTTTTTTTTTGGACTAGGAACTTAGCTCGGAGTTGTTCCACTAAGCTTCATTCCCCAGACCATTTTGGTTTTTGATTTTTGAGACAAAGACTCAGTAAATCACTAAGTTGTCCCGGGTGGGCTCAATCTTGTAATCCTCCTGCCTCAAACTCTCATAGCACTATAAAACTACAGGACTGCACCATTAGGTCTGCCTAAAAAATCTTTTTTAAAAGATGCTTTACCTGAAAAAAACAGATCAGATGCAGATATCTGGCTTTGTAACCATGAAGAAGCAATCTAGAATTTAGGTCAATGTATGGAACAAAGTGGAGAACTCTAAGAATTCAGATCTGGAGTCCTGATGACATAAGTTTCTGAATTAATTCTCTGCCTTATACTTATTTTTCTAGATATTTTATTCACATACATTTGAAAGGGTCTTTTTTTATTACTTTTAAACAACTTTGTTTGATTGCAATCATAAGCATTCAATGACATCTTAAACTTTTTATATACAAAATTAAACACTTTCTGGAAAGACTCACATTAGTGTCATAGTTAAAAGAACTCAAGAAGAGGTAAGCTTTTATTTCTTATTTTACACCTGCCTATACTATTTGAACTTATCAAACAACATTCTCCCATTACTTTTTTTATATTGATGAGGAATCATCAGAGTAGGGAAAAGGACCATTTATTAATGTCTATTCTTCATACTCCTTCCTATTCAACCCACTCCTCAATTCTTAAGTCACTCATTAAATATAAAATTTATTTAAAAATTCACTCTGCTGAGTAATTTAATGCTTATTATCTGTTTTCTTCTCAAAAAAATCATTTCAGTGGCCAGTATTTTCTATCTTCATGATATGTAGTAGAAAAGTTAGACTAAGTACTGTTAGGGAACTTACCAAAGTCACAAACTAGTAGCATTAGAGCCGGTTTTCCAGTCAAAGTCTCACTGATACCACAGCTACGCTTCTATCTGCCCCACCATCAACAATTCATCTAGTTGTCTATCTCTCAGATACATAACTAGAAAGTTAATGCCTCAGACAGGTGATAGTTCTTTTAAATTACAACTATCACAGACAATTTCAAGAATTTCTCACATACTATATTAGTAAGAATTCCACATTATCACATACTATATGAGTAAGAATTAATAGATTTATTTAGATGGCTTACGAAGTTAGAGAATAGAAAATCTAAAATGGCGGTTGGCACAAGAGAGAGCCGCAGGATCCCGTAGCTACCCAGAGGTGAAGACAGAAGAGTACCAGGCTGAGACTGAAATCTAGATGCTCACTTGGGACAGCCAGGGAGAGTGGGGAGAGCAGACTGAAACCCTGAAGCCCTGCAAAGGCTGAAAACTGCAGCGACGCAGTACTGCATGGAAGTCAGTGTCCAGAAGCAATGTGAAGACAGGAGCAAGTCTGCGCTGGGATTCAATGTCCAGAGGTGGTGGTGAAGGCCGGAGCTCTTCCAGAAGAACCTGCGTCACCTTTCTGCTTTCTTTTTTTTAAAATGACTTTGAACTACCGGTCTTTTAGTTAGGCCATTCATATCCTGAGTGATCCAGAGTGAGTCTTTTTTCCCCAGTTTGCTGATCCACATGTCAACTACTCAGACCGTAAGTTCTGCCCTCCAGATTACATAGATTCACATACTTGCACACACACACACACACACACACACACACACTTAATCCTCCTTGAACCATTTCTTCCCTCTGTCTTTCAGTCCTATCAAATCGAGTCCATAAACTATGTATTAAAGATATTTCTTCTGTTTCCTCATCATCAGGTTCCACTCTCGTCTCCTCTTACAATGCAGTCATTATAGAGAAACGATTTTTCCTAAGTACAAAAAGCTACTAATTCGGTTGAATACAGCTGGTCAGACTGCTGCTTACTCATGATCCAAGGTTAACACTCTTCATCAATCGTATACAATAATTTATAGTACTGTTTATTCACATTCAAATGGATGGATTGATAGATAGACAACCATTTTGATAGCTTTCTGTATGGTATTAGCAGCTTCAGATGGGCCCGCAGCTATGAGAGACTCAGCTGAATAGGCCAAGCCTGACAATCTCAGAATATCAGAATACTTGCCAATGTGGTAGAATAAATACTAATTGAGATATTCTACTTTCTGTGACAGACATTTCAAAGAAGTAATGTGCCTAAGTCATGCTGTAATTTCTTATAAATTGGGAACAGTTTCTGGCTAAATGACAAGGGTCCGATTAAGAATTATACATTTCTTTTCCAGGGAAAACAGAATAACTACCTTGAGCTAAACATTGAAATAACCATAGAAGAGAAATAATAAGCATTTCATGAGAAATTTGTATCGTGCCTATTATCACAGATGATGCAAAAACAGGAAAATTACCCAAATGCCAATAAATAGGCAACAATTTAAGTGCATATCCAGTCTCTACCACATATGGGAGAAGAGGGTAATTATTACAGCTCTTGTTCACTCAAAACACAGAGCCCACTCGCACCACCAGTTCTCCCTCACTTATATTCCCTTCTTCCGATAGCCCATGGCTTTCTCCTGGACTCAATATACTTCTACAGATACATATTCATCTATAGCCATCTAAATGATCCCCAAATGAAGATTCTCTATTGGGTGGTAACAATGGCTATACTTCGTGTTGTGCTCAAAAGACGAGAGAGGAAGAAATTAGCCAATGGCATCCAAGTGTCCACAGATGATTCTACTTGCTTCTTTCTCTAGTCTTCCCTGATTCATTGTCTATGATCTAAGGTTCATTCCACAATCAAACTCATAATTCATTATATCTCAGGTTTTCCTCCTTTAAACACAATTCCACTTAGTGATTCAGTCTCCCGGCTCCCCTCAATCACCTTTGTACTAGTGTATTACTCCTCAGAAAGCCCAAATTATTTCCTTTCCATTTTTCCTTGATTATATTTGAGTCTCCATTGCCTAGAAAAACAAATTATTATTCTACTCCAATCCTGGTGTTTTGGTTATACTAAAAGAGCACTTAACATAGTTTATTAGTATGTACCATAAAGAGTAATGTTCCTACTCCAATTGGTAATGCAGAGATTTTTTTATCTGTTCATTTAAAACATGACTTCTTAAACTGAAATCTTCTGTAGCTGTAGCAGAAAAACTGGGCTTCTTTACTTCCTGAAGACTTCCCAAAACATGCCTCATTTCTCATCCAAATTCTTGAGAGTAATGTTTCATGAAAACATTTCCCTGCAGTTGGTGATAATTAATAGCTTCCCTACAAAAAGGGCTACAAGTTTTTGCACATTATCTTAGTAGAGTTACGCATAGTTTCATAGAAGACCATATGTGAAATTGACTTGTACACATTGACTAATTCACTTGGTTTTATCCTAACTCACCACATTATTGTATGCATCAAAGTTCATAAATCTTGATTTGCTTTGGAAAGGATGACTCATATAAGACTGAAATGCTTAAATTAAGGAGTTTGCATACATTACAGTAGAAAACAAAAGTGCTTGTGATTTTTGGTGTATATGGTTTTTTGGGGGGTTTTTGTTTGTTTGTTTTTTAACTGGTAGCAAACCACCTCCAGTGAATTTTCATGTGTTGAATTAATAAATTCCAGGAACTCATTATTGTGTGTAAATTAACACAAGACCACTGTGAGACAATATGAAATTATCATGTGTTTCTGAGATCCCCTAGTGTGTTTTGAGTTTAAAATCAGAGGAATAATGCTAGACCATCTTAAAATTGAATTCAGAAAAACTTCATTTAATTAAAATTTAGGTAACATGCCCTATCAACAAGTAGACCAAAATCAACTAATACGCATTGATGAACTATTAGAGAGATACTTATAAAGAATGCTTACTATTGTCTTAACAGACTGTTCATACTGGCCATATGAATACTGGCCATATTTGTCATATGAACAGTCATTGTTCACACCCAGTCTCTGCTTTCTATCTTTCCCGTGTGACCCCATTGAAGCTTTTATTTCTACCACACTCTCAGTAATTTCACATAGATGATCCCTGAGTTATGATGGTTCCACTTACAACATCTTGACTACCATGGCAAATGCCAGACACCGTCAGAAGCAATTGTATCTAACTCTTGAATACAGATATTTTCCCAAACCACCAAGATGATGGTGGGTGAGCTACATCTCTGAATCAGCCACTTGAACCCAGGGGGAAACAACCAGCACTCTGCACTCTGCACAACAAGCTGTGGTGTTTGATAGGTTAGCTGTACTAAATGCATTTTCAACATATAATGGGTTTATTGGGACATAACTTCAGTGTAAGTATAGGAGTATCTGTACCCTTAATAACTGAATGACATCAATTATATTGAGATTTCCAATTTTTAAAATGTGGGGTGTATAGTGTCAAGTATAGAAATTTCTGTGTTGAATTGATAAAGAAAAAAATCTTTTTTTAAAATTAAGCTCCATTAAAATAAAGTTACAGAATTAAAGAAAGAGGAAATTTTAGTACAAATGTAAACATATGTGACAATACTGGGCAGATGTTTAAATGTTCTCCTGCTTCCTTGAGCAGATGCGGCACATAATTCACTATTCTATTTCAGTAAGCATGCAACATCATAATGATATAAACAGACACATTTGGCAACAAGATCTCATAAATTTTATGAATTAAATTTTTGAAGATGAAACATTTCAAAGGATTTTGAAACAGTATATCACTGTACCTTGTGTAAATTTATTGTGTGCCTTGTTTTTTTCCAAAATTGACTAAATCAAATCAAGTTTCAATGAGATGAAATGAACTGATGAAAAGCTGTTTCTGAGTCTTTGAAGTGGTTTGGGCTTTTTTTTGATTAAGGCAAATCTGTCTCATAGCATGTTAATGTAAATTTTGGTAGTGAATGTCATATCTCCATCTGCTCCAACAATCTGTTAAAGTATATAATTCTTTTGTATGGAAAAGAGTTCATAATCTTTTGGAATATTGTTATTGGTAGTCTTGTTATCAATAAACTATGTCTTTGCAAAATTTTTCTTCAATGACTAATTCTTTACCCTGGCAGAATTTCTTGGTGACATCCCCAGGTGCTTAAAAACATCTCTTCTACACTTTTAGGAAAAGTTTTTAATCAACTACTGATAACATCCTCTGTCCTGTGTGCATTCAGCCACATCAGACAACAGACGTTGCACTCAGAAATCACAATGACAGCTGGAAGTCACAACTGCCTTTTCACTTTGGAAAAGATGCGGGGAAGGCAAAAGGAAATAATAGAGCTTTCAATCACAAGGACACACTTGCAATATCCTTGAGGTTTAGTTTCTTGGGGTATCAGCATCAGTTTGATGGAGAAAGCCCATCTGCTTTCTAAAAGGAAGTTTGCAGAAGATGTTTAACATTCCAAGTCCCACTTTTCTACATCAATGAGAAAACAAAATTTTGTAAAAGTGATTCATAAGGCACTATTAAAGGATATGCTGTTTAAGTGAGACAACCACACTGTTCTCTCATAAATATCACAGAATACAAATCTGTATATTAATTTTACATTACTACTGTATCATTTGTATTTTTATAACTAATTTAAATTTGACAAAGTAAACAATACACAGTAACTACAATCTTAGTATTTTCAACTGGAAGATGTTTTAAAAATTATTTTGTGTAACTATTTCATTTTAAAAGCTTTTTAAAATGATCACACCCAGGTGTGATGTATATGCGTATGACCCCAGTACTCTGAGATGCTTAACAGAGGAGGAACAGAAACTTGGGACCATCCTGGTAAACTTAGCAATTTAGCTAGCCTCTATCTCCACACAAAAGATTTTTAAAGTTTGAGAATATAGCTCAGTGGGGCAGGCCTTGGGTTCAACCCCAAGTGCTGCAGAGAATGGCTGATTCATTATGGGCAGAATTAAGTTATTTGGCACTGACTTTAATACACACTAACGTGATTTTATTCCAATTTCTTGATATGCATACAATGACATCGTTTGTATAGTAATTATTTAATGATGAGCTAAAGAGTTGCCTACCATAGATGACATGAAAGTCAGAATGTTTGCTTTTAACAAAAGAACACGATTGTGCTTGTGCAAAATATAAGTATTTATTGAGAAATTGTATCGGGGCTGCTTGGGGAAGAAGTGAACTAGACAACAGTGGAGTGTCCCTAAGGAAACACCACCAACAAGGGAATGAAAACCAATCGATCTAGCATGAGCATCAACAAGGACCATAATAGATACACAAACCCTCAGGAAGTTCACAAGCAGGAATCCAGCTCCTCTGTTGCTTTGCACTCGCCAGTGACGGCTGCCAACACATTCCTTACCGATTTGTGTAAAAGGCTTTCTGTCTCCTCTCTTAAATACCCAATTAGCCTTTGACTCACTTTTAAATTATTATCAGTATTAAACTTACTCAAAACACACTCTGTTTCCCAGTCTTTTGGTCTCTCCTCATGTAGAAATCACATGTACCATGAACCTATGCAAATACGATTTGCAGGGTGTTGCAGCCATCACTCCATCTGCCCTCGATGCTGGAAGACACGTAACTAAGAGGAGCGTTGCCTTCTCGGCCTTGGCGCCTGCTCACTTTTTTTCTTGCTCCCTTACCCACATGGATGGAGTCTTTAACATCAAGGGACTCAAAAAAAAAAAAAAAGTTCTTACAGTCAATATGAGTGCTTTAAAGTGGCAGTGGAACAAAAAAAATATTTGAGGCATTGTTTCTACAAAGAAGCAAAGTTTAATAATGAATCTGGTCAGTGATTTTTTTTTTTTTGTGGGAAAACAGTTCTGACTGCATTGATCAACGACTATAGAAACATTAGATTTCTAGTGCCCTCGAGCGTGGGCAGAAGTAGTGCTGTGCACAGAACACAAAAGTCAAAAAAAAAAAACCTTGATAACACCTAAGTTATGGTGAAGAATGAGAGATTTGTTCTCCTTGAGATAATTGCACACAAAGATCTGGTTTCCCATGGTGACTGAATAAGCCAACAATGTCACTCTTTTATTTATACATGATTCTAATCATTCTTTGCCACGTCACCAAAACCTTACCCTTTTTCTGTAATTAGGATTAGTCCATCCCAATTTCTAAAGATCAAAAATGTAAGGATGAAGTACTAAAATCTACTTATCTTCATTTTTATATTAATGCAAACTTTAAAGACACAAAATGTCAGGCCTTAAAAACGTGCATTTGGGAAATGTGCTTCTACTCATTCTAAAAGAATTTAAAATAAGTTTACCCACAAAGGTGCATTGTAATTAGAGAGTAAGAGTTAACATGAAACATAAATAGTGACAATTCAAAAGCACGTATTTTACAAGAAAAATTACAATCATCACACATAAGCCATGGCAAGTTGTCACAAAGACATAGGTATGGTTTTAGATATATTATGAAAGCAAGATTTACTCAAAAAAATGACCAGTATGCCTGTGCTGCTGAGGACGGTATGTTATCGAGCACTGAGAGACTCTCCTAGAGATCCGCTGCACAACAAAGCACATAAGTGCACAGTTAAGAAAAAAAGCTTCCTGGCAAGGCATTAGACATTCTCTTAGTGTTTTTATGTTTTCAGAAACAGTAGTGCCTTTTGATCTTTAACCAAAAAGAAAAGCATTATGAGTTCTGTGTCCTTAAACTCACCAAACATATATAATGAAACCTCTACCCATTTGTAAAACATAAAAGGAAACAGGTTCTTTGAGTTCAGAGAAGTTGCGATCACCTTCTCTGAGGTATTTTGTGTTGTTTGTGTTGTATGTTCTCTTTTCAAAGAAATAGTTTTCATCATTCAGAATTAGTATGTAGGCTTCTTTTAAAATGTGCATCATGGTTTTTGCTTAAGCTTGAATACAAACTTTATTTTTAATTCATTGAAAAAGGCTTAAGAGAAATCAGAATTAAAAGAAATAGTAAAAATCAAAATCTCAAATTTCATTTGGTTTTGATCTAATTATACCATATAGGTAGACCCTAAAATCCCTTGAAACACTATTAAGCTCAAAGATGCAAAGTCCTGAAAATTCCAACAAGTCCTCATACAGGAACCAGAAGGAGCTCAACTCAGAAAGTCAAAGTCTCTAAGTTTATACATAGCCAGTGTTGCTGCCTCTCCACATATTTGAATGCAGGCTAAATTGAATATTCTTTCAACTTTTTTATGAGTCAGAGGAGACTTGAGGACCTTCCTGTGTCACACAGGCTGATCAACAGTGCCATGAACTGCACTGAGGGCTTAATTTCACTGTGGCACTGCAGAGAGTGCAACATAAAACAAAATCTCTCTCTTGAAAGATGAAAGAAAACAAATACACTTGAGAATGTTAAATAGCACAAGCCAGTCTACCAAAATCTAAATGAAGAAGCTCAAAGTTTAGAGAGCTCTTTGGATGTGAGTGCTCAAGGCAGGAAATGACAGAGTTTGAACTGGGCTTGAAGAACAGACTCTATCTGAGAAGTTAAGAGAAAGTAAAGGCTGTTAAATGTCAGGGAAATGGAAAGAATAAAGTTGTTAATTCAGAATATGGGTTGCATGTTTTGGAAAATATCTTTAATAAAAAATTTAGGCAAGGCAAGTCATCCATCTGGTGACTTCAAGTGACTCTCACAAACGAATAACAGCCAACTGATCATCAGAACCAAGTAGAACTTATGTAAGTATCCTACTTTTTTGCCAAGTATTATGCTTACCATTGGGGACACAACTGTGAGTAAAAATAGCCATGTTTCCACCACTGGCATACTAAAGACAACAGAATTTAATCAAATATACCCACAGATTCATATGAGACTAAAAGAATTAATAACCTGTCACATCACTAGCAAACAGAACGGAGTGCATATGAATTCTGGACTAGGTGATGCAAAGCTGATGTTCACTGTTCAGTAAAGTCTCATCTGGCTTTGGAAAAGTGACTGCACTTAAAGTGACAGAGGATAAAATGATTGTTTCCAAGAATTTAAATAATAGGCACACCAATCTGAATCCAATGAATTGCCACAACAATTTCAAATGCCCTGTTATACCGGCCTTCTTTCCATATGGAAATTTAAACAGGGACATAGTTATTTTCTGCCTGGAATGTCGCAAGGAGAATTCCTTTTTTGAGTAACCTCTAAAGGTCTCTATAAATTTCAATCATTGAATTCATGACTTTCTCCTGTATGTCATATGACTACTGAGCTAACAATAAACACTGATTTTCCTGTCCAAG
This sequence comes from Ctenodactylus gundi, assembly GCA_004027205.1. NCBI lineage: Eukaryota > Metazoa > Chordata > Mammalia > Rodentia > Ctenodactylidae > Ctenodactylus > Ctenodactylus gundi. Next base: position 210,181 of record PVKB01000734.1, on the reverse strand, counting down.
AACACACACAGCAAAAGCATTTAAGACCTTCCAGTGTTTGCTTGGGTGTTCCTCTCCTGTGTTTCCATTGATCATTTTATTTCTAAAATCTTCCCACCAGTCTTTCCTTTACAACTCCTCTGTTGATTTATACCTCTTCTACATTATGAAATCAAGGAAAATTTTTTAAACATTTGGCTTCCTTACCTCCCTTTTAAATGCTCAACATATTCTATATCAAATTGGTATTCAACCTTCAAAACCTTAAATTAAAACTTGATTTTAATTGCCTCTCAATTACACCACTTGCACCATTCCAGTGAGTTAGCTATTTTAAAAGAGTGAAGTTGCTAGGAAGAATTAAATTTTAAAATGCAATATGACAACTTTAGATTTAACTTCTCTGGCAATTATAAAATAGTTCTCCCAAATGAGCTGCTTTTATATAATGTTATTTTTTTCTTTTTGATTACTTACCTTTCACTAGTCATCTCAGATTTCCACAGGTATCAATGCCTTTTCAAAAGCAGTGTATCTAAAGCATTGGCTGTCAAGGGTAAGCATCGGGTAGAAGCATACCATGACTAAAGTACAGGGGCTCCACATTATTATACACAGTCGCAAACACTTCAAAGTAATTTGGAAGTCTCCATAAACGTTAATTGTTTAGAATTTGATGGATGTATGACTTGACCATTCCCTTCTAAAGAGGTCTCTAGTGCTTGTCCAGAGATTGAACAGAGAATTGAACAGAGATTGAACATCAGTGTTCAACCTCACTCAAAGTGAAGCAAACATGAAACAGCAAAAATGATGTTGGTGGTGGTGGTGGTGGTGAGGCCAGCTACATTTATTAACTACCTAGTACGTTGCAGGTGCAATTATAAGCTTTCTATATTTATTTATATAAATGTATATTTAAATTTATTTATATAAATGTACGTATATATGTATTTATTATAAGTTCCTTTACATAAATATATATTTATTAATTTAATCCAAACAACAACGCAATGAGAAGTACAAATTGCCAAGAAGCACATGAAAAAAGATTCAACATCTTTGCCCAGTAGAGAAATGCAAAGCAAAGCAACACCAATATTCCATCTTACTCTTAAATAAAAAATGGCTACCATCAAGCATTCTAAAAACAACAAATGTTGGTGATGATCTGAGGAAACAGACATGCTTCTGCACTGTTGCTGGGACTCGGTACTAGTACAACCACTGTGGAAGTCAGCTTGGAGATTTCATAGAAAACTGAAGATAGAAATCTCACTTGACCAACTTCACTTCTTCTTTCCAAAACAGATAAGTCGTCATTTCATACAGACACACGCATAGCCCTGTGTGTAGCAGCACAACTCAAAATAGCTACATCCGGAAAACAACCTAGAAGCCCACAGATAGACGAACGGATAAAAGAACGTACACTCAATGGAGCCTTTGGCTAACATAAATAAAAATACATTTGAAATATTTGTTTTTAAAAAATTGGATATGGCTCAAGGCAGTAAGGCTTAGAGAAATAAAGTAAATATGAAAGCTAAATTATCACTTGATATCTTTTATATGAGGTTGACAAAATATAAGTGACTTTAATAATGTAACATATGGGAGAGGGTGGGAAATAAGGCTGCCTGGAGACAGGAAGGGATCTCGAGGATGGGAGGAAGGGGAAATGGGGGTGAGGGATGGGGGAAGGACACAGGAGTGACATGTATGGACACAATCCCTCAAGCTGCATGTACTCGACATGCCAATGAACTTGTAGCACACACACACTCAAATAAAAAAAATTCAACCATTCAAGAAAGAAAATGAGCCCCAGATGTGGCTCAGTGTATTTTTTTTTTTTTGCACTTGATTCCCAAGAAAGAAATTAGCAAAACAAATTTGAGTCAGAATGCCCAGAAATTTTTAAACAAGCAAAAAATGTGAACTATGAAAGCAGAACATCACAATAATATCTAATATGTGTTTGATAATGCCATCAGTGGCAAAATCAACATGTTAGTCTGATTCACAACAATTCATAAAATGATCAAAGGTAAAAATAAAAGTACTACACAAATCGTGCTTGGTAAATAAAGTGTACAATCTGCAGGGCAGAATTGCAGTTGTTTTTAAATAACATGGAAGCAGCAGTCACAAAAGGAGAAACAAAACAGGAAGTAGGGAAATGCATGGGTAGAATGCGTATGCATTTACCTCTCATCTGTGATATATCAAGTCAACAAACAACAAGCTAGAATACAGAAATCTTAAAGACTATTGCCAATAAAGTAGCCCAAGCGTTGGGGAGTAGCTCAGTCTTGCTCAGCACGTGGGCAGCCTATGTCTGATCCTCGGCACCACTATATCTGTGTGTGTGTGTGTGTGTGTGTGTGTGTGTGTGTGTGTAATGGACATGTGTGTACAAATAAATAGACATATGTGTGTACAAATATATAGCTGAGTGTGTGTGTGCACACACATGCAGATAATGTAACATGGAATCATTGTGTGTTCAACTCTCATATTATGGAAACAGAGATTATATACCTCACCATCACAAATAGGTCAACTAGACAAAAAATTAGTAAGCAAGTATTAGAGTTAAACCACATTATGGAACAATTGGACTTAACTGGTATTTATGAATATTCCATCCAACATCAGAATATACTTTTTTCAACAGCACATAGAATATTTTCCAAAATAAACCATATCATGGGCCATATCATAGGTTAGATAAACACCTATCAATCAAGATTCCTTATACTTCTCTCCACCCAAATTCCTCAGACTCTAGTAATCACTGTCACACTCTCAACGTTGATAAGATCAACTTTCTTTAAATGCACCTATGAGGTTCCACAGTACTTGTTCTCTGTGCCGGGATTGTTTCAGTTAATATAATGACCCTCAATCCCATCCATGTGGTGGCAGATGACAGGTCTTCATTCTTTTTATGGCTGAATAAAATTTTGTTATGCATATGTGTCATATTGTCATGACTCATTAGATAACAGACCAATTTGCATTTCTAGCCTACTTTGAATAGTGCTGAGAAAAAACATGGGGTGCAGAATTTTCTTTGACATTAATTTTATTTTTTGGATGTATACCCAGAAATGTGATTGCTATGTAACACAGTAGTTCTGTTTTTTGTTTTCAATTTCTAAAACCTTCCATTTGTTTCTCATAATGGTTAATTGTCATTTCAACTAACAGTATGCAAATATTCCCTTTTCCCTACCTCTTCACCAACACCTGTTAACTTTAGTCTTTTTAATAATAGCCTGAGTGTGATGATTTCATAGAGGTTTTTACATTTACCTGTTGGTTAGTAATATAAAGAAGATTTTCATTAACCTTTGTATGTCTTTTGAAAAATGTCTATCTATGTCTACTCTACTGTCTATTTTTAACTAGATTATTTTTTGCTGTATGTGTGTGCATGTGTGTGTGTTTTCTTTTTTCTATTGAGTTTTTGGTTTCTTACATATCCCAGATATTAACTCCTTGTCAGATGTGTAGGTTACATATATATTTTTCTGTTCTGTAACTTGCTTTTGTGCTCTGGTGTTTCCTTTTCTGAGCAGAAATTTTTAATTTTATATAATTCCATTTGTCTAATTTGCTTTTGCTTCCTGTGCTTCAGAGATCTTGTCTAAAAAACTTTTCCAGTTCTAATGTCCACATAAAAATGCACATTACTCTTAATTAGCAAATAGAATCTTTTTCTAAAACAGAGTCTTACTATACTACTATGTTGCTCTGGCTGACTTCAAATTCACCAGCCATCCTCTTTCCTCAGCTTCTAGAATATCTGAGATTGCAGGTAATTGTTTCAATTCTTAAATGACTTTTCAGTTTAAAACTAGTAATGAGAATCAGCAAATATATCCTCTACATCAATACTAAACAACAAAAGGAAATTTTAATTTTCCTATCTCAGGCTACTACAAATGTGCTCATATATATTGTATAATTCCTTGGTATGAAGTTTCATGATGTCACAAAAAAACTGGCAGAAAAAATCAAGAATAATTCATTGCAACCAATATCCCAATATACTTAGGAAGTATTGAAGATTAATTTTTAAATTTTATACAAATTAAATTCACTCCTTGTAGATGATCACAATTATTAATGACTATAAACATTTCTTTAACTTGTTCTTTTTCCTCCTCAAGATTTTTCTGTCTCTCTAGAGAAAATAACTCAAAAGGGACCAACATCAGTAACTATGTAACAATTTTCTTCCTTTGCAGTTTTTCTTAAATTTAATAAAATGTCATATACAAGAAATATATATATATTCACACTATATATGGAATACAGTATTGTCTTTAGTACTACTATATGATATCTATAACTCATTATTAGTAGTAGCTCTAATTTTATTCACCCATTCGCTCTCTTTACTATTTTCTTTAGGTCATATTTGAGCACAACTTTAAAGTTTTGTAGCAAATTTTCATAAGCAACCTAAAAATAATTAGTTATTAATTTTGGAATATTTATATTATAAAAATTGTATTTTTCTTGAAAAATATTAAGCCTTTTGATATTAAAGATAGATCTTCTATTTTTCCACATTTAGTTGTGATTTATTATCTTATTATGCATTTTGCCAGAATATATTTATATTTTTTCTAGTGAAATTTTGAGTACAATCTCACCAAAATTCAGCACATTAGATATGCCTGTTTTAGTGGATTTGAGTTCTGTATGGTTTTTGTAATTTAAAAACAAAAAAGTATTTAATATTTGTCCTCATCTCTCTGAGAACACAATATAAAATGTTTTCCACTTGAATAATGGTGTATAAATTATAGAGTTTTTTTCTTAATTTGAGATCATTAAGTATTTTGAACCAGCAAACTTCATGATTTCCTTGCAAACAATAAAGATTTTTTTAAAGAACAATTTTAAAATTGCATACACTTTCTCAAACTGAATTCATCTCATTCTGGACACATCAAACCAAGGCTGAAACTCTAGTTTCAATGCTTTTCATTGTAAGATGTATGAGGGACACTGGAAAATCAAAAAATTCACCTGTTTGCTTATTCCTGGTCATGCACCTTTACCTCAAAAAGTCTAGATCTGACCAATAACATAGGCATTTTTCTTTTAAAATAAATGTGGAATTAATCACTCTTAAATATTACCAACTTATTAGCTATTTTTCCAGGATATGTTATTTTCAATTTTTTCAAAACTTAATTAAACAGTTATAAAATTAATATATTATATATTTTAAGCATAATATATAGTAATGTATGTAATACATATATACCAAAATATCAAAAAGATTGTAAAAAAGCATACAACATAGGGGCCAGGGGTACAGATCAGTTATTAAAGCACTTACTACTTATTCCCCAACACCTCATAAAACAGATGTAGTGGTGCATCCCTGTAATACCTGCACTTTGGAGACTGAGGCAGGAAGATTACAGTGTGTTCAGTTCAAGGTCAGCCTGGGCTACATCAGGAGTCCAGGACCAGTCTGGATTACAGAATGAGACACTGAAAAAAAAAAATGCAAAACATTATTTTAAATCATTTTAAAGGTATAATGTGATGTGCAACCAAATTAGAAATAATAAACTAAAATGTTTCAGGTTGTTGTTGTTTTTCTCAGATAATATATGAAAAGATAATTTTTTTTCCTCAAAGGATATAATAAAATAATTCGTTCTTAGACTGCCTATCATGTAAATTTGCAATATCTTCAAGATGTGGCCTTAGTAAATATAATAAATTTTAGGAAATGCTCATCTTATTTGGTAATAAGCTTAAAGTAACTGAAATCATGAAAACATTTCCACAGGCAAAGAAATAATGAAAGAGGTTTATTAAAAATTATTGCTCTCATAAACTGATCCATATCCTAATAAGAAAGAAACAGTTTACAACCTAGGTTCTGAAAATCAGACACTTAGAATTATTTTTCTTTTTATTATATGTTCATAACTTGCTTTGCAGGCTGGGGGAGTGTAGCTCAGTAGTGGAAGTGCTAGCCTAGCGAGCACTATGCATTGAATTGCATTCCCCAGCACCACATAAACCAGGCCTGGTGGCCCATGTCAGGAGGCAGAGGCAGGAGGGCTACTGTGAGTTTAAGGCCACACTGGGCCACATAGTGAGCTCAAGGACCAGCCTAAACTACAGAAACACATATATGCATACACACACCCCTACATATATGCATACATACATACATACATACATTGAATTGTTGTTTTATATATATGTTATGAAAAGTCTCAGAAAAAGTAAAACAGAATTCTTAAACAGAATCTATGTTTACAGAGACTAAACTGAAGACATATACAGAAATGTTTTAAAACTAACTAAAAGCAAATTTTGAACTGAATTACTTTAGAGTTCTTCAAAACTGTTCTATTTGGTTATAGAAATAGACTCTCATGTAGACATTGCAACATAAAATTAAGAACTCTTATTGTATGGTATTATCATATATTATATATGCCTAAATTATATATTTTGAGCTAAATAAGTATATTTTCTACTATTGATAACATGAAAATGCATATTAACTTATAAAAGTTTTTGAAATCTTAAAACTATACACAGCAAAAATAATCAATTAATATGGGGGTAAATATTACACATTATGAATATTCCAATCAGAAGAAACTAAACAAAAACCTCAGCTTCCAAAAATTAAAAATCAAAAAGAAACTTACAATCACTATTTAAGATTACATAGTTGTAAGTGAACACAATGAGTTTACCATTGGTCAACTCAAAATTGACTACAAGCACAGCCAGAAGGTAGAATAACTTGTCACAGAGTAAGGATTATTATTATTACCTGTGGCAAGTCAGGACAGTCCAAGGCCAATTTCCATGGCAATGCCTTTCCAAATACAGTGTGCCATGGGCTTCAGTTGGGGAAAGTTCAACATCACCTCAGAGAAAAAACTCATCACCATGTGTACTGGTACACACATTTCCAAGTATAAGAATTTAAAAGTTAAATCTTTGTGAATAATTCAGGTAAAAAAGTGTTTAAGGCCAAATCTTATATTACTACAAATAAAAGAAAAACAGTAAAATAATCTTGTGGAGCAAAATGTTTGGAAACAAATATGTTTCTCTTTCACTTCTTTTCTTTTTCTAAGTCTCAATCAAAGATTAAATCAAACCAAATCATTAAAGAAATCACTTTATACAGGAATGTTGATTAAGATTCACAATTTAGAAATATCACTTAAAGCAATCATTTCAAGCAGAAATATTTAAAGGTTAGAGATCATTTACCTGTCACAAAGAAAGAACTGAAATTTGCTCATAAAGATCTTACAAACCCATACTTGCAGATCTGCATGTAAAACATCCTAGTCTTAAGAGAAAATAATTTCTGCAGTGCATTTACATACCATGAATTATTCTAAGTTTTTATTCTTTTTGTGATATTACTGATGAAACTCAAGGACTTCACTGCGAGCTGCACCCCCAGCCATTTCATTTTTTTCATCACAACAAGATCTCACTGAGTACTAAGTAGCCCAGGCTGAGCTCAAATTTGTGATCTTCTTGCCTCTTCCTCCTAGATATACTCTAAAATATCTTTTTTCCCAGGATAAAGATATTTTGTGTAAATAAAGCTTCATTTACAGGATGCAAAGAGAAAACTCCGATTTGGTTCACATAAGTCTTCTTATTCTTCCAAGGGTATTCCAGTACAGAATGTACTTTTTTTTCCTCATGAAAAGTAATATAGACAAGAAAGGAACTACAATGTTGACTCAATTTATATTTATATTTATATTCAGATTTTTCTAATTAATCTTGGCATCAGGGTAGAAGCATAATGCATTAAAGATAATTTTTTGTATCTCCATGATTCTTAACAGATGGAGCCTCTGGTATCAATACTTAGACCGGCTGTGAAGCAAGTGGTTGTAAGCATGGGGCTCCAGGATACCCCAAGAGCTCACCAGGTTATCTAATGTGGCCCTTCCCCTAGCAGGCGTGTCTAAGAAGCACGCAGTTGGTGCGGTATCCCAGCCCTCCCCCCAGGCCTGGCCCCCCTTGTTAAAATTGAATCACACATTATTACACAGGAGAAGAACCACTTTTTTAGAGAAAGTTTAGGAGTTCTTTATTCAGTCAGTGACTGAGAACTGGCTCATGAGCCCAAAGAACTCTCAGGTCCTAAGCTGGGAGCATGTAAAGGCAAAACCACAGGAATGGAAAGGATTACAAAAACAAAAGGGAAAGGGTGAAGAGTAATTAAAAGTAGATTTACAGAAAAATAAACTGACAATGGCAAGAATCAAGTGATTTGAATTCCAATGGATGTCTTGTGCCTGATTCCCAAGGATTCCCAACAGCACTCTGTGGGCAGGGTATAAGCAAAGCATGAGAAACCAGGTCACTAAGGCAGCTATGCAGGAAAGATGGCAGGACAAAGAGGGTATCAGGAAAGATCTAAAATGGCCGAGGTCTCATCACTTCAATCTCAACTAGCTGTCACCTAATCGAGCATCTTTCCCCAGTGGGAAAGAGTGAGAACCAGCTCTCCCCAGGGCCCAACGGAAGGTTCAATCACAATTGACTCTTATATCCCCCAATAAAGCAACAGGAAGATGAGAAGACACAGCAAAATGCCACATGAAACCTTTAGTCCATTAAAAGAGACCCAAATGAAAGCAGAATAAAAGAGTCATATCTACAAAACTTTGAAACCATACTAATCAATCTTCTGGAAGACTATAAAACAAATTTATAGGTAAATGGCGGCAACTTAGGACCATCGTGCTTAGTGAAGTGAGTCAGAAGCAGAAGGTGAAATATCAAATGGTTACTCTGATATGAGAAACCCAGAGCACAACTATTTCATAGAAGTTAATGCAGAGAATAATGGGAACTGGAGGGGAAAAGGAGGGAGTGGTAGAGTCAAAAAGGGAGAGGGAAAGAATTTATGATTTTGCCATGATATGTATATGCACAAAATACTAAGTTCAACTTAAACTTTATGTATTGCACTTATGCATATCAATAAAATGGGGGAAAGCAGATTTAAAAAACAATCTCACTAAATTTTTTTATGAATTTTTAAAAAGATATAACCAAAGAACTAAAGGAGAATGCGAATGTAAAGCCAGCAGAACTACGGAAGTCAGTACAAGAAATGAATGAAAAATTCATCAAAGAGTTCACAAAATATGTAAAGATACCACCAGAGCACCAGGAGATGAAAACCACAGTGGAAAGTTTAGGAAACAGAATGACCCAGAATGAGGGCAGAACTTCAGAGCTGGGAGACAGGGTGGAAACAAAATCCCAAATTGCCAGCAATATGCTAATAACTACATATCAATGTGGAAACAAGTTCCAACAGTTGCTAGGTGTCTTAAAGAAACTGAACCGAATTATGGGAGTACAGGCATAAAAAACAGAAATCCAAATCAAAATAATAAGAAGCATATTCAATGAAATAATAAGAAAAAACTTCCTATAGGAAAAAGAAATGAACAGAGGTATCTTATATACTAACTAAATATGACCAAAACAAAAGCTCCTCAGGACACATCATAATAAAATTTACATACATGCAGTGCAAAGAAACGACCCCAAAAGCAGTAAGAGAAAAACTACGGGCAACCTTATCAGAAATACAGGAGACTTCTCAAAACCCTCAAAACCAGAAAAGCTGGAGCAAAATGTTCAATGCCCTAAAAGAAAATAATTGCCAAACCAAGACATCTATTTCCTGCAAAACTATCCTCCAAAGTGAAATTAAGACCTTCCACAACAAAGAAAACCTGAAGAAATTTATGACATGACTAAAAATTCTTGGATGTCTTCTGGAGAGAGGTAAGGAAAGCAAGCAAAATGAAGAAACCAGAAGCAGGTGCACATTCATCCTAGAGGAGAGCCAAACAGGAAAATAAAGTAATCAGCATCCAAAGGCCAGGACAACGGCATATACATGCATATAATGCATATACAACAACTAAAGCCCTATCTAGAGTCTTGAAGGGCCAAAATGAGAATTCTTGCTATTTGAACTTTGTTAAATTCATTACTGTAGGAATGAGACTAGGAGAAACCATGTTCTAAAGAAAGACAACTACAGCCAACACAGACTCCTCAATAGGATAAGAGAGAGGTGGGAAGAAAAATAATAGTCCATCCTCACTCTGCCCCCAGCCTTCAATTTCCTGCCATGAGAGACCATCAGGTAACCCAAATGAAAGACAGAAGTCAAAAGGCTCAGACATGTGCAACCTAGAGTTTAAGCTACAAGATCCCTAACTCAGCAAAGAGGAATGGAAAATTACTAAAGGAAAGAGAAAAAGGCAAAGAGAAAAATACTGTTACTTACAGGCTCACATCTACACAGAGTTCCAACAGTGAGATTTTTTTTAAAAAGCAATAATTACACATACCCTTTCTACTCTCAGCATCATGCAATTCATAAATTATCCAAGTTGATTCATAAATGATCCAGGTAGATTCACTGGCATGGCTAAGTATGTGATCACTGGAAGAATTATGTTAACTTGCTGAAATTAGAAAGTGACCAGGGAAGAGCTTTCAGGTATGTGTGATTGACTTGTAGGCCAGGAAGTGAGGGAGTGGTGACTACCCTGGGTGTGGGTGGAACCTGCATCTTGAATTAAGGAAGAAAGAAGAAACATTGTTATGGCTTCTTCCTGAGAAAGCTCTGGCCTTGCCTGAGTCTCCAGACATAGACTTGCTCCAAATCCACGTCCCAATGTACACTGCATGTTCTCTCAAGTCCCCTGTTTCACCTCACTTTTTTGTGCACCGATCAGTAGAAGGCTCACATTAGCTGTCCTGCAGTCTTGGACTGGTGTTCTTTTGTCTCACAGCCAAGCAGTCACCAGACTCTCCGGCACTGGCCACTTCATGCTGTCCCTCTCCTCACACTTGCAAGCTCTCCAAATAAGTCTCCTTTATTTCTATAAATGCTGTTAACCCTGCCCTTTTCAGAATTTTAGCCATTACAGAACAGATGGTAAAATGATTTTCAATTTAAATTTCAATAGAATGGTCTCATCGAATTCCATTTTCATGACTTGTGTTCATAATCCAGAAATGTGACATTTACTCCTCAAATGCAGAGATGATTTATGTTGCAAACACATTTTCTTCCTTTAACAAATTAAAAAATTTGAATTTCTATCAATAGTTTAAAATTTCCATGTACATAAAAATGTCAAAATTTAATCGATTCTTGCATTACTGCTATTGATCTGATAATAACTACATTTGCTGAATACCCTCTGTCTAAGACAACATATTTGAAAATTTTATGTGTTACATAGTACAGGGCTTACAATAATTTTTATGAGAGAGGAAGCAGAAATTTTAGGAAAAGTTTAGGAAAGAATTGATAATCAGAGATTAAGTGATTGCTTCATCATCATTGTTCCAGTAATGCTGGAGCAAGGGTCTCAAACATAATCTTTTTTGTATCAAAATCTGCTTATGTCTTAACATGTTGTATTACTCCTCATTGGATCCCATGTTATATCCTCAATTTACATCTTGATTTAAGAGGCAGGGGACCAAAGCAATGTTCAAATTACTGTTAGGAGATTTGTCCTTAATATTTTTATTCAGAATAACCTTCTTTTGTACACTTTTACTTGGAGATTTATAGAGAAAGACATTTATCTTAAACCTCTCGTTACCATATTAACATAACGTATTTAAGTTATTCTTAGAGCAATCATTCCCACAAGTCATAGTTATTCTTAGCTACTCATTATTACTTATTTCATCCTATTTTTACAAATCCTGTTCTAGTTATGATGATAATATCCACGCTTATATCAATAGCAAATGGCAAACAATTACACTGTAGAGGGGAGGAGAAGAATACGGTAATTGTGAGGACCAAAGAAAGATTACTTCAAAGCACTTAGTAAAAGGAATACCAGCAATGACCGTAGAACGGAAAGAATGGCTAAGAACAGAACTGGGGGTCCTAGTGCAAAAATTAGGAACAGAAGTGCTATTGAACATACTGAAATATCCGATATTTTCTCTTCTTCCATAATCTCTTTTTGTGATTATCATTGTGTTTTTATTTGTATAATTTTATATTCATTTAATCCTCACAATAATAGTTCCCTATTATCCCAAATTTGTAAATAATAAAGCTGGTTTTTCTAGTTTTATTCAAAAGAAAATTGGCTGAAGCTTTGGTCTGATGAAGAAGTCAATATTGTTTTCAACTACTGCTTCTAATAGCTATTTGGTAACTCTCACTCTTGCCTCTTTTAAAAATCTCTTTTCAACATATTTGCTCTATATGGTCCTACTTACGATTACTATCTTTAAGACAATCATGTGTTATTTTAGTTAAAACAAAAGGTTCGCAGAAGGATGGATGCCAATAGTTATACTTTACCTTCAATGTAAACTTGGTACAATTTATTTTCCTTGAAAATTACTTCAGAATAGTAAAAAAAAAAGTCAGAATTTCACACTGCATCTTATGAGTAAAAGGAATTAGAAGAAATTCATGCTTCACAGTTGAAAAATGCCCAGCTTATCTAACCACACACACCAATGAAGTCGATTTGAATGGAAAGTCATTTTGAAGTATATAAAAATATTCAGGCAAGCAGGCCAAGTACAAAACTTATCTAAAGGCTATTCACAGGAGGCTAAGTAATTGATTACAAATATTGGTAATTAATTAGTTCAATTAATTAATAATAAAATCAAAATGTACTGTTAAGTTTTTTGTACCCATGATTACAAATCTTAAACCCCATTTGCCAATTCAGTAGAAGGAAGCCAATTTGTTCTTTTGTGGCACACGGATTGTGTAGCACACAAATTGGTATAAAAGTGCCTCCCTCTCCAGTGGTTATTTCTAAAATTACTTTAATGACCATAGCAACCTGAGCGAGCAAGGAGTCTTTCAGAGCAACATGTACAAGGATTGTGGCTAGATGTTTTCCTAGTTAACACCACTCTAACATCATTTCCTTTGCAACTTAAGGCCTTATAAAAGGTGGGCAAAAGCAGACACATGTAAATAAAACTCAAAATTCTTATCTTCCCTATTAGTTTATATTTTTAATAATGACAATGATGAACCAATTAGATAATAGACTATTATCATTTCCTCATTTAATTTACATAACAAACTATAAAATTTTAGATTACCATTTCACTGTGAAGACTTAGAGCTAACCTTAGAAAAGAACTGAGATTTAGAAAGATTAAGTAAATTTTTCCAAAGTTATGAAATGAAAAAGAAGACATAGAATAAGATGTGAAAAGCACATCTTTGATTCTTGAGAACAATCATGGCAAACTTGAACCTTTTTTCTTGCCCTCTAGAATTGAATATTGTCTGTTCCCCCTGCCTAAACACTTTCAACAAACTTATCCCATCAATGAATTTTTCATATTGCTGAGAAATATATTTCCAGTGAGGTTTTTCACACCTAGTTTGGTCTGCACTGTTGTAACTCATCACCGTCTTATTGTCAACAGGATAAAGACATACTCCAAGTTACAGTGACTTCATATACAATTTTTTGACATTATGAAGTTGCAAAAGCAATACAATTTCACTAAAAATCATACTTAAATTTTTAAAGTTAATCTTTTTCCAGGGAAGGCATGTGTGATACAATACTTTCTCATGATATTGGTCGGTGGCAGCAAACCACAGCTCACCCACTCCCAAGATCATGAGGGAAAACAGCCGATGCTCTTCAGTGGACTGTGTCAGTAAACTACTACGCCCAGTAGGTTGTGTATGTTAAATGCGTTTTTTTGACTTAATATATTTTAAGCTTATACTGATCTTATTAAGATGTGAACTAAAGGACAAAATGCTGAGGTTGCAGAAAAATATCTAGGAATTCATGGCCCATAAGGCCAAGACATGGGAAAAGTTCCCATCCACAATTCCTGATTCATGAGTTACTCACGAAGTCAAATGCACAAAATGGAAGGCTAAGCTTTCTTGAGATCCCTAACTAACAAGCTATTATAGATACCTATGGAAGTCTATCTTCTGAAACCAAGACAACAATATGAAAAACATTGGCAATTAATTATTTTAACTAATTGTCTATTTATACGTTATATATTAAGTTCCCTCTACTCATGGTAGAAGTCTAAAGCCCACTGCAGACTATCCACCCTCATGAACATAAGGCGAGGGGGGATTTCTGCCATCCACAAGCACATAGTTCTCCAAATGCAGGTCCCATGTTAGGGAGTTTAGCAGTTGGCCAGTGCAGTGGGCAGTAAGCAGAAGTTCTCTTGTTCCCTTAGGGCTAGTCTCTCCTTGTATTTGATTTCCTGGCCATAGCCATCACCCATGTGGTTCAATCCAGGAGCAGTATTTATTAAAAGAACCCTAGTGCACATAGACAAATAACATTATCTAGTAAAGCAGAATCTCAGTCTTTATTTATGTCTCTCAAGAAGTATTAGGTTGTCAGGGTCTCCGGAGTTCCTGGCCACTGTTGACCACAGAAATCAGGAACCAGCAAAGTCTAGGGGAACAGGGTCTCAAGCAGCGTGACTACGGACAGAGATCATGGAATTATATCCGGGAGACTGTATCAGTGTTAACAGCCCATTTATTGGAGGTGAAGTCCAGGCTTATAAGCGTTTGAAGGGAAGAGGGTCAGCCAGAGTAATAAGGCAAGGGTCGTTCACTGATCGGAGGAATTTGGGAGTAGGAAATTTGCCTAATTTTCATGGTGGGTCCTTCAAAACCTGACCACGTGATTTCTGGTAAGGGCCTGGAGGCAGGGGAAAATTAGGAATTTAGGTAAGATGAAACCTGAGCTGCAGGGCCTTCCTAGGCCTGGGATGAGAGGGAGTGGCTCCACTCCTGCCAGTCTCAAGAGATTATTGAGATATGAGCCACCTTCTACCTGCAATCATCCCAGGCCTAGTCAGGGCTCCACATTAAGTCAGATTCTTAACCAATACTTTTGTTCTCCCACTGCTCAGTTCTGACTCTCAACTCTCCGGAAACCCTCAAAGACCTTCTCTGCCCTGACTTCTACCTAGACTTCCTATGCAGTGTTCTCAAATACTATAATATTATTACAGGCACGCAAAAGTAATATAATGTTATCAACATGACGTAATAAGCTTTATCCTATTGTATCTACAAATGTATGATTTTCCCTACAAACACTACAATGGAAAAAGACTTCCCCTCTTTGTTTATAGATAACTATTATTCATAAGTGTATTCTATCATCTTTTTGTGAATCTTTTTCTAAATGCATTAGGATGTGATTTTTTCCAGAAAATTAAATGCAGTTTAATGTTCTTATATTGATAGCATTGAAATGAGTAAATCTGTAAATATTGATGAAGAAATATAATGGTCAAGGACAGCAAAGCCATATTATTCTCCCACACACTGAGGAATTTTTTTGTTCCTCAAGTATCAGTACTTCTTTATTACCAGAAAGCCTACTGAGATCTGTGTCATACTCAGATAATTATCACTGGTTTAAGCAAAGAAAAACCAACCACGTATCTGTAAGTTATGTGAATAAGTCACCTCAATGCTCTGATCACACAGTTCTACAGTCCCTCCCAAAAGCAAATGGAATCCTTATAAAAGGATTTGCATTCCTCCCTTTAAAAAAAAAAAATAACTCTCTCAAGCAGAAATATCTCCCTGAGGTAGGTTCTGGTCAGAATATATACTTTTTTATTTAAGAATTTTTTCAATGTCCCAAATACCATGTTCATTCCTTTAGGATATTCTCATGAACAATTCCTCAAACTACATTTCTTAAGAAAATCAGAACGATATTATGCATATATACATTACACAATAAAGTCATCGGATTAACAAATGAATAAAATGCCCAAAATCTTTTTAAATTACTAGAACAAAAATAATTGGTGGCAACAAAGAAATTAAAAGCTATAGAAATTGTTATTTGTTGAATCACCTTAGGAAACTTGACAGCGTTTCTTCTCGTTTCTTCTCGCTTTTTCTAACACTCTCCTCTGTGATACAAGGGCCAGAAGCCTAGAAGCAAAGCCCTTAAAATTCCTGTCAGCGAGATTCTGGGCTAAAAAGCGCCAGCCGAAGGTATTTGCATGATGTCTGAGAAACAAAGAGAAGAGCAAACTACATTATTGCTCGCGCATTGCTTCTGACTCAGGATTGTCAGCCAATGAGATAGATATATTGTGTCCGCTTCTCCTGAGCTTCTCAGCAATCACCTTATCTCAGTTCTGGAAGCAACTGTGAGCTTAAGCAATAGTTTCTTTGAATTCCAGAACCTTCTAAAAACCAGAAAAACTGAGAGTACTTCCGGATCTCATCCAATGCTGCCAATGGTTTCAAAAGCACCTAACTTTTTTATTGTTTTTCTGACTGAAATAATGTTGAGTGGGTGAGATGGATTTGTTGGAAGGTACTACTCAAATTAAAATGTATGTATATCTACTGTATTTATGGTTTTTGTCTTTGGTGCCAAATAAAAAGAAAAAATGAGAAAATGCCACAGCTCTTTTTCCAGATGCATAAAACCTAGTAATAGAGGTAATAGTATTGTGTAATAGAAATATTAATTGAAGTAAGGTAGTCTCTCTCATGTCCGTGAAAGGAGGAGCCACCTTCCTTCCTTTTTACCCTTCTGTTTTGTCTGTTAGTCTGTGGACTACGTGACAATTTCCAAGGGAATGTTTTAGTGGAATGGCACATTATTTTAAAGGGAGAAAGGAATAAGCCCACAGAGTAAATAAAGAAATAAATAATTGTAACCTCGGATAAAAGTCACTGGAAAAGATTCTGTAAGACACATTTCCTAACTAAAAATATTGCTTGATGGAAACACTGTGACATGGAGGTTGAAATTCACCTCAAGTCTGGGGATGTTCAAAGACTGCAAAACATTAGGAGAGATGTGAAACTTGGATTCTGGAAAGCTGGATTTTTTATCTCATTGCTGCTCCCAAATCTGTCTTATTTATCAATCACCACTTCACTACTCTAAATATTCAACTTATCAGAACAGGTGTGGCTTGGATTTGATTATTTGGAGAGTCGACTCCAGACCTAACATTCAGGTATGGGAACAACAGTCCCTCCAGGACATCAGGAATGGGAAGATCTTTCTGTCCTTTCCTCAAATATTTTCTAGGCAAACCCAAAATTTCCCTGGGCAACTGGCAACATTCTACTGTTCTCTATGTGAAGATTTTTAAAGCCAAAATAGACATGCCTATTTTTAGAATTATATATTCAATCTATGAAGAGTCACTAGTGATTAAAAGGAATAAGTGAATAAATTATTTCTTGGCATCTAAGACATAGCCATTCATAGCTATTTAATATACTCAAAGGAGAAACTCCCTCACTCTTTCTTTCCACCATGCAAATGTACAGAATCAACAAAGTTATCTCCCATAATTCCCCAAGACCTCCACCCGAGGGGTAAGGATTAACTCCATCCCCTTATAAGAAATACAAATATGCCCTTATCTTGAATATACAGCCATCTAAAATTGGAGAATCTCGTGAATAAATCTCATGAATATGTAAGCAATCAGTAAGTAGTAGTAATCACTCTCATTTTATAATTAGAGTAGATGGGTCTTGGTCTTATTTTAATTTAGAGTGAAGTTTGGCGGGGAAAGTTGTCCCTTTCTGTTAAGCAATCAGAGCAATTCTTAATGAATGTTCAACTTATCTGGTAAGACACAGTTACCAAAGTAATAAGTCACTCTTCTTTGAAAAAAAAACAAAGCATTAAATGAGGCAAAATTTTTGACTGGCATAATTAAGATGATGTCTAATTTTTTTAATTCCCTTACTGATATATAAGCCAAAATATAGAATGTTATCATGCACACCTGCATGAATTTAATGTAATACAAATTAAAATATAAAATTACTTTGCATTCATGAGGGAATCCTTTCTTAATCCAAACTCACCTTCACTTTAATCATACTGCCCATTCATTCCACTCTTAGATTGTATCTACCATGTTTGGATCTAGAGTGTCCTCCAAAGGCCTCATGCATTTGTATGTAGTGTGCAAGTGTGGAACTGTGTGCT
This sequence comes from Ctenodactylus gundi, assembly GCA_004027205.1. Taxonomy (NCBI): domain Eukaryota; kingdom Metazoa; phylum Chordata; class Mammalia; order Rodentia; family Ctenodactylidae; genus Ctenodactylus; species Ctenodactylus gundi. The sequence continues at coordinate 192,122 of PVKB01000734.1, read as the reverse complement.
ATTGGTAGGTGAGGCCTGTCTGGAAGGGGTGATTTGGGGTTTGATCTGGAGGGATTGTGTCAGTTTGTTAGAATTAGGGGAGAGTGCCCAAGGTGAAGCTTTCAGGCATGTGTTGTTGAATTGCGAGCCAGAAAATGAGGAAAGGGCACCCACCTGAGTATAGAGGGCTTAACTGCCGGCTTGAACTGAGTGAAAGAAGAGGAGGCATTGTTACAGCCTATTCCTGAGAAGGCTAGGGCCTTACCTGAGTCTCCAGATATCGACTCACTCCTGGCTCACTCAGCTTCTGTCTGCAAACGAGTGGGCAGCTCTCCAGCCTCTGCCATGTCCCTTTATCATTGGCGGCTGCCTGCAAATGGAGTATGTGAGACCTTCTGAAACTATGAGATAGTAACTCTTTCCTTAAATTTTGGATATCAAATATTCTGTCACCGACATGAAAAAGTAAGACACTTGCCCTACAAATTAAACATTTAAGTGAAAATGCACGCTCTTCATATGTATCTATTCCTATCAATAACGGGAAAGAAATATTTACATTGATTTATCCTTACCTTAAATAATAGTTGAGCTGGATATTGTGGTGCATGGGTGCATGCCTATAATTCCAGCATTCTGGGAAGCTAAGGCAGAAAGATAAAAAAAAAAAAATCAAAACCAACCGGGGAAATTTAGCAACATAGCAAGATATTGTCTCAAATTAATTTTGCTTAAACGATTGAGAGTACAGTTCAATATTTAGGCCTTGAGTTCAGTCTCCAGTACTGAAAAAGAAAGAAAAGAAAGAAAGAAAGAAAGAAAGAAAGAAAGAAAGAAAGAAAGATAAATAGATAGATAAGCACATGAATTTACTAATGAATTTTTTTCGGTGCTTGGAACAATATTAAACCAGCTCTCGAGGACAGTGACCTTTGAGATACGCCATATTCTATACTTGGAAAAAGTTAATTGGTAGGGCAAATATGAATCCCTCCTATTTTTTGACTCTGTGCCAGTTGGCCTAGAATCAAGAGCATACTTTTGACAGCACAATCCTAGTGTAAAAGTTAATCTCAACTCATTTATTTACTCTGGAATTCATCATTTATTATAACTTATTGTGCCTCTTCAGCATGCAGTTATTTTACATGGTAATAAGTCCTTGAAGATAGAAACCACATCTAATATAAGTTTGTCTCTCGATACTAATGTGACTCTTTTCACATAACAATGTTCCAGAATGAATTACTCTTCTTCGTCAACCCAAGACTGCCTAATATTTGGCTTAAAATAAAACTCCCCATCTGCCACTGTGTTTCCTCTGCTCCTCTGAATTTGTCACACAAGCCATTTAAAATGAAGAGTTTGTCAAGTCTTCTAGGCACAAAGAGAAATTACTTTTGGTAACTATTTTCTGCATCATTAGCAGTCGTTGTGTAGCATGAAGCATTGATGGTGGAGGGTTAAACAAGATGTGGTTGAAAGGTATAATAAAATTAATAAGAGGTTTTAAAAATTATATTATTCATTTCTTCCTCTTTTATTGATTATGCCAACTACCTTGCTTGAAATAAACTATGGAATTTATTTGTTTGCTTATTCAGTTATCCATTGGCTTTCACCAATGCTTTCACTCACTGTTTTGGTATCATAAATATATTTTGAATGAGAACGGTATTATAAATAACTCATACATTCCAGAATTCAAAATGCCTCAGATAAATTCGATCTCAGCCACTTATAATATATATTTCTGGCCATATGCTAGAAGTTTAGCTCTGTGGTACTTACCAGGAAAACAGTGATGATTCGGGTGTGCTTTCTGTTCTCAAGAACTTTGAAATCTAGTAATAATGGGAGAGACCTAATAATTTAAATCTATCATGTAAGTGCTATATAAAGGGAAAGAATTGAAAATTGTGGAAACATACAAGAATCGACTTAACCTGGACATCTCATGGTTTGACGTATAGGATTTACTTTATAGATTAAAAGCTATACTAAGATGAATTACTATAGTTCTTCCCTTCGTTTAATTTCATAGAACAGAAAGTGTGACCGAAAAAATAAAGATGGTATATCTGCTTTCCTTAGAAGAAGAGATTTGTATCCAAATAATTCTAAAGAGTATTTTCCCTTTTTGTGGTGAAGCAATATCTGCCAACATTTTCATGTCAAAGAAATCCTGTTCATCTTCATTTTAGAAGTTAGCAGACTATGAAATTATTTAAGTAATATTAAATATTCATTTTTGAGTACTTGATTTGATTGGCCCATTTAAAAAACTTAAATGGAATATTTGAAAGCAATAATTGATGCCACTGGAGCGGGAGTGTAGCTCAGTAAAAGAGTGAGTGCTAGCCTATGATGATCAAATCCCAGGGTTCAATACCAGGTACAAAAATAAATGAATAACCTCAAAAACTAAGAATGCTAATGGTTACATCAATTTTATTTTAAAAATTACTGTCTTTTAGAAAAAATAAAATATACACTTAATAAAATAATCTTTTTGAGAAAATTTGTGTATAGCAGTCAAGACTCAGGTAAGAAAAACAGCAACCAGTGTAGGTCATTCGTTCACCAACGAATTTAATAAAGTGAGTCAATGGCTTACAAAACCAGCTACAGCGCTGGAGCAGTAGAGTTCAGGGAAAACCTCTACTGACATTCTGGAAATGAGAACAAGTAGACTCGCAGGCCTGTGCCACCAGTGAGCTCAATTGCCTGCGGCCTCCTAGTGGTTGGTGCACCAAAGGATTCTGGGAAGCTCCTGGCAGGGTTTCACATATTCCCATCTGCTGAATCCCATGAACCTGCCTGCAGGAGCAATAATGGCCTCTGTTGCTCTTCCACTTTACAAATCTTGGACAAGAGCCTCTCATGAGTAGAATCTAATCCAGAACCCTGCTGGCACAGATTTAGGAAAATGTTATTATCAAGAATTCAGGAGAAAACATAGGAGAGGCAAAATGATGCTGAATTTCCATCAGACCATCTGGCACATGTCTCTTTAAATTTAATACTCTTATCAAGGAAAATTTGGTTTTGTATTTTAAAGGATTCACAAAATTAGCCTTTGGGTTATTTATATCATCTTATGCCACCGATGAATCTTACACACCTAAGTTGCTTCACATTTTTAATCTCATTCTAGACCTTTGCTCATAAAACAAAAGCACAGTCAAGTTAAAAGTACATTTCCAATGAATGCAACCAAGAAAAAACAATATTTAAACTGCTTTAATGACATGATCCATGCAAATAATAAATACTCAGTAAATTTCTCTCCTTTGTAATTTTACCCAGAAGCTTCAAGTGAAAATTTTCAAAGGTATTAAAGTGCATTGAAGTATGTAGTGTTACCATGTCTACCGAAATGACCAAATTTTTAAAATTAAAAGCATAGTCTAGTGAATTCATTGTTGACATCAAATAGGAATCACAAAACAATATGGAATCTTAGTTTATACCTGAACAAATCTATCTGCCCTACAGCCTCCTATTTCCAGCCCCATTCTGTATTCTCTTCCCTGCTCTATTTTCTTCATAGCGGCCATCACCATCTGACAGTATATTTTTAATATGTTGCCTGATGCCCAGATCCAAGCCACAACATTACAACCTGGTCTCCAAAGAAACTCAGTCCACCTCATTATGCAACACGCATTTAGTCTTTTTCTAAGAGTTGCCAAAGTCTTAACAGTTTTAACACTGTTAGAAACTCTATGTCCAAAGACTCCTCTGAGATGCCAAGCAAATTCTGCTGTGAACTCCTGTGAAAACCAAAAAGTTAAGTATTTTCAGCATACAGTGGCATAAGGTGACATTCTCATTCCAGAAGGGAGGAATAGAAGGCTAGAAAGCAATCAAGCCAAAGCATGTCTTAGACCCAGCAGGGCAAATCCCGTAGCTCTATACCCAGCACTGGGTAAACTTCGGAGACATGTGAGCTCCAATGGGCTTGGATGACCCCACCCCTACAACATTACCACTAACTGCAACCTCCATATTGTCTCCTTTGGACTGAACCCACACACAGCCTGTAGCTTTTCTCAGCCAACAATTCATGTTTCTAATTCCTCCATAATTTTACGGTCTCCTTTGCACCTTAGACTTCTTCACAACTTCTCACACTCGGGGGCACACTGCCTTGCCTCCAAAGCCTTTCTCTGAAATCTGAGTCAAAGACTTCATGAATGCACACCTCTTGCACTCTGCAAGCTTTTAAATACAGGACCACATAGACACCATCAAGATCTGGAGCAGTTGCCTTGCCTCCTTGGACAAACTCTGTACAAACCCTTGAGCTCTTAGACAGTTGAACTCCAGGCAGCTGAACTTCCGAGCATTCTTCTCTTTGGCCCTGGGGTACACTTCTCAAAGCAAAATCTTTTGTCTTTCTACTCTTGAGTTTGCAAAGGGTAGATCTTGATGACTTTTAGCATGACTTCAAGTCCTTTTTCTACAGTCCTGATTGTAAATCTTTGGCTTTTTGTTAATGTTAATCTCTCTAGCTTCCCTGTGCTCATCTCCCCACCATTGCAGGCTCTTTCAGTTTGGAAAAACTGCAAACTTTTGTATCATTTTTCCCTGTCATTTTTCCAGTCTTTCACCATAGAGTTAGCTAAAAAACCACACACAGTATCCATTTAGGAGCCTGAATATCAGGCTGCCTTGAGATTTCCACCACCAAATTAAGTAGACCTTAATCTCAGTTTTAAGCAGTCTCTGGACAAGGTCAAAATGCCAGCAAAATCTCTGCCAGAATGAAGGATAAATTGTTTTTAAACTACCCACCAATACAGTTTTCCTTCCCTTCTGAAACTTCTTAAGTTTAATCTTTCAAATACACATTTCTATCAGTGCTCTGATCTTCTGAGCTCTGACCAGAATCTCCCATCAAACTCAGCTCAGCGGACTCCAAGACTTCTTCAGTCAGCATCCTCAAGCTTTTCCAAACTCCTCCCTCAAGGCAGCTCAAAGACTTTTGAACCACATGATCAGATAAAGTCACAGCAGTGATCCCCCTCTTGGTACTAATTTCTATCTTGGTTACTTTTTTATTATTGTAACAGAATGCCATCCACAATTTAAGGGAGGAGAGGTTTATTTTTAGCTCACAGTTTCACAAATTCTCAGTTCAGCTGGCAGTGGTGGAAAGACATGGTAGGTCCAAAGCCAAAGACAGCTATCCTCACAGCATAGAAAAACAGAATCAATTTCAGGAGGAAGGTCAGAACCTGCATACATCCCTCCAGGTCAAGTTCCAAGCATCCACTCCTTTCAGCCAGGCCCTACTTCCCAACAGTGTATCATATCATAAGGCTTTTAAGGGACATTCCAGATCCAACTACTGTGACATACGGAGGACCCAATATCTCCTTGTCATTTAGCAAGTGCACAGTGCTAAACAATTTGTTACAAGAAAGAAGAGTTAATTAGCTATGCTGAAGCATGCGACAACTAGTCTGGCTAGAATCATTAAGAAACGTTTGCTAGACTTAAAGAGTATAGCGACATGATTAGTTGAGGCACTCAATCTATTTGATTGACCAAATATTAAAGATTTCAAATAAGATGTAAGCTGAGTCTTTCAGGATGAGGTTAAAGAGTTTCTCTTTATGAAACTGAAGTCAATAATGAATTATGTACACTGGATGATATAAGATGCAAAAAGCAATTATTTGTTCTTACTTTGCCACCCCAGCCCCAACCCCCCAACCCCCGCCACACACACACACAGAAGACATGGCACACCTTGCTATTTGGACTTGGAAACCAACAGCACATTGAAGATAGCAATGTTTTCTCTTGGAATATCTAGACTTAAGCTTAATTTACCTATGTGATCCGCTTCTCTATTTCTCTCTTTTTCATACAAGTTATATTCATAATGGTACTTTGATTTTTTAATATTTATTTTTAATTTACAAGAATAATTGAACACAGTTATGCAGTACAATGTGATATTTCAATATATGTGTATGATATTTAATGATCCGATAAGAGTAGTTGGCATATTTATTACCTCAGGCATGTATCATTTCTGAGAGGCTAGATATATTAATCTTATACATCATATTTTACATAAATGTTGGGAACACTTCAAAAATTCTCATTCTGTATATGTAGTACTTTTTTATCCATTCACTTATCAATGCACAGCTAAATTAATTCAATATCCTGGCTATTGTCATAGTGCTGCGGTAAACATGCAACTGAAATATTACTTTAACATATTCATTTCAACTCCATTTATATATACCTGATAGTGAGACATGGAAAGATCAGAATCATTTGCAAAATACATATCTTAAATAAATTAATATGCACAATATATATATATATATTAAAGCTCAACAATTCAATAGCAGAAATAATAATAATAACCCAATTTATTAAAAGCAGCTATGGAGTGATGCTGATATTTCTCCAATGAAGACATACAAATGGTCAAAAGAAACATGAAAAGATATTCAATGTTACCATCAAGAAAGAAATGCAATCAAAACTGCAGCATCACATCCGCATATTTTTAGGGTGGCTGTTATCAAAGTAATAATAATCATGATGATGACCAGAATGTGGAAAAAATTGAACCCTTGTACACTGAAAACAGAAAAGTAAAATGGAGTAACTCATTGGGAAAACCAAGTAGAGGTTCCTCAAAAAAAAAAAAAAAAAGAGGAACTATAGGACTTAGGAATCTGATTTCTGAATATGTATCCAAAAGACTTGAAATCCTTACTTCACAGAAATAGGTGTGCTCCTGTGTTCAACACAACATTATTCATAATAGCCAAGAAATGGAAACAACATAAATGTCCATAAACGGATTAATGGAAAAAGATATGGGGTATACTCAATGAATTACTTACTATTCATTTCTAAAAAAAAAAACAAAAATCCTGCCTCATGCTATAACCTGGATGGACATTAAAGTCATTATACTAAGAGAAATAAGCCAGGAATAGACAAATACTGCCCAATTCCAGTGCTGATACAGGTATTTGAAAGAGTCAGACTCTTAGACACAAAAGTAGATTGGTGTTTTCAGGGAATAGGCAAGAATGAGGTTAAAGGGAAGTCACTGTTATGTGGATATAGAAGTTCAATGTTAGAAGACCAATTTTTAGAAATCTCTCATACCAGAATGAACATTAATTAGCCCTGCTATATATTATGCACTTATATAGAATTAAGATGTAAATCTTGTGTGTTTTATATCTTATTAAAAAGAAGTAGCTTCCAGGACATCCTTAATGTCTAATATTTTTCTTCTTTTATCTGATTCATCACTTAAATTTTTTCAATTTTTTATTTAGGCTTTACTAAAATTTATCGTGAATTCATCACTTGTTTCTATTTTCTTGGGCAACATTATATCATTTATGCTTAGAAAGTTTATGATGAATATAGATGTGGCCATTTCTTATTAGAATCAGCATTAGTCTTTGAAATTATTTACTATTGTATATCTCTTCCATCTGAGAGTTTTCCAGGACAGCAATTTCTTAAATTTTTCAAAGTGGTTGTCATTTTGTTTAAATTTTTTAAAACTAATTCATAGATTTAATAATTTATTACCTGTACCAATAGAACATCAACTGCCTGTTTGGTATTTATCAATGTTACTGATAAAAATGAGTTCATGGAGGATTAAAATGGGCTTTAAATTCAATGACTTGCATCCTTATAAGAAGGCCATGTCAAAACACACTGTTGAAGAAGCAGGTTATGCGATAATGAAATCAGAAATTAGAATAATGTATATCTGCAAGCCAAGTAACACCATGAATTCCCAGCATTCACCAAAATCTAGAAAAGAGGTAAGAAATAGATTCTTACCCAGTCTTCGAAAGAAACCAGCCCTGAAACCAATCTTGATTTTGACTTTCATCCCATGAGCTAGGAGACAATAAATTTCTCTTGTTTTAAGTCACCTGATTTCATGGTAATCTGTTAGTCCATCTTTAAGAAACTGATACAGTAAACAATCATAATGTCTACAAAAAAAATGCATCTCTTTCCTACTCACCCTTCCATCTACTATTTCTTTTTTGGTTTATATTTTTGCTTTTTATTTACTTACATCATTTGTCAGAACAATCATTATTTTATAACAGTGACACTGACTAGTGATAATCTTTGCCTTATTTCTCATCTTAAATATATATATATATATATATATATATATATATATATATATTATATATATATATATGGCTTGTACCATTAAGTATATTTTCTGATAAAATTTAACATGTAATCTCTCAAAAAATTTCCATATACCCCTTGTCTTCTAGTGGTATAGTAACAGATAGAATTTTCAAATGTGGTTTTCTTTGGCAATTAAGATTACTATGAATTTTTCCTTTAAAGAACTGATGGAAAATTTGAATTGTCATGTTTCTAATATTAAAACAAACTTGCATTGATGGATGAACTATTCATTATATATTGTTTTTGATACAGTTGAATTTATCTGGTTTATATTTTATTAAGGACTTTTCATATCTGTGTTTTTAAATAACATTTCTTGTGTTATTTTTCCCTAGATTAAAATGAAGCACAACTAGTAATACAAAAAGGCAAATTTTGCTAATATTTTATTTTCTAGAAGAATTTTCATAAATTTGGAATGAGGATTTTTTAAAATTTGGAATATTGCCAGAAGTGTTCAATGAGCACCTTTAGGAAGGAAGTCTTTAAATATGATGTCTACTGACTTTTATGTTCTATTTCCCACTTACTTCAATTTTACAAATTTTTGCATGCGTATTAAAGATGCATTTCACAATGTATTTAAATTTGTTAAATGTAGTTTTCTTTTATTATTTTACTTTGACATCTATTATAATTATGAGTCTTTCCTTTTCCATTGTGAGTTTCTCTATTTGCATGTTATTTTCTTTGTTCTTTCCCAATTTTCCAACGGTCTCCACACCTCATTAATCATTCCTGAGACCTGCCTGGAGTTCAGTTAATTTGCTCTATGTTTTGTGGTTGTTATTTTATTGCTGGTGTCGTGCATCTCTTCCCTTTTTTAATTTCTTCCTCACTGGCTTATTTTGGCTTGCTCAATGCTCCATTTCTGATTTTGTAAGTTGAACGCTTGCCTGACATGTTTTTAATTTTTCTCATCTTCTGATTAAATTTTTAAAGCTATAAATCACCCTCTTTACATTGCTGAGCTTTTTTTTACAGGGAAAAAGTAATGTCTCTTTATGTACTCTGATATCTGGAAAAAGAATGAGTCATTTAATGTTTGAGATTATTCATATCTCCCCAACTCTCATAATGAACAATGAAATATTATTAATGTATGGTAATAAAAACATGAAGTGCAAAATAAGGCAGTGAAAAGTGGTCAGTTTCACTCATTCATGTTGATAGGTAAAGAAAGAAAAAGACGGGATACAGATGAGGTTGATACTGATCCTGTCTTAGATAGTAGAATTCTGGTCAATAGGGATCCTTGCTCTACAAGGATAGTTCCTCATATTACTATAGGCTCTGTAAAAATGATTTATTAACCTTTCTACTTTCATTTTCTCCTTTTAATACCAAGCATCTTCTGAATTCCTGTCACATTTATCAAGCCCTTAATATACTCCAGACACCGTGCTAGAGATCTAGAAGATCATGGAAAGGACAAGCAAAACTCCTGCCCTTAAAATATTAAATCTGGGGGCTAGAGGAATGGCCCAGTTGCCAGAGTGTCATAGTGTAGCCCAAAACATGTGCCCACATCAAAGATAAATTGATTACCCCTCAGCAGTACCAGGCCTCTGTGGCCGCATCAAGTCCTTTAACTTGTGAGGATTTATGATCCAAGTCTTTCTTATTCCAGTACCAGCGTGGTTTTGTGCCGTCCAGGTTTATTGATATTACCGAAGGGCTTGAATTTTCTTTATTTTCTTTCACTTGTTGATGTAGACTTGTTCTTTCTAAATGATTTTCTGAAAATGTTAGAGTCTGCTCTCCTGAGGCAAGCTCGTTAGCAATGTCTCTCCTTGCTGACGGCGGCCATTTTGGATGTTCCCCGAAGTTCTCTTTTAGAAGCACCGTCTTTTACTTTTGTGTCTTTGAACTGACAATGAGTAGAGTCTAAACTTAAGGCATCTGTATTGCCCTAATGCAGAGTATGTGGCTTCTTTTTAGTGCTAATCCTTTTAGCAACCCTGCTGCCTATGGCCCCAACTTTGCGGGTGATTGATGAGATTGAAAGGTTTTTGTATCTCTTTGCTCTGTCATTTTCTTCTAATTCTTAGTGTAGCTCTGGATAAAAGCAGAAAGCAGGCCTCAGGCCTGAGCATTGGCCCTCTAATTATTCCTCTGCTTTTAATATCAGTTTCAGGCAGTATCAGGATATAGGAAGAAATGCAGACACGCTTTTTGCCGTAGGGTAAAATAGACATTTCTTTTAATCAAATTGTCAATAGAGTTCTCTTTCCCATCTGAAATCCCTTGAGCCTTGCCTTCATGATGAGATTTTCTATCAGTGTTCTGGTTTTCTGAGCTTTGGACCAGATCTTTCACCAAGATCAGTCTATAGCATTCTAAGGATTCTTTAAACCAGTATTCTCAAACCCTTCTGAACTCCTTTCCAAACCAGTTTCAAGGGCTTCTAAACTAGTTAAGGAAAAGTCACAGTGATAAACCTACTGCTCTGGTCCAATTTCTATCTTAGTCACTTTTCTCCATGAAGGCATAATACCCGGCACCTACAATTTGAAGGACAGGTTTTATTTTAGCTCCGTTTTAGAAGGTCTCGGTCAATGCACGATCATTTATCAGAAGGGCCTGGTGGGAAGAAGAGAGATCATGGTCTGGTACAAAGGAAGCAGAGAAGGGAGAAGGGCAGAGCCAGGAAAGGAACTCTACCCTTCTGGTACCCCAGTGGCGCCCCACTTCAATCAGATCTCACCTTACAGCACAGAAAATCATCAGTACATCAATCCACTAATGACATTAACCCCTACAATCCAATCACATTCCAAATACATGAGGTTTTGAGGGAATATTGCAGAGCCAAACCACAGCACGTTGATTATTGTTTGTATTTGTAATTGACATCTTTCGAGAGCCTCTTTTCTGATTAATTCTGCTCTACGTATCAGGAATACAGTAGGAAAACGAAGAAGTTGGTTGCTCCCAGTGTGCTCATCTCTCCTCCATTGGGTTTCTACATTTGCCACTGTATGCACATGTAGGTGTAACTACATAGATTTTATTTCTTAACAAATCCTCTGCAAAATCAATTATCTCCACATATTCTGAAGTCTGTATCTTGTCCTCTCTAGTTTAAATCTCTAGACCAAAAATAGGAAGGAACAATTGACTCTGAACAGCATTTCACTCTTTATAAAACAAATATATATTATTAATTTCATTGTCTTCGTTTGAGCTGTTATTACAAGTACCACAAAATGGTGGCATATCTGAAAATAGAAATCACATTTGACCCATCCATAGCTCTGCTGAGCATTTTCCCAGAAGAATTAAAGTTATTGTCTCATAAGGACACATGCATATTTATGTTTATAGGCACACATTCATAATAACTAGATTCTGGAAACAACCTAAAAGCCCATCTTTATTAATAGATTAAAAACATGTGGTGCCTACACATGATCAAATATTATGCAACCATAGAGAAAGACAGATGTGAAGAACCTGAAAGGAATTGCGGCCAGCTTGAATCAATAATGCTCAGTGAAATGGACAAGACACATCGATTAGTATCTTGAGATCGGTACAAATAAATGCACAAAAAGATCCTAACATAAGAGAAAGGGAAGGAAGAGGGGTAATAGATTATTATAAAAGAGAAAAGACACTGGGAGTGAGAAAGAGAAGAGGAAGGAAAAACTAAGGAGGGAAAAAGATCAAAAAAGACGTGTACAGCCACAAATGCCCAAGCTGTACACTATTAACATGTTACTGGATCTATAGTTCATGCATATTCAAATAAAAACAAAAACAGTGGATTATAAACAACAGAAATATGCTTCTGCCAGATCTACAAACTTGGAAGTTGAAGATCAGAGTTCCACACAAAATTAGATTTTTACAAGTCCCCCTCCACATGAAGGCTGCCAAATTCTTGCTGCTTAGCATCACAGAAAATGACAAAGCTACTTTTTGGACTTCTTGTATCTCTGCTAATCCCATCCATGGAAGCTTTACACTCACTTATCTAGTTATCTGCTGTGCATAGTGCCTACATCAAATAATATCACATTGGGAATTAGATCCCAACATATGAGTACTGGAGAAGGAAAATATTCCATTGAAAACAATTATAGTCCTTATTTCAAAAATCAAGAAGATCAAGCTTAAAGAGGCATAGTAACTTTCCTAACACACATATTAAGTGGAAGAGCCAATGAGAAATATAAATCTCTGCCTTGAATATCAGTATTTTTCCACTTTTCTATGGTAAATAAACTACCATATAAGATATTAAATTTGTGATATCCAAAGAAAACATATTAGCTTCTCATTTGGAAATTTTCATCTATGAAAGTGACATTCACTTTCAGAATCTCTTCTCTCATGACTGAATCAAAAATATCAAAAAAATCTTTATCCTGCAGTGTCATATCAATTTCCTCCTCTGACTCCTTGTGTCAGCACCTCCCTCAAGGCCCAACTCACTTGATCACCATCCACTCTCCCTGAGGACCATCATACAAATTTTGTCAACATTCCTCTAGCTTGTTTTATATATACCAACATATATTTTCTCGATCTGATTTTCCTAGCATATTTCACTCATTCAAAAACTATTTGTTGATCTCTCTATCCTATGTCGAACCTTATCCCCCTGGTGCTGGAATTTTGATTCTATAACTTATCGTTGACATTAACTGTTTCCCTTTACAAAAATGTTATACCGGTAATATTGTTGAAAACCTCTCTGCAGTATTTTTCCATTCATTAGATGAGAAAAAAAAAACTGAAGAACCTCGCCATGGTCAAAACAGAGAAAACCAAAATATAATAGTAGTATGTCCGAATCCAGCATCTTTTTTCTCCACTATTTTTATTAATATACAAATGTAATACATAGTATTTACAATGAATTTGGGTGTTTCGCACATCTATGTATCACATCGACTTCACAATCCCTTCCCATCTTCTACCCTCCCACCCCCTCCCTGTACCTTCCCCCGGCTCCAGTTATCACTTCATATGGTTCCAGAGAAAGTCTGTGTCCAACATCTTTATATGTAATCTTAATATATAAGTAAGTATTGTGTTTTGGATCTGAAATGTCCCCCCAGAAGAGTTGTGTATTTGAATGACATGGATTATCAGTGGAACCATGTGCTGTTTGGAGTTGGGGGCCTTGTCTGGAGAGGTGGATTATGGGTGTGTGGTGAATTATTACATGTGTGTGGTGGACGACAGGTGTGTGGATTGGATTAGAGATTACAGGTATGTGGTGGATTATGGATTACAGGTATGTGGAGGAGGCTTAAACTTGAAAGCTATGGGACCCAGAAAAAGCATATCAGTAGGACAAGATCTGGATGGATAAATCCCCCTTCCTTCCTTCTGGGACTTGGCTTGGCTTCCTGTTTGCAATGCTGTGAGAAGCAGCCCTCACCTTCACCTCCACCATATCCTTCCACTGCTGCTGGCCACCCATGAATGGACTGTGACCTTTTGAAACTGTGAAGTAAAATAAGCTTTCCCTCTCCAAATTTGTGTATGTCAGATATTGAGTCACAGCGATAAAAAATAGTAACTAAGACAGTCAAATTGCTCCAGAGAAACAAAATCAATAGAGAGTATAGATGTGGGTGTTTTGTGAAAAATTGGTGTATTAATCAGCTTCCTGTTGCTGAACAAACTACCTGGTAGCCTCAACTGAAAGGGAGAGAGGCTCAAATTGGTTTGTAGTTTCATGAGGTTCAGTCCATGACTGGTTGTCTCCAAGGTAGAAACATTTAAAGGAGGAAAGACCTATTTTAGCTTATGGTTCCAGAAGGTCTCACACGTTCCATTCATGAGACAGTTGGCAATGGTGAAGGCACATGGCAGAGGCTGGAGAGACACGCAAGGGATTCAGACAGACACCAAGTAAAGCAGGAGCAACAGATGTCTAGAATCTCAAGCAAGGCTAGAGCTTTCTGAGGAAGAAGTTATAACAATGATTCCTTCTTTATCACTATGATTTGCCAACTGGGCCCCCACACCCCAGGTGGGTGTCCTTCCATCATTTCCTGGAATTCAAGCCAATAACTCACACCTGAACCCTCTGCCCCAGATGTCCCCCAATCTCAACAATTTGACACAATTCCTCCATGTCACGTCCCAAGCATCTGCCCCTTCCAGCCAATCCCTACCACCCAAAAGAAAACTGTTCTAAATTTATCCCACTATGTTCAAGTACATGAGGTGTTTGGAGGACACTTCTGATCCAAATCACAGCAGTAGTGTTTGGGAATTAAACCCAGGGCCTTGACCATACTAAGCAAGCACCCTGACCACTGAGCTATGCCTTCAGACTAAATTTTTATTTTAAACTATTCCAGTTCTGTTCTCTAAATTGTTTGATATTCAAGTTCCATTTGGAGCTAGATGATGTGATTTTTCTAGTGGCAAGCTTTACATATTCATGGGAAAAAAACAGGAGTCTCAGAATCAATGCAAAATGAAGAAGTGTTGGGGAAATGTGGAAGGCAGGGGGGCTTGAAGAAATTCGTCTCTTTGATATTGTAGCACATTTTAGTTTCATGAGGAGCTACAGGCCACTAAAAATAAGTGCAAGCTACCAATCTCTTATATTTACTGTCTACTAAAAGAATTCTTTTTCTTTGATGTGTAAGAACTATGAGGCTTTATAAGACCTTCTTCACAGGATGAATGTGTTTCTCTTCCACTGCCTTCCCTAGTGATTGCTTACTTTAAATGTAAAATATGAGAAGGAAAAATAAATTATTAAAAATTATACTTTGAATTTACAAAAATTAAATCTAGTGCATATTACGCAGATTGCCTTTTAGCGTGAATATCTCTCAAAATTTTTGAAAGACATGCAGAAGTTCAAAAGGATATATTTCCCTTAATTCATAACCTACAGGCCAAGTTTGCCCAAAAATATTACAGAATTTCAATGAGCAAAGCATTTGGGAACACAGAGAGAAATGTCTGTATGAAAATTGAATATGGAGGAATCTAAGATTTGCAAGCTTTCTTATGGATGAATTTAGCCTGCCTTATGCTTAGCATTCCAAATTTTTAATGCTTTGTCTATATAATAGACATAAACCACTTGAAAATTTATCAACAAAAGAGAATCGAGCAATCCAGCAACTCTGGACTGACTAAATGTGTACCTCTATTTATCTCCAGTGAAGTAAACTTGACTCTACCTAACTACATTTGTGTCAATACAAATATCCAGTTTTGACTTGGATCTGGAATGTCCCTCAGAAGGTTCCTGTATTTGGATGCAGTGGGATACCAATGGAACCCTGTGCTTTTAAGTGATGCCTGATTGACATCAGCAGAACAATAGGGCTCGAATGAGAAGGGGCAGGATCCTGGGACAGGAACTGGAAGGGTAATTCCATTCTTCCTCCTTTGCTTGGCTTTCTTCTTGCCATGCCATGAACAGGTCTCCAGCTGTGTCTCTGTCATGTGTTTCCACTGCTGGACTGAGTGCGACCTTCTGAAAATGTAAATTTAAATAAATCTTTCCTCCCTTAAACTGTGGATGTTGTATTCTCTCACAGCAATGAATAAGTAACTAAGACAGAACTTGGTACCAGAGAAGTGGAGTCATTGCTGTAATTTATCCAGTAATGTCATTTATGTGGTGGTTTTTGTAAGGAGTTTGGAAAGCTTTGAAGATGCTGGTTGGAGCAGATGTAGAATGCTGTGACCTGAGCTTAATGGGAGATCGTGGTCAAAGCTCAGCAGGTCAGAATGCGGACAGAAGTGTGGATTTTAAAGGCCAGGCTGTTTCAGGAGTGCTGCTTGCCTCTTTTAAACAGCTCTACACTGAGAAGCAGGAGAAAACAACAGAAGACCACAGGTTGTTACAAAGATTAGCAATAAAAAGAAACTACGAACTTGACAGCAGGACTGTGAAAGAAATGAGGACATCTCTGAAAAACAAGACCCCGCCCTTTACCAATTAAAAGGTGGAAGGTTAAGGACCTTTAGCTGAAAAAATAGGGCCATAGGAAATTCTGTAGGTCCAAAGAGCAAAATGTTTGCTGGAGTTAAGCCATCTGAGAACGGGAAGCCTCAATAGCAATTGTCCAAGGGGACTAAACTGTTGTTCAGCCCAGTGGCAGACTTTGACAATGTCCATGTGATGCTGATTTTATAGGCATGCAGAGCGCAAGAGTGGAGAGGTCAGATTTCAGTGGAAGGCCTTGGAGGCCAGGCAGAGCGCCCTGGGAGGGCAGTTCATAAAGTTGCAAAGGAGAACCCTAAGATACACCTTACGCCACCCTGGGGTCTCCATGGATAGGTATGTGCAGCCAGCTTTTAGATGTAAGCATTGAGTGCCCAGGGAGAGCTTCAGCCAAAGTAACCAACAAAGGAAAGAAAAGACCCATATTAATGAAATGTGAAATTAAAAAGGTAAAATTACACAGATACTGTTGAAACTCAATGTATTATAATAATTTTAATTATTTATTAATCATAATTTCTTTGAAAATTTATACCCCAACAAATTGGAGAATATGAAGAAAATGGGTAATTTCCAAGACACACACAAGATACCAAATTTGAACCAAGAAGGTATAAAAACCCTGAACAGACCAATAGTAAGTACGGAAATTGTGGCAGCAATAAAGTCCTATCTATCTACAAAGAAAAAGCCCAGGACCATGTTTGGTCTGTTGATTCACTGCAGAATTCCACTGTAAATCAGAGAAGAGCTATCACTTCTGCTTCTCAAATTGTTCTATGAAAGTGAAGGAGAAGGAACATTGCCAAACTGGCTCTGGAAACTGGCATTACCATGATAACCAAAACAGACAAAGACTTACCTAGGAAAGAAAACTATAGACCAATCTCCTACCTGAGCATAGACACAAATACCCTCAAAAAAGATACTGGTGAACGTAATTCAACAAGTCATTTAAAAAAATCATACACCATGATCTCATTGGCGTCATCTCGGGAATGCAAAGATGGCTCAGTACATGTAAATCAATTAATGAAATACACCACATAAATAAAAGAAAGAACAAAAACCACATGATCACCTCAATAATGCATAAAAAGCCTTTTATAAAATCCAACATCCATGCATAATTTTAAAAAACTGAAGAGAATAGGTATAAAAGAATCTTATCTCAACCTGATAGAAGCCATTTATGCTAAGCCTACTGTCAGCGTTATAATAAACAGAGAAACTGAAAGCTTTTCCCTTCAAGGTAGAACAAGTCAGGACAACACTATCCTTCTCACCACTTCTACTCCATATGGTGCTCAAAACCCCAGCCAGAGCAAACAGCTGAGAGAATAAAATAAAGGGAATGCAAATTGAAAAGAAAGAATCTAAACTACTCATATTCAGATAGCCTGATTCTCCACATGGAAGACCCCAAAAACTCCACCAGATGACACAACTAACGAGCCACTTTGCAGGATACAAAATTAATACAAATCAATAGCTTTCCTCTATAGTAATGAAATCAGAGAAAGAGGTGAGGAGAATTATCTCACTTTCAATAGTCCCTCAAAAAATTAAATACCTAGGGACAAACCTAACCAAGAAAGTGAAGGATTTATATAATGAAAACCATACAATGCTGAAAAAAGGAATTAAACAATACTTTAGAAAATGGAAAGACATTCCCTGTTTCTGGATAAGCAGAACTAAAATTGCCACACTGAAAATACTGATAAACATACTCAACACAATTCATATCAAAATATCAACAACATTTTTCAAAGAGCTTTAAAAAATTCTTCAAAAATGTAACACTATTAATTTCATCAAAATATTAAAATATTTTAAATTTTTAGATTTTATTACATTTATAGTTATACATATATATACATATCTTAAAAGTTTAACATATTTAAACTTTTGGATTTACTACATATCACTAAATATTCTCACAATAATAGAATCTAAAAGAAATTTGTTTTAGAAAATATTTATTTTTTTAAATTCCTAAAATTTATATGAAACAAAAAGAGACCCAGAATAGCCTAAGCAACTCTGCAGAATAAGACAAAAGAGGGTGGCATCATTATTCTAGATGTGAAGTTATATTAAAAATCAATGATGATTTAAAATGTATATGTGTGCATATGTATATGGTGCTAGCACAAGAAAAAAACAAGTCAACCCGTGAGAACCCATGAAACTGAACTGAGATGAAGAGACAACCTCAAGTACTCTCAGCTATCTGATCTTCAACAAAGGGGCCAAATATATACACTGGAGAAAGGATAACTCTTCAATAAATTGTTCTGGGAGAACTAGTTATCCACACGCAGAAGAATGAACTTAGACATACACGTATTATCATGTTCCAGAATCAAAACAAAGTGGATCAAAGACCTAGACATTAAAATGAAAACACTGAACCTCCTGGAAAACAAACTAGGTAAAACTCTTGAAGACACAGAAGTAGGTAAAGACTTTCTCCGTAGGACACCTGATACAAAAGAAAGAACTCCCTGAATTAGCAAGCAGGGTGATATCAAGTTAAAAAGCCTCAGCACAACAAAGGAAAGAACCAACACAGTGAAAAGAGAACTGACAGAATGGGAAAAAAAAATTTCGCCACCACCTACACCTCAAAAAGCGGGCTAACAACTAAAATATACAAAGAACTGAAAGAAAATAGACGCCTTCAAAGAACCAATTAAAAAATGGACAAGTGAAGTGAGTAGACAAGTTCTTAGAAGTACAAATAACCAGAAAATACATGAAAAAAATGTTTATCATCCTTAGCCATCAGAGAAAAGCAAATCAAAACAACACCGAGGTAGTAAAGGATGGCTTCTATCAAGAACTCAAAAAGCAATAGACGCTGCCACAGATGCAGGAAAAAACAAACCCCTTTCCATTGCTGATGGGACTATAATCTCTTATAAGCATCTTGGGAAACAGTATGGAGATTCCTTAAAACATTGAAAGCTGATGTTGTATTGACCCAGAAATCCATTTGACCTCTTCTGAGTATCTTCCCCAAAGAGTCAAAAGCACCATACAACAGAGATGCATGAAAATCCCTGCTTATGGCAGCATGACTGATAATAGCTAAATTATGGGAGATACTGAAATATCCATCAATCGATCAATGGATTTTTTTAATGTGGCGTATACACGATGGAGCATTATTCTGCCTTAAAGGCAGAGGGATTCAAGTCATTTGTAGGTGAATGGATTCACCTACAATTTGAGACCACTGTGCTTAGAAAAGTGAACAGACTCAGAAACTTAAATGTCATATTGTGTCTGTAATATGACAAACCCACAGTACAAATAAACAGTGGTCAAGTGGGCAAAGTGGGAGCGAGAGGGTTGTGTGAATGGGGGCTTGCAGAGCAGAATAATGTGAAACTGATGCAATATATATGTGCAAAATATTTCAAGTTCAATGTCAACATTATGTATTGCAAATTGCAGTACATAGTAATAAAATGGGGGGAAATAAAGTAAAATAAAAAAAGATGAGTGAAGTTACTCAATTTGAAAACTCTGTGTTCAATTTCTAATTCCGGGAGTGGAGGGTCAGAACTGGGAGGGAAAGCTGGTGATGCACAGTGAAGCCAGGAATTTTATTAAACATGCAAATTCTAATACAGGAAACCCAGGGTGGGGCCAGAGCTTCTGTGTTTCAAATGAAGTTCTAATGATCCTGCCTAAGTTGTAAGGGGTTTAAAAAATTACATCTGGGGCTAGAGAAATAGTACAGTGGTTAGAACACTTGCATAGTAAGTTCAAGGCCATAAATTTCATTTCCCAATACCACATAAGCTGGGCATGGTTGTGTATACCTGTAATCCTGGCACTTAGGAGGCTGAGGCAGTAGGATTGCTCTCAGTCAGGTGCCAGCCTCAGATACATAGTGTTCCCAGAACTAGCCCAGACTACAGAGTGAGACTTTGTCTCAAAAAAAAAAAAAATTACATGTACTTTCCAAGCAATGCCCCTGAAAATAGGATAAATTGCCAGTTACCTCCAAATAACTGAGAAAAGTTTCAAAGGCAATGAGAGCCTAGTGGCCTAGTGGGATGGTTCCTAATGCTGTCTTTGAAAACAAGTTCTTACCTTTGATTCAGCGGAGTGTGTTTCAATGTTACTCAGTGAAGGAAGAAAAGCATAACTGTGAGTAGTCAATCAGGAACTGACCAGCATCAAAACTTGCAAAATGGTTATCAGCAGGACACTTTTTACGTAAAATCAACTTCAATCAATGCTGTTCACAGTGCTGATGGTGACATTGTGTTGAACACACACCTGTCAATAATTTTTCTAAAAATGATTCAGAAGAATCATTCTGCACATAATTCTGTATGTGAAGTCATTTAAGCAACGCTTTAATCAATTTGTTTCTTATTTCCTTTTTCATTACAAACTGGGATGATACATGGTTTTTAAAATTCTGTGTCCAAGGAAGTATATAAGTGCTCTTTCCCCAAATGTTAAACAGAAAGACTAATGCCAGACTGGCAGATGTTTCTTTCCTTAACACTACAATATACTTTCCCCAAAACAATGGTTTCCTTAATTTCATCCAATGCAGCAGAATGGCAGCCACGCATCTTGGCTCACCTCCACTCCTACAGCATGTACACACATGGCATTCAAATTAGATTTGGAAAATAAAATAAAAGCATGAAAAAATCAATGAAATAATCTAAAATTCTTTTTCTATAAAGTTAATAAGTAATTAAATTATCTATTGATGTTATAAGAATGTATAGAATAGTCTATATGATTTTTACTAGAGTATATGGTAATGCTCACATTAACTGAGATTAGGATACAATCGCAGCAGGCAAAGACTACTAAAATATATAATCAAGTAAACGTCTTTGTCTCTATTACGAAGAAAGAATATAATAACAACATCAGGAAGGACAGGAAGGGATTTTTAAAACAGAATCATTCAGATGGTCCAGGAGAGAGTGCATCCCATTTCCAGAAATAAGAATCCTGTCTTTCTCACAAACATACCGCAGTGGAGACAGCTGTAATAGACATGTGGTCATTTCCCGCCCCAGACTAGCTCTGTGCTCACCATGCAACTTTGTGATTGCTCTTGTTGCTATTGTAGTTTTGCTAAGGGGAAAGAATTCATTCCTACCAAGAAAACATTCCACTTTACCTGAAAAGTTTAATATGGAAGATGATGAATTAATAAGTTAGAACACTGAACAACACACCAGTCTCTTAGGGATTTGGTTTAGTAAGAAGGCCCAGAGAATGTCATCATAGGGCAAGCTTGAAAAATTAGTTTCTGGGCCTGCAGAGCTGAGAACCAGACCCAGAAATGTGATGACCTCATCAAATAATGATTCTGACCTTCTCTTCACTGCCAGCTGGCTTCCCAACCATGAATTTCCTTAACTGCAACAATTCCTACAATTCAAAACAACGAAAATAAAATCTGAAAAGCAGTGGGCTGGATTTTTCTGTACCAGCCACTTTTTAAGTCCTGGCTTAGTCCACCAGAAGCTTAGATTCTTGGTCAAAATCGATTTCATTTTTCAATATTTCACGCTTATTAACTTAAATATTATCAGGCCAATGGTAGATGATAAATTGTTCATAATTCTTATTTGAGTCTCTCTGAGGAAAAATGCAAAATAAGTTTCACTCTGCAATCTCATACAGATAGATAGATAGATAGATGAACAGATAGATGGATAGATATATCCGAATGAGTTTACAAGAAGCATAGTGAGAACTATGTAATAATGTGGCAGATTAGGTTATTCCATTAGATTATTAGATTATTGGATTTCGAGTGTCCCCCAAAAGCCTCATGTTCCTGTGGATATTGCGTGGCGCTGGGAGGTGAAGCTGACTGGAAAAGGGCGGGTGCTTAGGCCCTGACCTGGAGGGCATGTGCTGGTTCTGCCCTTCCTTCCAGACTTGTCTCCGTTCTGCCATGCCACTGTGAGGATCTCTGCCTCTGGCGCTCTGGCTCTGGCTCCAGCTGCATCCCTACCATGATATTCCAACATTTTCCTTCCTAAAGTTGTACATGTCGGGTATGGAGTCACAGCAACAAAAATGTAACTAAGACAAATGGTAACTATATACATAGTACTGGGAAATGACCCCAGGGCCCTTCACACTGGGCTACATCCTCAGTTCAATTTTTAAATACTTTTATTTCAAGACAGGCCCCATCACCCTAGTTGTTATATTTCCCAGGCTGGCCTCAAACTTGAGTTCCTCCTGCTCCTGTGTCCCAGAGTGCTGGGATGATAGGCCATATGGGACTAGCTTCTGCAAGCTAATATTTAACATCAGTGACTTCAATATACAACTTTTGTATATACAAATGAGTTGTAATTATCAGTGGTTCTCAAACTTTCACACGTACCATAATTAGATAAACCACTTATTAAAGCACAGATTACTGGGCTCCAGTCCAAAGTTTCAGTTAGAAAATATTGGAAAGGTGCCAGAGAATTTGCACTTCTAGCAAGGATCCAGATCCTGCTGGTATTGCTGATCCCAGTTTATTCATTGAAAACCACTCGTTTTTGTCCAACGAATGTTTAAGGTAATATAAAAAGTCTTAAGACAGTATTTAGTTAATAATAACCAGAATCAGTTGGGAAGCTTTTGAAAATCAGATTTCCTGGGACATACCCCAAACCAATTAAATGAGGATTTCTGTAGAATAGTGCCCATCTGTCAATCTTTTGAAATTTTGTTAGTAAAAGTCGAGTGTATAGAATTTGGGTTAAAATGACAGGTCTGCTTCAATGTCCCTGTAGTCCGTCACCGAATGTTGTATTGAAACATGACACTGAGGCTCAGCAATTCATGTGGGTCCGTAAGTCTCACTTAGAGTTTGGAGGTTTGCAAGGCAGATTCTGGAGCCAACTTCCAGATCACATTTCAACTTCTTGGAGCCGCATCTGTAAAAATAGAAATAATATCACCTACTTTCTAAAGTGGGAGTGGATCTGTCTGTAGTGCAGAAAATGCCAAGTAAAAAATTGGCGGTTTTTAGTATTCTCTTAAAAGGCCCAGCTTCATCACATTCTATCATTCAACCTCTTTCAAAATGTTGCCCATTGATCTGATTGTTCCAAACGTGGCACATCATAAACAAGACTGGCAACAGGAGTAACTCACTCTACTTTCTCCTCATGAGTTATACCTTGTTCTTGATGCCCCTTGTCCAAGGGCACTTCCCACAGATGCTTCATTCCTACTGTTGCAGTTCATTACGACATAGTCCAGTGATCGTACATGGATGGGATGGACTCTCCAGGTGAGAGAATTCCCATGTGAAGTTGTGTAGGCTTTCTTTCCTGTGTCCCAGCCTAGCCCCATTTGATCTAGAATCTGGAAGACCCTTCTCCAGAGCAAAATGCCATCCAAAGGTAGCTAAGAATCCCGTTATGAAGAGATGAAATGTATGGATGCATCTGCAAATGCTGTTGTCATCTTGAGTTGTAACTGTCACAATTGCCCCAGGGTAACCTCAAGTGGGTTTTTCTGCAGTTTCCCAGGAAGCTAGAAGAGATAATTGAAAAATATAGTGAATCTTTAAATTTTAAAAGTTCTTATTACAGTATAAGACACACTGCCAAGAATGATGAGAGGAGATTTTTTAAGCGTTTTGGAGGGAATGGATGATAACATATATTTTACTGTAATATTTTTTATTTAAATATTCACCATAACTTTTTATCACATCACATATAAATAAGCAAAATGAATAGAATTATATGTGGAACTTTATAATCAGCTCTTGGTGCCAGAAATGTGCCTGACCCCATCATATTAATTTAAGATTAAATCAGGTACATTCTAGCTTAGAAGTCACTTTGTCCTGACCAGTATAAAGTCTCTCCTGATCTAAATTTGAGGTCAACTTGAGGCCTAATTTTGAGACTTGGTTCTTTCTGTCATCCAGGACTGTGGTTTTTTTTTTTTTTCTGTAAGTGCACCAATAAATTGCATTCTTTGCAATCCTGGGCCTGTCCACCTTTTTTTGAGAACATTTATTATTAATAATTACCATTAAAAGTTCATTTTAAGTACTTTCAAAATCATACACTGATAACACAAATTTATCATTTAAGTTAGTATCAAGCAATCTGAGTATGAAGTAGTATGTAATAAACAAGGCATGTTTGTCATTTTTGGACAAAAGAGGGAAGTAAAATTTGTATAACTTGGGTGCTGCTGAAATCCACATGCTGAGACAGGCTCTTTAATCTATATTCTTTAATATCAAGTACTTTCTACTTTCTCCACTAGGTCAAGTTGCTTCTTTCTAATGACTCATAATGATGACTTGATTATAAGCAAAAAATATACTAAATATCAAAATGTTAAGAAGGGAAAGTGAACTCGTTGTTAGATTTTCATTGTAATACAGAGGCTTACCTCTTAGAACTCTGCATATAGATCAATGACTTAGCTGCCATCCTCAATCCATTAGTGAAAAATTATTCTGTGAAATTAAAAAGTGGACATAATAGAAATTCCACTTAACTAGAATTATTAAACTGGCAATACTCTACAGTAAGAATAAAAAGGGGAATTGATTTTCAAAAATATTATAAAATAAATGTAGTAATTCAACTCAGACAAAATAAGCCCTCACAGAAAATGCATTTCGGAATTTATTTCACAGCTTTCCTAGGAAGCATCAAAATTCTTTGAACTTGTCTGCCTATGCAGACTAAGTCTGCAATCTCTAGTAAAAGTGTTAATTATTATAAAATTATATACAGTTTCAAATACAGGGTATTTCACTGAATATTCAAATTAAAATATGCTTATCTTTAGGTTTATAAAAATTTTCAAATTCTGGGTATAATTAAGTAACTAATTAGAGTGATTTAACTTCTTCACACTTATGCATTTACTTAGCTGGCTAGATTCAGTGCCTACATGTAGAAAAAGGCGTTACTGGGTTCGAATGGTTGGATTATAATCCTCGCATCCGCATATACTCTGCTCATCCTCTGGCCTGTTTCCGTTAAGCTGTGAGTTCTTGGCGAACGGGGAGCCTCAGTTTCTACATCTCTGCTGCTTATTACCTATGGGACATCGGGCACATCAACTCTTGTAAGTTTCTATTTCTGTATCTGAATACAAGGTAGCAACATAAGAATCTCCCAGATGAATTACTGTATGAAGTAATGTGTACAATATAATGAACCTTTGATTGCTTCTGTTTATTATCCTTACTGAATCATCTAATTATTGAATAAAGGACTTCACGAATTTACAAATGAACACAAAAACAATATGTGGCAACATGCGATTAAGACATATGGATAAGAAAAGCTGTATGTGGAAGCCTCTTGACCCCCTGAGGTATATCAGACAAGAAAGGAAGACTGTAAAGCCAATGTGACATTATCTGAGAAATGTGAATAAACTCTTTCACAATACTATTTGGACAGTAAAATAGTCAGCGCTCTCTATAGAAAGAAAGACTGCTCCTTTTTTAAACTGTCAAGGTTAGGAAAGACAGAAAAAAGCAGAGGATCCAAAACTGGCAGTTCATACATAACCTTGTTTTTGATCCTAGATCAGAAAGGAAAAAAGAACATTCTCGAGGCATTTGTAAAATTTACAAATTCCATGCATTGAAGGGTAGTGTTATATCAGTGCTGATTTCCTGATTTGGAGATTTCAACTGTGGTCTGATGGGACAATATTCTTGCTTTGGGAAACCCACATGTAAACACGTAAGAGTGGTGGGGTTCTGTGTTTGCAATTTTCTCTGAAATCGTTCAGGAAAAAACTGCATTCATTATTGTGTTAGTAAATATGAAGAAAGAGAGAGACTGAGAGACAGAGAGGGAACAAATATAATAAAATATATAGTGTTATCTAACTGGAGATTCATCATGAAACTGGTACTGAATTCTGTGCAGGGTTCTTGTAACTTTTCAGTAAATTTGAAATAATTTTCAAAATAAGCCTTTACTTTTAAATTTCTAACAAGTACATTGGGAGATCTAACGTGAGAGGTACTTACAAAACAGTTTCAAAAGTTGTTCTCAATAAAGCCAGTGAATTCTTTGTTATGCAAAACAAAACAAAACAAAAAAACTAGAGAGAGCCTTGCTAGACTCTGGGTGCCTCTGAGAGGCAAGTTCCTACATCCCATGCACCCTCCAGCCAACATAGCATCAAATGCCTTGCTTTATGGCTTATTCTGGCCACCTTAGAAGTTTAGTAAGGGATCAAAAAAAGATTTATATAGTAAACATTAGGAAGGATGTTAAATGCATTATAGTGTCATTAGAAAAATAAGTTAGAAAAAACTGTTCCATTGGTAATAAAAGACAAATTATGTCTTAAGTAGTTTGATCATCAGGAGATTAAGAGTCACTCTAAATTTTAAAAGCTACACACACCACAACTCAAACCAAAAGGTAAATACCAGAAACTATGTGGATTCAAGCTTCTAAATAAAAACTAATGGTCATCCTCAGAAAAATTTCAAATTGCTCTGTATTACATCCATCCTTCAGCTCTTAAAAACCTAATCAAGGTAAAGTTTTAACCCATGGGTAAATTCAAGTGTTGAAAGGTAATAGCCTCACGTTGGGTCAAGAATTAAAACACATGCTTTTTAAGTGTCGGTTTTTATGATTAAAGTAACCAACAGATAAAATTCAAAAACTAACAACTCAAGAGGGAAGCGGGTGAGACAAGATGGCGGCAAAAAAAGAGAAATGCATGGAGGGTTGGCCCGATAGGCCAAGACACCAAAAAGAAAGGAAAAAGACGCCAGGCCATCAACTCCGACGTGACAGAGGAGGTGGACGAAAAGGAGAGAGACGGTACCCCAGGTCCCGTTTGCAAGGGCAAGCGGAAAAATAAGGAACGGGATCTCGTCTTTCCTTCCAGAGGAATAAATTTCAGAACAAAACATTTAATTCAGGACTTGAGAGCATTGACACCTCATTCTAAAGCAGACACTAAAACGGGTCCTAAAGATAAATGATTTGTGATTAATGAGGCTTGTGAAATGAACAGCTCCAATAAATGCATCTATTTTGAAGCTAAGAAAAAAACAAGATTTCTAGATGTGCCTCTTAAATTCACCTCATGAGCCATCTGCCAAAATCCTTGTTCAAAATCTTCACACCCTAGCTGAACTAAAATGACTGGAAACTGTGAAAGGTTCTTGTTCCCTTTTGTCTTTTGACCTTCTTTTTGACAAATCGCCACATTATGGTTTGTTAAAAAAAGAACTTGCAATTCAAATATTGAGCACACCATGGTATCATCCCAAGAGCCAGCCATTTGCAGGCCATGTGCTTACTTTTACCATTGTGGATAATAGGATATGGTTTTGGAACTTTCTGGTCATAGACGAAGATGTTGCTCTTGTAGAAATGGAACTTCGTTTTGTCTTAAATCTCATAAGGATTTTTCAGAGACGTTTTGGAGGACCAACTTCTTATAAAAATCCTCACTACCAGTCACCAAATATGCATCAGCAATCATAAGATTCATCACAGCTGCAAAATACAAAGAGAAATAGCAAGGAAAAGATACGCAGAAATTGAGAAATACAGAGCCAAAGACTGTTCTTCTACCTGGTCCCACTGAAGACGTTTTTGGTACTCCACCTGAGGGGAAAAAAAAAAAAAACCAATGGAAATAAAACAGGAAAAAAACAGAGCCAAACGTTGATTTGAAAGCAAGAAAAAAAAAAAGGCTTACAAAAGGCAAAGAAAATTGAAGCAGACAAGGAATCACAGGAATGCAGAATGGACCAATGGCTAGTTTTCTGGTTAGTCCATATTTATTTTGTATTTTGTGTGTAGATACTTTTATTATCCAAGACTGCCTGTGTATAACTAGTAGGCACTTTAAGTTTTTAAAAATCTCTCCAGAATCAATGCTATTTACTTTTTTCTAAATAAAGTATCACCAGAACTCATCAGTTAAAAAAAAACTAACAACTATTTTCATAGGCAATTTTCTGGAATTTTATTGAAATAAAGAACACCTTGGATTAGCTCAGAAATTCCCGAAACATTGCATTCAGATTGTTGATAAATTTAGAATATAAAAAAAAAAAACACATGTTAAAGCAGCTTAGCTAGGAGGCTAATTGTAGATAGGTAATCTTCTTTGGGAGCTCTACAATTAATCTTCTTACTTGACAGTAGATCATGATGTTCAATTAACTAAAATGCTTTTAGTTTGCTCACTAGATGATAAAAAATACATACATATACAATAATAGTCCATAATTCGAAACAAATACTAGAGCAGGCTTATCAATTTTGTAAGAGAATATGAAGACCTCACACAGACAGCCTGTACACATTCACAGAACAAATCCATCACAACCTGATTACTGTTTATAAAATACTAACATAAGGATTTCTTTCAAAACATTTATTCTATTAGTCACAGTATAAACCAATATAGCATTCATTAGTCACAGATGCCAGTAGTTATTAAAAATTTCCTGAAGGCATTTTTACCCCTAATATCTGTTACATTTGCTTTTGCATTTTGCATTTGCTTTTGCAAATGCATCTGTTGCCTTTGCTCATGCATTTTAATTATAAATCAAAAGTAATGCAGATATTATAATCAAAGAAACAGAATGCATTCCTACTTACCAAAATACTATATGATAGTCAGAAATTCTTCATGTCAGTTGAGTTGTTTTACATCCAGTCACATTAAACCTGCAGTTGACTGAAGAAAAATCTGAATATTCTAAATTTGTCATCACATTAAATCACCCTGGAAAATATTGCTAAGTAGCATTATACATATTTTATGATGGAAAACTTCCACCAAGTATCAGTTGCTATAAATCCACTTTGTGAGATCATTAAATATGTGATGTCATCAACTCAAAAAAAATCAGAAATTTTCTTTGAATATTTATTTTCGAATTTAAATGTAGCATTTTGCTACCCTACAAAAATTAGAAGAATGTAAAATAAGTGATTAGGTTCCTTTTGAAAATATTATGTATACCTTATATGTAAATATAAAAATGTGTATATGCTATATATTTATTAGTAGTAAACAGAATTTTGAGATCAACTGATGACAAGTAAACTTTCACTTACTACCACACTTTATTATATGCTGTTTCTGGTATCTGTGACGTTCTGCACCTTGTTACTTCTGTTCAAAAGATTTCTCATCCTTCAAAATCTGTCCTGAGCATTACCTTCTTAGTAGAGGTTTCTTCTTTGTTCTGGAGTCCACTCACACAAAGGCAGACTCAGTCATTTGCTTTTTTTAATCCCTCTCTCTCACTCACTCTCTCTCTCTCTCTCTGTCTCTTCTTTCTGCAAGTGTCATGTTTTGATCATTTCTACATGCCTCCCAGCATACAGCTGAGTAATTGAAACACAGTAAGAACTCATATGTCTACTATTCAATAAAATTAATTATATGCCTTAGTATATAAATTATCTTGAGCTCTAGTGCCTCCAGAAACACAATTTATTTCATTCAGTTAATTAACAAATAATTAACTCATACCAAATAATGTGTCTTACCATAGTATTAAGCAACTTGTGTAATCAACACCACATTTTCAAGAGCTTGTTATTCTAGCTTCCATTTTATAGATAAGGAACACAAGCTGTTTTATAGGCATAATGTTAAGCTTAATTGTTAGCTTGCTGAGATTCAGATACTCTTGGAAAGGCGATTTGATCGTGAGGCCTCTACTCATCAGGGCTGAACCCACTGATGTTCACAGCTGAATGGACAAGATGGGGTCCAACCGGACGTGAGTCCCTCAGAGCCTCTGCTGGGAGTTGCTCTCACTGGCGCACTTCCCCGGCTCTGCTTCCGTGAGGACAGAAGGTGAGTATCTTTGCTCTACCGTGACGTTCTTGCCTTGGAATCAACAACCATAGACTGAAATCTTTAGAGCTATGAACCAAGGAAACCAAGTCCTCCTTTGAGCTGTGCATGTCAGGCCTTTTTGTCCTAGCCGTAGGAAAACTTACTGAAAAGACAGGTGATCTGACAACAGTCTGAGTGAACTTTCTCCACATTTATTATGAGTTGATTATCTTTGCCTTAAATTAGATGCCCATCCTAAGGTGTTGGGGAACTTCTTCGCTTGTTTGTTTGGTTTGAGACAGGGTCTCACTCTGAGGCTCAGGCTGGTGCTGAATTCACTATGGAGCTCCTGCTAGCCTTGGGGTTTTTTGATTTGGTTTGGTTTGGTTTTTTTTGAGAGAGAGCCTTGCTCTATAACATAGGCTGGTCCTGAACTCAGTGGTGTAGCCCAGACTTGCCTTGGACTCAGTACAATCCTCCTGTCTGAGCCTCCCAAGTGCTGGGATGCACCACCTCATCCAGCTTCATGTGGTGCTGGGAAATTGAACTTAGGGCCTTGTGTTTGCAAGGAAAGCGTTTTTTAACCGCTATACCATTCCTCCAGCTCCAGATGCCAAAGAGAAGGTAGAAGTGGTACAATCAGACTCTACCAAATGATTTTCAGGGTTGATGAACAAATTCACCACAAACAGTTATTAAATCAACATTAAAAATCTATAGCTTTTCTATACACCAATAACGAACAGGCTGAGAAAAAAATCAGGAAAACAATTCATTCTCTATAGCTTCAAAAAAAAAAAAAACCTTAGGAATCAACCTAACTAATAAGGAGAAAGATCTGCCCAATAAATATTTTTGATCACTGAGGAAAGTAAGATGGAAAGACTTCCCATGTTCATGGATTGGACAGAATTAGTTTTATATTAAAATGGCATATTCCCAAAAGACATCTGCAATTCAATGGAATCGTAATCAAAATATCAAAGTTTATAAAATTTGACAAAACAATCAGAATTCATATGGAAATTCAGAAGACCCCAAAAGCCAAAACAATCCTAGGGGGAAAAAAAGGAAAGCAAGCAAGCAAGCAAGCAAGCAAGAAAGAAAGAAAGAAAGAAAGAAAGAAAGAGAAAGAAAAAAGAAAAAGCAAGGCTGGAGGCACTACAATACTTGATTTTAATTATGTTACAAAACAATATGACTTTGACCAAAAAAAGGCACATAGACTAATGGAATAGAATAGCATAAACAAACCCACACTACTATCACCATCTGATTGGCGACAAAGGGGCTAAAAGTATACATTGGAGACAAGACAGCCCTTTAAACAGTCTTGAGAAAACTGAATATCCGCTTCTGGAAGATTGAAGCTATATCCCTATCACTAGCCCTGTACAAAAATCAATTGTGTGTGCCAAGATAAGATCTGATACCTTGACATAGCTAAAAGAAAACATAACCAAGATATGAACAGTCATGGGCACAGGCTGGATTTTTTAATTGAACCCTAACTACAGAAGAAATGAGGGCAAGAACAACAAATGAGACTCATCAAATTAAAGTTTCTACACAATGAGGAAAGCAGCCAGCAGAGTGAAAAGACAAACTTCAGAATGTGAGAAAATCTTTTCTAGTTATTCTTCTGATAAAGAGTAAATATCTAGAACATATAAAGAACTTCTTAAAAACACCAAAAATTCCAATAGCTCAATTTGTAGGCAAATGAACTGCACAGATGCTTCTCAAAATAAGTATAAATGCCCACTAAGTATATAATGTTCAACAACCTTTGTCATTAAGGAAACATAAATTAAAAATACATTGAAAGTCCATCTCACCCTGTTCAGAATGGCTATCATCAAGAATACCAAAACAATAAATGCTAGAGAGGCTGCAAGCTACAAGGAACTTTTCTGTACTGCTGATAGTGCAGCCCTTATGGAAATCAGTATGCAGATTCCTTTAAAAAGAAAGAAACAAACAAACAAATAAACAAACTAAAAATGAACCTGTCATTTGACCCAGCTATACGTACTCAAAAAGTACATACTCAAAAAGGATTTAAAGGCACATACTGTGGTGACAGTGATATCTGCACGTCGCTGTTTCTTGCTGCACAATTCACAATTGCCTCAGTAGGGAATTACCCTGGACCCCTTTTGAGTATTATTCTCTCATAAAGAAGAATGGAATTTACTATTTGGTGAAAACTGGGTGGGTCTGGATACAAAGTCGAGGACAACAATCTACGTTCTCCCTAACATGTGGAGTGTAAAAAAGATGACGTGGGCAGAGCGAGAGGAGGCGCACAGAGAGCAGAGTGGGGGCTGGATAAGATCAAAATGCATTATAGGCGTTAAAGCTCAATATTTTGCAAAATTAATAGGTACTCATAACAAAAGGGAAAAATAAGCAATATTTAAATGAATTTAATTCAGAGCAATCTTATAAAATGGCTTATATCTTACTTTCTAGTAGATATGGGGCAAATTGTAATTGTGGGTTTTGTAAGCTTAGTTTGATACTTGTAGTGTGCGAGGGAAAAAAAAAAAAGGAAGCTCCAAACCATGACCTTCCCAGAAGCAGAGGAGTCTGGGGTTGAGAACTACTGGAAGCAAAGTCCCCAAAATCACTCCCAGGTGGGAGTATCTAAAATTCTAGCATGGAAGATGAGCATTTCTCAAACCCAGCTCCTTTTAAGTGTTTTCACTTAAAGTGATTTCATTGAGGAGCTTCAGTCTGAATTTTGATAATGTCATAAGAATGATATGTAAATGTGTTAAAACCTGAGGCATATATAAAAATTCCATTGACCCATAATTTTATAGAACTATGAAGCTAAAACTACTTGCAAATTTAACACAAAACTTAAAATCAACAAGATTAAAATAATGCAAATAAGATGACTAATGCTCTGTTGAGCCCAGTCATGACAAGAATATATTACTCTTTGTTAGTGGTGTTAATTATTTTTACTTTATACATTCTTGGACTGTGTGCCATCAGTATTCTGTGTATGGTGCCTAAGATACCACTTACTATGAAACACACCATTATTTTATGCAAGTTTCTTTTGGCCTTCCCTAAACCTTCCTGAAAACAAAGTCTTGCCTGCAGTGACTACTAGCAAAAAAAAAAAAAGAAAGAAAGAAAGAAAGAAAGAAAGAAAGAAAGAAAGAAAGAAAGAAAGCAATTAAGTCATAACACCTGTGTTCTTTCAGAGACGTTTCCCTACTTTTTAAATGCTGCATCTACCACAGAATTACTATATTCTTAACCCCCAGCTAAGGGATGGCCAAAAGACTGTCATTCTCTTACCACTCTACAAACATGTCCAGGGTATCTAGAATATTCCAAAGACTGAGGCACGTGCAAAGGATCTGAAAGTGGCCAAAGCACAGCCTCTGCTTAAGGGACTTTCAATTGTCATAGAAAAAAACATCTACAGAAATGGTTACAAAGGGAGAAAAGATAAGACAAGACACAATAGAGAGAACACAAGATGCAATGTGCCCCCTTGCTAGTGGGAGAGGAGAAAGAAAAACAGGAGAAAGAGGGAGATAGGAGCTGGAAATATGCACCTTGGGTGACCCAAGCCAGAGGGGAGACAGTATTTTAAGAAGGCAAACAGTACACATGAGGAAGTGCAGGGATGGAAGCAACCCAAAGCATGTAGCTCAAAGTGCTGTAAATAGCTTATTATGGCAGGTGCTGAGAGGAACTAGAAATTATAGATGGGTAAAAAATCAATGATATGGGGTCCCAACTGGCATGACAAAGAGTTTAGACATTGTGCCTTGACACATGAGGAGCAGCCGAGGGATCTGAGTTAGACACATAGTTAATATTAATAATTACTTGCATTTGTGTTGAAATACATTACTTCCCTAATGGAGCAACTTAGTACAAACAATGTACACTATTATTGGTGAAACTTTTTCCAAAATAAGCCATCCTCTTCCTTTCGTCTTGTTGTTGGCTGGAAAGTTCTGCAAAACAATGTAAAATCACAAAACCTAAAGTTAAAAGAAACCTTCAAGGGGCAGGAAACGGTAGAATGGGCATGATCAAAATATCTTGTACACATCGAAATCACCCCAAAATTGTGGAACTGGAAGAGAGAATGGGACAAGGAGGGTGGTAAGAAAATTGTTAAAGCATGTCATGTAAATGTACAAATCTACCAAGACAAAGCCCGTTGATTGTATAAACAATACGCACTAAGAACAACAGTGAGAGAAACTTAAAAGGAAACTTAAACATTTTTATCATTTCCAGTTTAAAGCAAGAGGCTTGCCTTGGCTCATATATAGTTACTAAAGTGAAAAAGAATGACCAAAATTTATGTCTAGTGTTCTAGAATAATTTCCAATTGTTTCTTTGCTAAGTTTAGAGATATCTTATAGAGATAAAGTGAAAGTACTCATCTATAATTCTAATGCTGATTTTAATATTACCATACAAACAAAAATCAGTCTGTTAGGGCTATTTTAACCCAGTAAAAAGATGCCAAAATACATTAGTATTTTTCTTCTGGCCTATGATATTGTCAAACAGCCCCCAAAAACACAGATCTTATCTAGCGCCCAACTTCACCCATGATTCTATAGATACAGCCCAACATCAGTCATGGAGCAAACATCCCTGTCAGGAAAACAAAACAAAATTATGAGGCATAACATCCCTGTATTCAGACACATTGGTTTGGGGACATCTTTACCATATACACTTTCCACAACGTATCTACTATCCCTTCAGCCAGCCATGACACCTAAGTCCACAAACTTCAGACTTATCTACAATAAGCCAGACATCTAGACAGAAATATCCTACTAAATACATTTTTGTCAAGAAATCTCCCTGGGTATCTTTCCATTGATAAATGCAATAAACAGATTTACAAGAGGACCCGGTAAGGTCATTTGTTCCACTGAGAGTCCCAGACACAGAGAGAATTAGTCACATACCTGCTGTTATCACTTCCCTTCACATTAGTTGGCTTAGGATTATCTGAGAATTTCCCAAAGTGACCTCATCTATATTTCATATTTTTAAAAATTGTTGCTTTTTAAAATAAGAAATACTCTTTTAAGAAAAAAAGAGTAGCTTTGTGTTTTTGGTGCATAGAAATCAAATCATGTAGTCAAATGAGTTTTATGTTTGTTCTTGATAAAATGAGTGAATCTAAATCTAAAATTTGTAATGTATTCTAAAAATCAATAAGGGGCATAATGGTTGGGTAACTTGGAAAACTAAGCTAAAATTCTTCTTCCATGATTTAATTTTTTTCTGTGTGAACTGTTAAAGAAACACTTTAAAGTGCATAACTAGCATTTCAAAGAAATCTCCAACTGGCAGAAACACAGAGAGTAAGAAGCGTGTAATGAAGCAGCGAGGGCTGCCTGGGTAACATGGTGGCTGGAAGGCATGAAAGTTCAAAAATAAAATAGATACTTAGTTTTAAAAATAATAAAAGGCTGGGCGTGGTGGTGCATGCCTATAATCCCAACACTAGGGAGACTAAGGCAGGAGGATTGCTGTAAATTCAAAGTCTGCCTGGCCTCCATAGTGAATTCAGGACCAGCTTAGACTGCAAAACAAAACTTTGTCTCATAAATAAATGCTTTCTTGATAGACTAAACATTCAATTAATTAATTAATTAAACCTACCCAAGGGCACAGAAAACATCGAGGAAGTTTGGGCTCCGGGTAGAAAAAGAAAGCTTCTCTTGTTGATTCTTGATCTTGCACCTGTACCTGTCACAGGTTTGAGGTCCAGATTTACATACGCCCAAGTAGTGGAATAAGCATGTTTTCCAGCTGTATGAAAATCCACCCCGGAAAAAATAAAAAAGGAAGTTGAAAAATACTTCATAATACCGATCTACAGATAGGCTCTTGGAGCTATTTGCTCTATAATAAACATTCAGATATATTGTAATCATTTGTATATACTAGTTTGTTGAGGATTATACAGGTAGGTGAATAGCAAGAAAACAAACCAATGAGCAATGTGATCACATTTAAACAATTCAAGTCAGATGGTGAAACTTTGTTTAATTCTCTACTTCTAAATTATTCACAAGGGCATTTTGACTCTTCAAAAGTTCACAGCAGACCACGAATCATGTAAGCAGAAGTACTTTGCTGCTTTTAAGCCAAATCCCTAACTAGCTAGGGAGTTGCCTACAGGAATTAGCTAGACCAAAATCCCGATTATACAACTAATTGGCTTGTCTCTGCTGGTGAAAACAAAGACAAAGTACATTTCTGTACCTCACCACACCGTTCGTTTTTCAGAATCACCTCAGTGAAGATGCTGAAATCGCTGACAATAAGATTCAACAAAGTGAAACCTATAAATGGGAGCGAGGAGGATGCCCAGGGCTCTGGTCCCAGCGAGCAGCCCCCACTGGCCTCGGGACAGGTATGTGTTTGACACTCCCAAAGCAGGCTGGTCTTTCTCCCCCGCTTCTCTAGTAATAGGATGTAAAAAAAATGATATGATATATGAGATTATTTGGCAGTTTTACCCGGTTCTGCTTGGGTTGTGTGCTGTGCTTATCCTTGGTAATTTCGACATTCTGCAAATCTTCCCTCTAAAATGGAAAAATAAACTTTCACTGGATTATATGAGAATTTGGGGAAAACCCAGAAAGACATTTCTTTGCTGAGTTTCCCTTTTACCATCATTCACAATGAATCTTTTCTCAAGTATTAAATTGGCTGTATGATTCGGTTTCAATAAGGAACATCTAGTCACCTGGTCATTATAGGCCATATTTTAACAATAAATCCTGTAGAACAGCGGATCTCAGCAGAGAGCAATTTGGGCCACTCCAGGGCCTTTCAATAATGCCTAGGACACTTTTGGTTGTTACAACTTAGTGGTCGGGAAGTCATTGGCCTTAGCAGGTAGAGTCCATGAATACTGATAAATACCCTAAAATGCACAGGACACACATGTAATTTTTCAATGCAAAATTTCCACACTGGCATAATGAAAGAAGGCAGCCCTTGAAAAATCTTTACTTAAGTTCTAAGTCTATTCATCTTTAAAATGGTGCTAATGCCAATTGCTTTTGAGCCTTGTTGGAAGAACCAGAGACAATATATACAAAACACATAGTACTTTCCAAGTGGCAATGTCTATTTTCATTAATTTGTGTTTTTACCAAATGTTTAGATCCAAAGTAACAGTAACAATACCAGTTTTACTCACAGCTATCTATAGACCAATTTTCATAAATTGCTTATTAGGATTACCTTTGAAGGGTACACATTTTTAAGCCAATAGTTATTTTCTCATCTGAGAAAGTTAGATGAGAGAGGGCAAGTACTAGCAACAGCATACCTCAGGGAACAGGGCAGCGCAGTCTAATGATTCAGATTGAATGAGCCTTGATGGACAACACTGTGATTATTTAACATTGGCCTGGGAAATATCATCTTCCTTTCCTGCGTAATTTACTACATCCACAGTGGAGGGGGGGAGTGAAGATGCTTTCTCTTATATCAAAATAAACAATTCTACATTGGGAAGTTATTCATGTGTTTAAAATGTTATGGAGTGTCACAAATCTCAAGCTGGGTTGTTCTTCAGTTAGTCCGACTGTGTTTTGCTCAGGAAGACTCACTACGTCCACAAGTAATCCTTGCCTGTCGCGATTATTTTCCCACAGAGCACACAAAAATAGCTAATATGTTATTCTCTTGAAAAACATAATACTTAGCAGCAATGAACCACGCCGTGTGCTAAGCCCTTTCCAAGCACTGCTGTGTGTAATCCTCACAAAAGTCACCTGATTTGCTGCTGACACACAGCTGACAATCGGCACAGTCTGCCCCGGAGACCCATTCTATCTGACCCCTGAGAGCTTAATCGGGAGGCTACACGTCTTCAGAACCGGGGGTTTCTGTTGAAACAGCCCTTTCAGGTACTCCTGTAGGACAAAGAGATATTAGAAAGAAAGCAAAAGGCACAAAAACTTAAGGAGCTCTTTCCTTCAGAAGCAGCACTATTGAAGAAACTCTTAGACGAGGCCCAGCTAGAGAAATACCTAAGTATGTCCCCTGGTCGTCCTGACAGCCGCAACTTATAAACATTAATTAGAAAACCTGTTGATATCAATTTGTACCTTTTTTCCCTATTTTATTGATATGTATAAGTGCAAAATTTAAGGTTTACAAAGAAGTTGAGCATTTTGTGCACCTATGTATCTTGTCAAGGTGACAAGGACTTTCTCACTCTCCTTTTGTCCCTCCCCCTACTCATTCCTCCCTCCCTCCTCCACCCTACTCCCCTATTTCACTTTGCTTTTTGTTTTAAGTTCCGTAAGAGTTGTATCTTAACAGTCATACTTGGGGATTTTTTGCAGCTGTTCTTTTGAAGAACATGTGGGTATAGAAAAAAAATGGTTTTCTCCAGTTTTAAATATGCTGAATGTTACAAATGACAAAAAGTAAAGATCTCAATTTCCTTTCAAACAATATAATCTTATAAAATGACATTTAAACAATAAAATTCTAAAATACAAATGGATTATTTGAGTCATATAAAGGCACTTCTATGAATAAATTGATCAATTTGATTGTGTTTTTAAAGTGTCATTTAAAGGGTAACTGGTGATTCCAGAACTGTAAATTCAGTCTAGCATGGATCGTCTGTTCAAAAAGATAATCATGACATATATCTATGTTTATACAACACATTAAAAACTGTGGTGGTAATATTCATAAATAACATTGTAAAATGATGCAAATATTTCAAAAGGCTTTCTTCTTATTTATAATTTGTCTTGGATTCAAGACTTTCTAGCCATGTTCATATAAACTGGCTACTCTACCAACACTGTATTCAAAACATAATAATAATAATAGCAGCAATAATGGCTACCTAACACCAGTGGTTACTCTGAGACTAAACATCATCTGGTTAATTTAATTTTCAGTTTGAAATGTTTCTGTGACAGCACGTGCTGAGATACAGTGCCAAGAGGCCTCATATCACACTTCCAGCCTCATATTCTCACACTGTTCTACATCCAATCACTTCTACTGTTGTCTCACTATGTGTGATTATACCTTAGACTTCTACTAAATATATGCCAACCTGGAATGTTTCCATGGCCACCTAAACCCAAAACTTTCATCTTTGTAAGATCAGGAGCCACTTTCTTTTTAATTGTCTCTTTCCTTTCCATTCTACTCCAGCAGAGTCAACTACCCCCACTTTTATGCCCAACCTGTATCCTCTACAGATATTATCTACATTTTCTTGCACTTATATTTTTGCTCTAATTTCCCTAGCTAGACTATGCATAAACAGGAAGACAGTCTTTTATGGTTGAGTTTTGCTTCCCTCTGACACTACAAAAACGTCCTAACTACACCCTGGCCACATCCGGCATAAAATAACTACCTTTAAAAGCACAGCTTAGCAAGGAGCTCAGACAAATGCTTAAGTGAGGTGAAACGAAATCATGAGAAGACAGAGTTTAAGTCGCAGGGGGAAACCACCATCTCCCCACCACTTAAAATTCTACCATTAATAACTTTTATTGGGACCCATGATTGGATCCTGTGAAGAACTTGTGAATTCGGGGTGTATTAGTTTGGGTGGGTACTTTCAAAAGACAGAATTTACAGATTTTATCACAAAAGTATCTATTAGGAAGGCTTACCTACCCAAGGATAGAGATAGTCCAAAATGGCTGCTCAGCCATGAAGTAGATCTCCCACATGGGACTGCAGGACAGCCGGTGAGGTGAGAGTCTGCTGTATATCTCAGGTGAAAACCAAAGCCTAAAGATAAGCGACTGAAGAGCAGCAATGGACAGACAGGCACAAGTTGAGATGGGAGCAAATCTGTGCTGAAGATCTGAGGCATGTAATAGTTGGCATAGACAATTGTGTAGGCAAGAGCTTTCCCAGAGGAACAAGCTGTAACAATCTTCCCTCTTCCTTCCTTTTATACCACTGGAGTTCCAGTTGGCCCTCCCTCATCTGGGTGGGTGCTCTTCTCTCATTGGCCAGCCCACAAATCACTCACACTCTAACCCAGACCAGTTCTTGATCCCCAATCTAGGAGTGTTTCACAAATCCTGATCCTAATGGAAGTGTGGTTCCTAATTCCCTCAAGTTGACATAATCCCTTCAACAGCCACACAGGGGAGATTTGTAGCGAAAAACTGGGGAGGGTAAAGTTGTTCTGTCAGTTGCCAAGAATGTTCATGTAAGAGTCCAACTCATTTTTAGTATATCATAAGCAAATGCTCCATTTTAACGATTGGATGGATAACTGAGTAAAAAAAAACAAATAATGGTACCTTGTAAATCCAACCTCATTTTTATGTAAATCCTTCACATACATTCTCTTATTTTGTTTTATCAAAGGGAGAAAGCAAAAGTGAAAAAGGATCTCTGACAACCATGAAGACTCCAGTTGTATTGGAAGAGTTGCACACGGAAATTCAAGGTCAGAATGTAACCACTAGAAAAAAAAAAAGCTAAAGAGAGAAACACATATTTCTCTGAAATGGGTCATCTGATGGAATAGTTTCTTATTTATAAAACATTATTTTTGTTTAGTGTTCCATTCATTTATTCACTAGATGCTTTTTTTAACCACCTGATGTGTGCTGGACACCATTCCGTGGATTGGAGGGAGACACGGTGGTGTACAAGACGGGTTAAGTCTATGCTTTCACAGAACTTATGTTCTAGAAAAAGTGAAATATATTATAGATGTGTAAGTACGTCATGAACAATGTAACGTCAGACAATGACAGGGGTTATAAAGGCAATGAAACAAGGTGGGCTGCACGTGTTGAGGGGCTCAGCCCTCACACCTCTGTTCCTCTCTCTCTCTCTCTCTCTCTCTCTCTCTCTCTCTCTGAGCTCCATGAGAAATCTCTGGGGTCGCTATCACATTCATTTCTACATGGGAAATTCCAAACCCAAAAACATGTGGGTGATCTAATCAAATATTTTTCAAATGCACTGTGGACATAAACACTTCCATGTTTTGCTACATCCCAAAGAAAGCATGTTTAAGGTGGAATCCTTTATCTTCTCCTTCAAATAGCTCCCTCATCTGATTCCCATTGACCCCTGGTCTTACCATCTCTTTGATTTCTAAAATTTAAAATCCTATTTGTGTTGTATTTCTCTGTCTAGGAGTCCTCTAGAGAAAATTAGTCACCAACTCTGCCTTCATAATAAGGCTCAAATCCATTGGCTTCCTGTGCAATCTCAGTAATAACTACCCAGTAATGACCTTCATTGGGAAGTGAGGACCAAGGGAGGCACTTCTATTCAGGATTCTATTTTATTCAGTTTTTTTCCCCTTTTCACCAAGCCTGAAATATTATATTAATCAATGTGAACTCACACCTTCTTCCAAGAAGCTTAAATGTCTCCAAAAACTAAACCGCTTCATCTGACCCTACAGGACTTCATGCAAGGCATCTTCAGGCTTCTTTCTTGCCTTCCATCCTATTCTTTCCCAGAGTGAACACTAGACTTGAACCACAAAAACACAAAAATAACAGGAAAATCAATAAAATGGCACACATAATTGCTAAATATGAAAACGTAAGTTTATTGCTGTAAAACTAGAAAACATGTTCTGCTTTTCGTCTATTAGACAAGATCTGTCATACTGATTTTTTAAAACTTCTTCTTTGTGCTATAACAAATATAATATTTGAACTAAGGCATAATCTAGTTGTTATTAGCCAAAACTTCCTATCTCTAAGAATGAAAAAATAAGAAATACCTGAAAATTATGAGTAAAATTGTAAATAAATTAATTATGAGCTAGAAATACAACTCAGCAGTAGTGCACCTGCCTATCATGGACAATACCGTAGGTTCAGTTCCCCATATCACACAAAAAAACAAATTAATTAATTTTTTTAATTAAGCACAGGGTTATAAATACCTTCTTGTCACAAAATAGCCTCAGAATTATTTTTGCATTTACATGAATTTCAAATTCTATAACACACTAGAAACATGGTTTTGGTAATCAACGACCATCGACGCCAATTTGGGCCTCTTTTTCCTTCTTATCCTTGCTCTGTGCCTCCCTGCCCCACCCCCATTCCTGCATTTTCAGAGATTCATTCCTTTTCTAGCAGCCTGTTGCCTTCTTTCTACCCTGCTTTCTGTGATGTGGTCTTTTATGCCATTATTTTTGTAAATTTCATGAGAAGGACACTTATCTGTAGTCAGTCTTTTGTGTTTGGTCCATTTCACTGAGCATTATTGACTCAAAGCAGCCCCATTTTGATTCAAATGCTTCATATCTGTATTTCTTCATAGCTGCATTGCATTCCATTATATATATATATATATATATATATATATATATATATATATATATATATATATCACATCTTCTTTAACCACTCCTCAACTGATGGGCAGGTAGGTTGTTTCCAGGATTTGGCTATTATGAATTGTTCTGCTATAAACATGGACACACATGTGTCTTCTTGGTAGGTTGACTTTACTTCTTTTGGGAACATGCCCAGAATGGAGCTACATTAAACCAAAAAGCTTTTACATGGAAAAGGAAACAATCAATAAGGTGAAGAGCCAACAAGTCAAAGAATGAAGAAGATCTTCACCAGTAATACTTCAAAGGATTAGTATCTAGAATACATAAAGAACTCAAAAAAATGAAATCCCCTAAAATAAATGACTGAACCAAGAAAGGGGCAGTTGAAATGAAAAGAAGCTTTTCAGAAGAGGAAATGACCAACAAGCACATGAAAAAGTGTCCTTCATCACTGGCTATTAGAGAAATGCAAATAAAAACAACGTTAGGTCTAACCTCACCCCAGTGAGAATGGCGTACATTAAGAACTCAAAAAGCAACAATTGTTGGTGAGGCTGTTGGGAGAAAAAAAAAGGAACTCTACTGCACTGCTGGTGGGACTGCAATCTGGTACGACTATGATGGAAAGCAATTTGGAGATTCCAGAGAAAGCTGAGGATAGAAACCCCATCTTATCTAGCCTCACAATTAAAAACGCTACTCAGAATAAATGGCTCCATTTTCATTAAGTGGCTTTCCTATCTAAGAGAAAATGAAAGAAGCATTATAACAAAAAGTAATTAAATTGAATAGAAAGATACACAATAAACTTAAATAATTGGAGGGAAATAAGAGGTGCCTAATGAGTAGGTAACATTATAAGGGTATTGATCTTTTTCCTAAATTGATTTATAAATCTCCCTCTTGTAGCTTCATCTCTTCCCATTTTTAATAGTCCAGGGAAACTAAAGTTTCCTGTGAGTTTATTTATTTACCGATTCGGAAGACCAGTTTGAGATTTTAGTGTTCAGATTAGAATGTAGAGACTACTTATTTGTTCTTATATAGATCATGTGTTTTCTCTTTCTTCTGAATTTTTATCTCAACCATGAAAATAGGAAAGGTGGTATTCACTCAATTGAAGAGAAGGAAAAAAGTAATAAAAGAAGATACTGCTCTGTAGTAAGCTTTAGGAATGCAATAGAAAATCACTTTCACCTGATATCTGAAGCAAGGCTATTTGGTTGTTTGATTATCTGTTTTAAAATATTTAACATGGTGTATCAATGAAAGAGAAAAGCATTTAATAATCATAAGACTGTTCTGATTTTAAAATTTTATAGAAATTTTCAACAAATAATAATATACAAGAAGATGTAATTTTAAGGTGTGGACATTCTTTTTTATCTATCAAAGACAATCACCAGTGTTCACACCTTCTAAAGGAGAAGGCCCTTCTGTAGCTGACACAGCAGCCAATCTCCACCACCCACAATGCAATGTTGCAAATAGATGGGGTAGGAAAAGGAAAGGAAATAAAATATGATCAAGATGTGGTAACTAAATACGTGAATATCTCAAAAAACAGAGGCAGTAAAGAGGAGAGAGAAGATAGATGGGCTGGCATAACCAGTGGAGGCTCCAAAAAGTTTTATAAAACCATAGAATTCTCAATCTCTCTTTTATTGTAAGTTACTTAGTGGGGATGCTTTCATACATACAATTCTTCATACACACACACAAAAAAATACAACCTTAATGACATAAACCTAAGGATCACAACTTTAGGATGACAAGTTTATTCTCATTCCTTGTTACACTAATTTGTAAGCTTAATTTTTTTATAGCTGGTAATAAAAACTCTTCTGTGGAAGTTTCATTTAGCAGGGAAGCTATTTGAGTAGGAAGAAAAAAATAGCTTCCCTTCAATCTGCAGACTGAGCAGATCTTCAAAGATTTGAATAGCAATG
The DNA here is from genome assembly GCA_004027205.1 of Ctenodactylus gundi. Lineage (NCBI taxonomy): Eukaryota > Metazoa > Chordata > Mammalia > Rodentia > Ctenodactylidae > Ctenodactylus > Ctenodactylus gundi. The sequence continues at coordinate 147,841 of PVKB01000734.1, read as the reverse complement.
AGCTATATTTAAGATATTTTGCCTTAAAAAAGCAAAATTCTTAGTGCTTAAAGATAGAATCAAATATATGTTTGATATTTGTATGTTCTTCACTTTAAAATATGCAGGTGCGGTGTCACTAAGTCTGCAGATGTTGGCTTCTGATTACAGAACTCTTATCTTCTGCAGAGCATGGTTTAATTTATATCTGCCATGGAAATGAAGAAGGCAGCACATTTGGGATTCAAATAAAGATAACTGACTAATGTCCTTCTTTGATTACAATCATCTTTGGCAACTACTTCACTTGTATCAAATTAAATGCTTCTACAAATACATATTTTAGTACTAGTAGAGCAAGTGTAAATGACTTATCCAATAATAGTTCATAATGCTTTAAAGTAACCTTATTTGTCTGAAAATGGATCAAATTTGAGTGTATGGACAAGTATGTGTCATCATCTGAAGGACGGCTATCCAAAGATCATGTTCTAATCCCCCCAAACCATGAATTTGTTGCTTTATATGGAAAATATATTCTTACATTGTTTAAAAAAAAGTTTTGAGATTGGGAGATTATCCTAGGTTATTCAGGGATCCTCAATGGTTCCTTTTAGAGAAAACATCCACTGCAGGAGTTTGACACCACTGAATTCAAATCATAACTCTGCTACTTTCTAGTTCTCTAATCAAGATATTTCACATTTCTGAGCCTCAATTGACTCGTGCATAAAATAAGGATAATACTATCATCACAAGGTTGCAAATGATAATTAAGTCAGGTAATATATGTAAAGTATGTAGCATTCACATTGGCTAATTCAAATAAATTGCAAAAATAAGAATTATTTATGCCTTATTATAAAGGCCAGAGGCCACTCAGCTCCACCAATCACTGTCTTCTGGGGATAAGAGTCAAATGTTCCAGATATTTCGTATTGTGTAAGAGACTGCAAAAACTAATTTTAATATAAAATTTTTCAAACTTTTAACATTAATTTTTAAAGTGTCTAAATATTATCTTTTCAAAATCAGTAAGAAAAATAACCTGAATTCCCAGCCAATTTTGTCTAGTGGATTCCTTCATGACCTCTAGCTAAGCAAAACATTTAGTGTTGTTTACGAACACGAATACGGAACTCTCCAGACAAATTTGGACCTGGGCAATATTTTCAGGAATTCTCTCACTTTTCCTTTTTTCTTTATTCATATTGTTCTCCCCAGACTTTGCTCTGTAAATAGACTGCAAGTGGGGTACCCTCAGCTGAACTTCCTGTGTCAAAAAGCTCTGTAGAGACAAGAGACCTCCAAGCCGAGGTCCCCAGGGTCCCCAGCCTACCACCCAGGGACTGTAGTAATCTATACCCTTGAAAAAAAACAGTGAGTGGCCAGCACTGGTGAGCAGCAAGCAAAGCTCTGCCTCTGCCAGCACACACCTATTAGCTTCTAAAGCCTCTGCTGATCTGGCAGGAAGTGGAGCTTTGCCCCCTGCTCCCCTCCTGCTGCTGCTCACCTTTTCAAGGCTATTCTCTGAAAACCTGCTGCATCACAAGTACCCGCCATCCCTGGGAGAATGGGGTGCAAAACCTTGAGGACCACTGCACTAGACTACAACTCTAGTCTGTTTCCAAATTTGCAGCAATGTCCTAAACCTTACCCATTCCCCTCACCACTAATCCAAACACATAGTTTACACCTCAGTCAATTCTCAACTTAAAGAACAGTCTGAAAAGCTAGAAACTTCTCTCGAGTCAAATGTACCCTATATAATGTTCATAGCAGCACAACTAACAATAGCTAGAATATGGAAGTCACCAAAATACCCATCAACAGACCAGTGGATACACAAACTGTGATATTTATACACAATGGAATACTACGCATCTGTAAGGTCCAACAGCGTGGAGGTTTTCACAGGCAAATGGAAGAAACTTGAGAATATCATGCTTAATGAAGTGAGTCAGAAGCAGAAGGTGAAACATCCGATGGTCTCTCTGATATGAGAGACCCAGACCACAACTATCTCATGGAACTTTAGACGAAAGACAAAGTGAAAGAGGGGGACAGGGTGGGGGTGAAGGGAGGGAAGGGAAGGTAGCGGGAGGGACAAAAGGAGAGCGGGAAAGCCCTGTCACTTTGACAAGACATGTATGTGCACAAAATGCTCAACTGCATTGTAAACCTTAAATTCTGCACTTGTACATATCAACAAAATGGGAAAAAATAAATTCTACATTTTAAAAGAAAGAGGCAGGCAGAAAGGGGAGAGAGAAATTCTGTCTTGTTTAATTAGGAAAACAATCTTCGGTCCTTGGCAGAAATAACTAGTAGATATAATTTCAATTGTTTTATATGAAGTAGGAAAATAAATAGATATTCAGAAATTTAATTTATAAGAATAAATAAAGGCTTTCTCGTAGATCACCAACAAATTCAATTGACACTCATGGGAGGTGATATTATGGCTAATTTTAGTATTTAGTCTACCTCCAGTAGTCATTCTATTCATCAGCCAAAAGAGAAGATAAAAATATTTACAATATGAAACTTTTAATCAAAACTACTGAAACGTTTCTCTGTTTCCATCAAGCAGAAATAGTTGTACATAGTAAACAATTACAGTATGCTTTTTTAAATGAGAAATATACTTTGTAAATGGTTTGCAATATGATCAAAAAATGCACAACATTTAAGATTTTCCCCATTTTATTGATGTGCAATACGTAATGTTTACATTGAACTTGAGTATTTTGTGTAGACAAATATCACAGCAAAATTACAAATTCTTCCCCTCTCCCCTTTAATTCCCATTACTCCCCCCAATTAGTTCGATAAAATAAGTGTGATTTGGATTTCTCATATTAGAAAAAACATTTTACATTTAACCTTCTGCATCTGACTCACTTCACTGAGCATGATGGTCTTAAAGTTGTATCTATTTACTTACAAAAGCCTCAAATCTATGTTTATATATGTCATTCTCTCTGAGGTCAGATGGCATCATAATGATGTTTTGATTTGCAGTTCTCTAATGGCTAAGGGTGTTGAACATCTTTTCATGTATTTATTGGCCATTTGAACTTCTTCATCTGAGATCTGCCTATTCATTTCCATCTTTAACTTTTTGCTGGGCTATTGAAAATGGAATTATTCTTCTGAGCTCTTTCTCAGTAAGTTCATCGTTAGTGTATAAAAATGCTGTTAATGTTTTAGTATTGGTTTATAGCCTACAATTTGGCTGAACTTGCTTATTTTCAAGAGTTTCATAGTGAAGTTTTTGGGGTCTTCTGTGTTGATAATTATATCGTCTGCAAATAAGGAGAGTTTGACTTCCTCCTTTCCCATGCTTATTCCCTTTATTTCACGTTCTTGCCTGATCGTTATGGCAAGTGTTTCCAAGACTACATTGAATACGAGCTGTGAAAGTGAGCAGCCTTATCATGTTCCTGATTTAAGGGGGAATCCTTTCAAATTGTCCTCATTTACTATGATATTTGCAGTAAGGGTGGTATACATGGCTTCTATCAGTTTGAGTTGAGGCCCTTCTATAACTATTTGCTCAAATTTTTTGTCATAAATGACTGTTGGATTTTATCAAAGGCCTTTTCTACATCAATTGAGATGAACACTTGGTTTTTGCTCTGGTTTTTTTTTTAGTGTGGTGTGTCACATTAATTGATTTATGAATGTTTAACCAGTCTTGCATCCCAGGAATGAAGCCCACTTGATCATGGTTGTAATCTTTCTGTTTACTTGCTGGATTCTATTTGCCAGAATCTTATTGAGATTTTTACATCTATATTCATTAAGGAGATTGGTGTATAATTTTCCTTCTTGGTTGAGACTTTGCTTGTGGCACTAGGGTGATGCTAGCCTCCAGAAATGAGTTTGTTAGTCTTCCTTCTCTTTCAACTTTGTAGAACAGTTTGAACAGCTTTGGAGTTAGTTCTTCTCTGAAGTACTTACATTCTGCTATGAATCCATCTGGTCCTGGACTTTTCTTTGTGGAAAAAGACTTTATTACTGCTTCAATTTCTGTATATGTCTATTCAGGTTTTTATGTTTTCTTTGTTCAATTTTGGTATTTTGTGTCTAGAAAGTCATTCATTTCTTCCCAGGTTTCTAATTTGTTGGAATATAAGTGTTCAAAATAGTTCCTTCAAATTTCCTGAATTTCTACCATGTGCATTGTAATTTCATCCTTTTCATTTCTAATTGCATTTATGCGTGTTTTCTCTTTCCTTCTTTTGGTTAGTTTAGCTAAAGGTTCATCGATCCTGTTTATTTTTTCAAAGAACCAGCTTTTTGAGTCATTGATTTTTTGTATTTTTTAGTTTCAATTTTATTAATTTCTGCTGTAATCATTACAGTTTCTTTTCTTCTACTACTTTTTGATGTTTCTAGAATGTTGAGGTGTCTCATTAGATGGCTTATGTGAGAATGCTCTGTTCTTTTGATGTGTGCATTCATGGTTGTAAATTTCTGTCTTAGGACCACTTCAGTATGTCCCACAGGGGATGTACTTCTTTCATTCTCTAAGAAGTTTTGGTTTCTTCTCTTATTTCTTCTGTGACCCATTGTTCGTTCAGTTCTAAGTTATTTAGTCTCCATGTATGTGACATTTTCTGTCGTTTCTTTTGCTGTTAACTCAGTTTCATTGCACTATGATATGAGAGTAAGCAAAGAATTTTTTCAATTCCTGTGCACTTATTTAACCATGTTTTATGACCTATACTATGGTCTATTTCAGAAAATTCTGCTGAAAAAATGTATTCTGTCAATGTTGGATGGAATACTATAAATACCTGTTAAGTCCAAGTTTTCCATCGTATCATTGAACTGCAGTATTTTTTTGTGGGTTATCTGTCTAATCAACCTATCTATCTGTGATAGTGGAGTATTAAAGTCCCCTACTACAGTTAGAGCAAGACCTACATGTCCTCTCACATCTATTAATATTTTGTTTGCATAATTGGGTGCTCCAGATTTGGAGCATGTATGTTAGTTACTGTGATTTCTTCCTATTGTATTGTTCCCTTAACTGGTTTATAGTATTTTTTTTCCTCTCATGATCTGTTTTGGTTTGAAGTATGATGTGTCTGAGAATAATACAGCTACTCCTGGTTGTTCCTTAGGTCCTGTTGCATGAAATACTAAATTCCAACCTTTTATTTTCAGTCTGTATGTTTTGTAATGGGTAAAGCAACAAATTGTAGGGGTTTGTTTTTTGATCCAGCCCACCAGTCTGTGTCTTTTGATAAGTGAGTTAAGAACATTAACACTAAGGGTTATTATGGATATATATTTGTTATGTCCTAAAATCTTTATGATTCTTTGATACTATTTGCTTGACCCCCTCTTTTACCTATTCATTTTCCTCTTTCTGTTGTTCCCTTTTCTCTGGGGATGTTGGTACCATGGATTTCCCTTTCTCTGTCTAAGGTTTCTTTAAGTATTTTCTGAAATGCTGGTTTGGTGGATACAAATTTCTTTAGGTTTTCTTTATCATGAAAAATTTCTGTTTCTCCCTTGATTTTGAGAAATAATTTTGCATAAATATGGCAATCTGGATTGGCATTTATGCCTTCTTAGCACTTGGATGACATTGCTCCATATTCTCCCGCCCTTTAAGGTTTGGGATGAAAAATCTGCAGTTATCCTGCAGATGGGCTTGTCTTTGTAAGTCACACACTAATTTTCTCTTATAGCTTTTAAAATTCTCTCTTTATGTTGTATCTCTAGGATTTTAATTATAATGTGTTCCAGGGATGTTCTCTTCTAGTCGAAGTTGTCTGGAGTTCTATATGCCTTCAGTGTTTCAATGTTCATTTCTTTCCTAAGATTTAAAAAATTTTATCCCATAATTTCATTGAGCATGTCCTTTAGGCCTTTTGTTCTCTCCCCAGTTTGCTCCTGTACTCCCATAGTTCTTAGGTTGTTTTTCTTTGAGTCGTCCATCAGCTGCTGTAGACAGTCTCCTTGGGGTTTTTTTATGGTCCTTATTGATTGATTGTATGTTCCAGTTTATCAACTTTATCTTCAAGATCTGATAATCTCCCCTCAAAGTGTTCAATATGATTACTTATTTTTTCTGTATTTCACTTCCTGTAGTTCAATTTTTTTGTTTCTGTATCTCAGCTGAATTGTTCCCAAATTTCTCAAACTGCCTTCATTATCTGTTTCTTGTTTAAACTCCTCAAATTTATCAATAGTGTTTTTTCCTACTCCTTATATATCTCTGTAAATCTCTTTTATGTCCTGTGTAAGCTTCTGAATCCAGAAATTAAAATCTTTGTGGCCTTTGCTATTTATTGGTTCTACTATTGCAAGATTCCCAGTATCAATTTCTGAAGTGTTAGGCCTTTTATCAGTGATTTAGTATCTCATCTCCCCATGGTTCTGTTGCAGTGAGCTAAAGTTCAGGTATTATTGATGGACTCTCTCTATTTCAGAGATTTGTTTATTGGGTTTGTATTAAGTATTATCTGGAGTTTGTTTCAATTTTAGAATTTATAACTTTTTAATTTATTTAGGTATTAATTTTGAAGATATTCGCCATGTCCAGCCTATTTTTGAGATCTTAATGTCCCCCACTCTCTAGCACAGAAGAAACAGAATACAGAACTATATATAGTCCTTAGCCAGAACATTTGTAAGCATATCTTGCAGATGGCGGGTTTTGGCAATATTAATACCCAGACTTTGAATAAAGGTTCGCATTTATAATGCTATCTAATATTAACAAATCACTGGCAGAAGGAAGAAAGCATTGCTTCCAAATATACTTAAATATTTATGAACTATGCTTAGTTAATCAAGAGAGGGAGAGATTCAGAAACTTTCAGATAAAGAGACAAAAGGAGGTAGAAAGAAAGAGGAGGAAAGGGAGACATGCACAATATCAGGAAAAGAAAAATGTAACAGAATACACAAAGAAGTGGAGAAGAAACAAATTAAGGAAACTTGGTCAATTTCAGGACAAATAAGAACCTAAATGAAAGAAAAATAAACTAAGAGACCCAAGAATAAAACCACAACAACAACTATAATGACAACAGTACTTACACTCTACAGTATGCAAATGAGAACACAGAATATCAAAATAAAAAAAATCAGTTACTTCCCTGTGTTATTTGGATATAAACCTTTTCAGGTGCTGGGTCTCGCAATCTGGTAAATTGTAATCAGCTACTGATCCTGGGGGTTTCTTCTTTGTCCTGGCATTGTTTCAAGCTGGTCCTGGTGCTTCTAGATGGATGGGTTGGCCCAGTAGGGCTTCAGACTGAGATCAGCACGATGCCCAGTAGACCTGGGTCTGGGGAGGTCTCAGGTGGGTCTGGCAAGCACTGGATGGATCTAGGCCTGGGATATCTATCAGCTGTGTTCTCAGAGGTGTGCAAGTGTCCAGGGTCTGGGACGGCTTCTGGGTGAATAAGCTGCAGTATGCAAGGGTCTGCACGGGGATTTGGGGCCCAGGAGAGAGTCCTGGCACGTCTGGTGCAGCAGGAGACATACCTATGCCTGGAATGGCTTCTGGTGAAAGACACATTGCCATTAATCTCTCTCAAAATGCTTCCCCTTGCTTTGAGCTCACTGATTCCAACATTCTCACCACTTCCTGAAGCCCTTCTGGAAGTCATTCTCTCTTCCCCCCATTTTACTGATATGTATAAGCACAAAATTCAAGGTTTACAATGGAGTTGAGCATTTTGTGCACATACATGTCTTGTCAAGGTGACAAGGGCTTTCCCACTCTCCTTTTGTCCCTCCACCTACCCACCCCTCCCTCCCTCCTCACCCTGCCCCCCTCTTTCACTTTGTTTTTCATTTTAAGTTCCATCAGAGTTGTGGTCTGGGACTCTCATATCAGAGAGACCATTCGATGTTTCACCTTCTGCTTCTGACTCACTTCACTAAGCATGATGTTCTCAAGTTTGGAAGGAAGTCCTTATTCTTAAGTGTCTTTAGTAGTGCTGTGGTGGCTGCCTTGATATTCTGAATCAATTTAAAACATTGACCTTTCACTCTCGTTTTCACTTTGAGGAAGAGCCAGAATTCACACAATGACAAATTCAGTGAACGAGGTAGATGAGGACACATCATGACATTTTTATGAACCTGCCTTTTCTTTGGATAGCATTCAGCTGCATTCAACATAACTTCAATTTATTTCTCATAAAGACACTCACAAATGTGGACTTTTAGACCTGCTTCAGAAAATGGCAAGAACATCAAAATAAGCATGTTTGAAGTGAGGGGAAGAGTATTCTATAAGGAATCCATGGCCATGTGTCTTTTATTGTAATGAACCACTTATGAAATTTCTGAAAATTTAATGTAGAAAGGAGATAAATCTGAAAGTGCTCTCGAGTTGGAAATGAAATTTCTAATCATGCCCATTTGTTAAACAACAAAAAAATACAATCAGGGCACCTTCAATGGTGAGAGATAGCAGGGAAAAAAAAGAAAATTACGAATAAATGAAATGGAAAACACATTCAGGTGAGAGAAGCAACCCTCAAAACTAATACATCCTCTGTCTCTCACTCACAGCAAGTGTCCCAGACACTGTGTCTTTCTTGCTGAACTCCTCTGCACAGCTCTCTTTTCCAAGGACTCACTTCCCAGCCCAAATTCCAGAAAGAGAGCTCAGCTGATGTAGATAACGGCCATTGTTCCTCTGAGCACAGCCCTTCCCACCAACGTCAGGGTCAATAGCCAGCTGTGGACAAGCCAGTCACACTTTTTAGGTCAGTTGTCCAGCAGAGGGAACGAGGCATAACCATTCCTACACATAAAATAGGGAGAGCTGCCTCTTTGAACAACTATGCCATCCGAAGGAAGTTAAACTTAGAAAAATATCTTGTTTTCAATATCTACTACAAGATCAAATTCCAACTGATAAAATTACTGCTATTGCTTTTTTTATGAAGTAAAACCTTAAGAGATTCTAACCAACATGGATAGATATGTATTTTTCTAAATGCTACTTTTGTAGTTTGCATGATTTGAATATATTTGCATAATCCAATTAAGCTTTGGGCTTTTAGTCTTTTTTCTGCTAAAGAATACAACTGATTTGTGGGAAATTGCCTTATGTGTTCCTGGTCCCCAGGACTCAAGCTTTATGCAAATGGAAGCTCTTGTGCTATCCACATACAACCGTGCTATGCAGACCTGAAGGAGTTAATATGTCCTTTATAAGAAAAAAAAAAAAGCTGTCTGGTGAAACCCTTTGTGTTCATATTGAATTTTTCTCAAATAGAGTCTTTATCTAATCCTCACCAAAATCCCTCTGACAAAAGTATTTCTCATTTTATGGATGAGGAAATTGTTATAGAAAAGCGACTTACCTACAGTCACCCAGAGAATTAGTAATGTGAGGATTAGCACTCAGCACTGCTAACTCACGACTTTCATTAATATCTATACATAAAATGTGTTTTCTATATCAATTAATCTCAATAGAAACGTTCCTGAAACCAAGCGTGACACTGAGAGAGAGCCAGATCCCTTGATCCTCTCATCGAACCCAAACGACCTCAGATGGAATCGCATTTTTTTTGTTTTGTTGCTTGTTTGACATCGTATATCCTGAAGTCAAAGATCTTTCTAAATATTACACTAAAACTCTATTTCACCATAAAGCTAAATAAAAAGACTCTAAGCTCTGACCACCCTCTACCTCTTTCAGCCCAGATTCCAACTTTTTCCTGAATCTCTCCAACTAAAGAGGGTTGCACTGACTCCGGAACTAATGTCTTTTGCTTTGGTTTTTAAAAATATTGCATGTACATTGCTTAATTTAAAATATGCCATTTTTTCTATCCTTATGAATGACATTTTAGGCCTACTCTTTCAGGTTCCATTTCACGTACCTTGCTGTAATGTTTGCAAACTTCATTCACATATTTGACAATCTGCAAATAAATAGTTTCAAGTGTGGACAAATTTTTAAAATTATTCTAAGTACAGTATGTACTCTAGTAACTATGAATTTAGCCACAAGCTGAATCAAAAATACATTCTTGGGTGCCAGAATATAATCATTAATTATATACGTCTTAAAACTATGTTATTTATTACATTAACTCCAAATGTTCATCTGTTGATTGAAATAATATTTTTATGCATCTAATTTTTATGCAGACTGTTTCTACTACTTCATCAGACATCTAGTAACCAGGTGCTGTTGGTTCTTAATGAAAAGAAATTTATTTCTGGGAACAGAACTCCCTGCGTATTTGATATCTTAGGAATTAGAAATTCAACTAAGTGACCTGATTTGCCAGAGCAATTCTAACTGAGGAAACTATTTTCAAGTCTTCTCTGTTTTGCATCCATCCAAAAACTATCCAGTTCAGTGTCGCTGTAATTCACAACTTCATTCCAAATTAGCTTCTTTTTTTAATCCCTCCTTTTCCAGTATTTTTTAAATGTCATTGAAAAAAATTATAGAAGGTTAATGTTTCCATATCGCTTATTTTCTCACTTGAGGAGCAAAGCAGATGTTTCACACCTGCTCCCGTCTCCACGATGCACCGCTACACGGGGCCAAGCAGGTTGGAAGTGAGCTACACAGGCCCAGTGTGATATGCCTCCAGATTGGAGAGAAATTCAGCCAGGTGCACGGAGGACAAACTCAACAGCACTGCTTCTTACACGTTAGAGAACACTGATTTCAAATTTCACTAGCTGATGTCAACGCACGTTCCACAGCAGAATTTGACCAAATATCCTGATGAGACCTGGAAATTGCTATATAAAATGCAAAGAGCTTCGTTGGCAGAAATACTTAGATTTCTCATGTGGGCAGCTATGGAGAGGGAATCCTGCTGCCACGTGTGAAGTTGGGAAGAAGTACAATGTGTAGCTGATAAAACTTCCCAGACGCCAGAGCAAGGTTTGCCTTATAATTTAAAATCCTGTTTGGCAAGGGCAATGCAAACACTGACCATCTGTTCCCACAAATAACTCCCCCTGTGGATCACAGACACCCACACAGAACTCTAGTTGATGGGAACCCTTTTGTTTTAAGTCCTCTTGAGTTTTTCTTTTAATTGTGGTTCTGCTTTGAATCCAAGAATACATAATAACTGATTTATCACAATCAACAAGTTATTAAGTATTTGCTTTCTGATTAATGGCTTATTCATAAATCAAATGAGACTATAATTAACTATTAATTAGCCTAGACTTTTAATAATAGAAGCAATTTCATTTTGAAAGGGTGTGGAACACCTCTGGATCACCTTTTAAGAATCTGCTTAGAGTTAATTTAATCCAAATATTATGGCGATAAACAAAATTTTTTATTAAAAAGGAAGAAAAGAATTATTACAAGGCAGTCATTGGAAAGCAATGCAAATGTCCCACCTGTGCTGTAGCTTGACCATTCCAGGGGCACAGACAATGAAGGCTTTACTTCTGAAACCTCATAAGAAACAATCATTAAAGACATCCTAAACACTGTCTTACAGATTTGGTTTAATTTATAGTCAGAGGTATTTTTTCCCATTTTTTTGACTCACATTCCATGGTCCATTGTAATGCTAATTTTCTTTTAACGAAGGCTTTTCTATTTTAAAAAAATGTAGACACAATAGATTTTTGTTTGTTTTTACTTCAAACTACTTTGAAGAGCTCATGATAGCCCTAGGTCTTCCCTGTGTTTAAAAAAAAATTCTCAGGATTCCAATCCATAAATGAGGTAGATATTAGTGGCCAAATATGAAGCATTCTGCTATAAAGTGTCTTACACCTAAAAGGAAAGATATATGTCATGTTTATATACCATATATATATATATATATATATATATATATATATATATATATGTAATCATAGCAGTAGAATTTAATGCTCTAATAAATAGATTCACACAACCAAAAAAATGAACAAAGAAATATCAGAGGTAAAGCATATCATGGGAAAAAATGAACTTTATTGATATCTGCAAAGTGTTTCATCCACCAACAACAAAATATATTTTTATCTCAACAGCACATGAAACGTTTTCCAAAATGGATCATATCATAGCCATAAAGTATACTTAAATAAATACAAAGTAATTGAAATAATCTCCTGCATGCTATAAGATCATAGCAGAATTAAAAATAAATCACAGAATCCATACAGACACTTGAACATTAAGTAATACATTATTGAAAAAATCAATTATCACAGAAGAAAAGAGGGAAGGATGACAAAGTTCCAACAACAAGACGACAGTAGAAGCACGACATACCAAATCCTACCAGGCACGTTGAAAGCAGTTCTAAGGAGGAAGTTTATAGCCATGAATGCAAACACCAAAAAAGAAAACCCAAATGAATAACCTAATGATCAAATTCCTAGAATAAATAATCCAAATCCAAAAGCAGAAAGAATGAAATTCTGTGTATCAAAGCAGAAATTAGTGAAATTTACAATCAAAAAGCTGATTCTTTGAAAGGATAGACAAGACTGATAAACTCTTAGCCAAACTTAGAAAAGAAACAAAGGAAAAAAATAGCTCAATATCAATACAATTAAAATGCAAGAGAAGAAACAAGAATGATAACACTGAAATCTAGAGGATTACGTGGAACTATTATGAAACTTCAATTCGAGCAAATCAAAGAACCTAGCAGAAATGGCCAAGTGCCTACACACCAAAATTGAACAAAGAAGTAAAACAAAAAAATTAATAAATAAATAAACCAATGAACAGATCAATGACCAGCAGTGAGAGAGAGGCAGTAATAGAACCCTAGCAATATAGAGAAGTCTGGAGCCCGACCAGTTTCCCTAAGAGTTTTACCAGAGCTCTAGGGAAGACCTGGCACCTATATTTTTGAAACTCTTCTACAAAATTGAAACGGAGACAAAATGCCAAACTCATTTCTGGAAGCAATTTTTAGGCTGATACCAAAACCAATCAAGGACTTAATGAAAATGCTATAGCCACTTTCCTTAATAAACATAGATGGAAAAACCATCAGTAAGATACTTGCAAACAAAAATGAAACAAATTATGAAAAAAGATTATACACCATGACCAAGTTGGCTTCATCCCAGGGATGGAAAGATGGTTCAACATATGTAAATTAATAATGTGATATACACATAAACAGAAACAGGAATAAAAATTACATAATTATTTCACTAGATGTAGAAAAGATTTATTGACAAAAATCTAACATCCATCCATCATCCAGGCTGCCACTTCCTTGGGTAGCAATGTGTATAATACGGCATCACTGCACACACCTGAAAATGATTTATTCTTATTTGGGGGCCTTAGGGCTAGGGAGCAGGTAAAGAGAAATGAAAAAATTAACTCAAATACAAAGAGAATACAGCTTATTCTGTCACACGTCTAGCAACACCACTTCATGCAAGATGACATACTCAAAGGCTGCTTTTCCCTCGGAAAGCTACTGGGCACTGATCAATGCAGAAATGGACCCCAAGTGCCGGGACAGAAAGAGCCTCGGACGCGCAGAGCCAGGTCCACAGTGTTCAGGAGTATGACTACGCTAAGGGGTATTTGATAGCCTATGTAAATTGGGGACCTTGGGGCTTTGCACTTAAGCATAACAAAAATAAATATGTATGGCACCATGTTTTCTATGTTCTACCCAAAATACTATAATTCCAAAATAAAAATAGACTGGCTTTAAAAATTCCAAAGATTTAATCATTTTATTCATACACTTTTTAATGAAATACTTGATTGACTCAATTTTATGACAAACAAATTTCTGAAAAGTTTAGTATATTGAAAGATTTTGAGGGAATCATTGACGTTTTCATATCAAGGGCCTTTAGGGTGAAAACTTTAATGAAGTGATCACTCCTTGATTTATGATTCTTGCAAATCCAAATTTTCAATATTGAGTTTGATTGGTTTTTAAAATACAATGCATAGAGAGATGATGTAGGCCTTAGTTTCAGTTTTCTAGGTATAGTGCATCCAATTAAAAACAAATTAGAAACTTGGATAATGAATAACCATGAAATTGTTTATTTCAGTTTCTATATTTTCTTTTAATATTAAGTAATTTAGTTCATTAAAATTTTCTCTGCAATCCAAATATTTACCAGTGAGTTGATTATTCTCTGGGAGAATTCGAGTTTAAAATGTATTTGTTGGAAATTATATTTGCAGTTTTGACATGAAAAATTTAATTTCTGAATTGAAAATAAAGCTAGCATGTACTGGTTTGTGTTGCTTCTTTAGAAAGGATGTCAACACTGAAGCTGATCTAATCAAAAGCAAAGATCTTATTTTTGAAAGTGTAAAACCTGAATTCTAAAATAATGTCACTAGCATCATTTCTGCCTGTTTTACTTCGCTAAAGTTTATGATGCACCAGTTCTGCCCATAAATTACAAAGACTTCAGCAAATCCAGAAAGACCTTTGGGATAGTGAATAGTTATTTTCAGTTCTGCTAATGTCAGAGACACATACCATGAGACCTTTTTTCATTACAGAATACACGAATTTTACATGCATTTTTCACTGGCCTGAAAGTGACTACAGACTATGACCTCCAGTGTAAGGTCCTGCATTGGTCAGCAGGAATGCCTGGACAGGGAGACAAGCAGCCCTCTCCACAGCTTGTGTTGTCAAATGTAACTGTCGAGAACGGCACGTGCTCTTCAGTCTTCATGTTTTTTCTTTGCCACAGGTAAGAACTCCAAGAAAAATTCCATCAAAGACCTGCCTGCACTGCCTGCCCCTCAAAATCCCATGGAACGAAACAGACCTGTATCAGAACACAAGGTAATGGGAACTGAGGAAGACGTTTCAATCAGGTAAGAAAAGAAGAAAACATAAAAGATGTTGGAGCAATTGCCTGGCCTACACATATATACACGCACACTCGCACGCGCACACACACACACAAAATCAAGCAAGAGAAATACTGTTACATAACGCCAGGGAACTAGTCCGGAACTAAATAGTTATTTCTGTTCAGGTCTTTGCACCTTACTAGCCAGGCACGGACACTTAGCCAGAACTCTAGCCAGCCACTGGGCTACAGGCCAAATCACACCCACAGTAGATTGCAGTCAGCAGTCTGAGTCACTGTATCATCGTGTGAACAGCCCACATATTTACTGGGCATGAATTTTAAAAAGAACTGAAAAGAAATGTCCAATTCACAAGGAAATGGCAATTTCAATTCTATGAATATTTTATTGTTCCAGAAGATTTCCTTTCAGCTATTGGAGAAAGTGTGGCATTATGACCAAAGATAATTGGGGAAGCAGACAATTTTTATGTCACTGAAGGAATGCAGTTTTATAAACACTTCCCATAAAATCACTGGGAATATTACATAAGAGATGTCAAATTAAAATTAAAGCAGAAATTAAAAGTGTCTACACTTCCATTTCATCCCTCCACACCCCCATCCTCTTCCTCCTCCACTGTCTGCAACTACTCTATCTGTTAAACCACCTTCTAACCAAAATTACAATGATTTTCTAGGTAGGGCTAAAAGTACTGTTAATTGAACAGAAAGAGAAAGTTTGCATTCAATAAATACAAAATTATTTATACAGGAGAAAAAATAACATAACCTCACCCTCACACCTAACGCGCGCGCGCGCACACACACACACACACACACACACACACGATGCTATTTGACAAAAATAAAAACCGACACTTCAGTTAGGCAGAGACAACGTTTAATTTCTGAGGTGAGGGCTAGAATCTTGCAACAGTATAAGTAATTATTTATGTTACTTGTATAATTGTTGGTGTTTACAAAGTGGTTTGCTCTCCTATTAGTGGGTCATCATTATCTTCAGTCTCCAGATAAGCAACCAAGGCGCAGAGAGGTTAATTACTTTGCCTGCCTGGCGTAATAGGGCCCACTCAGATAAGATTAGGCTGCAGAAGACTTCAATTCCTAAGTGGAACTTTTTTTCTCCCTCCCACCAAAACAACCCTCTTTAATCAACAGCTTAACCTTCTGCACTAATCTCTCTTGCTAACATTTATTTTAAGGCATTTAAGTTTTGCGGTAAGCTTTGGTAATAGGTTTTTTTGCGGTAAGCTTTGGTAATAGGTTTTCAAGGAATGAATCCATAGCTAATATTTTGGGGGCTATATTTCTCTTAACTCATGTTCCTTCCTGATCACAGTCCTTTTACTCTTTTGAGATGTAGAAGAGAAAAGCTTTCAGCTGCCCAGAAGGTAAATCAATCAATAGTGTTCAAAACATGAAACTCCCTGGCAGGTCCACTGAGGCCTGCCTCCTACCTGTTATTACCATGTCCTCTGCCAGCACAACTCCTACCCTGCTTGCCTAACTCTACCTAACACCACCTATCCTATTTCACTCCCATTCTCACCACTTCTCTTCTGCCCCAGGCTTTTGAACATATTATTTTCTCTGTATGCTCAATTCTTTTCTCCACTGATGGTCATGATTAGCTGCTATTCACTCATCAAATATCAATCTAACCATTCATTGCTCCTTCAGCACACCTTTCTCAACTTTCTTAGTTTAGGCCACAGGCCCCACGTGAAGCTCATCCAATTCTGAAGATTACCTGACATAAGTCCCTTAGTCTCACCTTCCAACCATATCTCATTATGACTGAGGCTATTGGTGCCTGTTTTGGTAATAATTAGTACAGCCAGTACCCCCTCAGCATCTGGCACATGGTAAACATTCAACAAATATCCATTAAATAAATAGATGAATCTAAGCACACTAGATTTATTTCTCAAAAACTTGTAGATTTTCAAAATTATACAAGTTTTTTCAAAAGGAGAAAGCCAGATTCACGTATCATCCAAGACTTGTCACTCCTTCACAGAATCCTCGGTAAGAGCAATCACACCTAGGAGCATATTGCAGAGATCACGGGGAAACAAGCTGAGACTCTCAAGTCTCAAGGTCTTATTCCTCTGCTTACCTGGTTTTCACACATCCTTATGCAAAGTGGGTAAACCTGTTCAAATCCAAGTCTTCCCTGATGACTTCCTGACGCGTCTTTCTGCAACACAGCAGAAACGTACTGATGGGTTGAGTAGGCCCGCGTAAGCTGCCACCCTCACCTTCTATTGAGAATTTGATTCGTTGCAAGCACTGAGATTAGACATGTAAGTAATTATTTAGGATCTCAATTTTTTTAGTTTGGGAAAAGTTTATAAATAAATAAAATTCAAAAGGAAGTGTCTTATTTAGAGTACATTTACCTTCTGCTGAATAAGGGTTAGTGCGTCTGAGCTTATCAGGGGGTTCAGAGGAGAATGCATGCTATGGATTTTGCTGTCTTTGAGAATTGCAGGGTGATATTACTGATTTTGTCTTCATGGTTTTTCTCTTGATTTGGTTTATTTTCTCATGGTACTGGGGACTGGACCCAGGATTTTGCCTTTGCACTGAACAACATCCCCAAATTTTCATTTAGTTCTTTGTTAATTTGTCTTATTTTGAGCCATGGTGCTGTTGATCACTATGTAGCACGGATGAGGCTCAAACTTGCAGGCTTCCAACCTTAGCCTCTCAGAGTTCTAGGATTACAGTTATACATATCACACTTTTAGTTTTTAATATGCTCAGAAAATGGACAGCAGTGAACTACATGAACAAGATAAGCATAGAGATCGCCATCTTTATCATTCAGGACTTCTTAGAAAAATAGAACCAACAAGATGTATAAACATATAGAAAGAAATGACTTAGTATAAACTGGCTCATAAGATTATAAAGATTGAGAAGTCCCAAGACCATAGTCAGCAAGCTGGAGCCCCAGGAGAACCAAAGGTAGAATTTCCGCCTATCTCTGAGCCAGAAGGCCTGATGGTGTAGGTTCCCATCCTAACACGGCCAAACATAAGACTCAAAAAGAGCCGCTGTTTTAACTTACTATCTCAGACAAGAAAACACCAATGCCCAGACTCAAAAAGTCAAGCGGAACCAGCCTTCTCTTAGTCTCAGGAGGACCAGGCTTCAAGTTTTATACAAACATTCATTCAACTGAATGGATGAGCACCTTAAGGAAAGCAATCTTCTTTACTCATTATGATTCAGATAGTAATTTCATCCAGAACTCTTTCAAAAACACACCCAGAATATTTGCCCAAATTGTAGAGTGTACCATGATCCTGTCAAGTTGACATATAGTGTTAATCATTCACACATCTTCCTTACACACAAAAATGAACTGAAAACACCCTGATTCTTTCTGGTGCTAAAATACAAAGTCGTCTCATCATTTCACACTATCCCTGCTTCCCTGAGCTCGCACTTCCTGAAAGCTCTTTAATAGAGAACCTCTGCACTCTGGAGCACAGAATGACACAAAACAGAAATCTGTCAGCTATTTACAAAACTGAGCACAACGTTGCTATTTATATGCCCTTGTCTCAGATACTGTTCTGTGAGAATAAGAGAATATGGTTATGTATTGAAATATATTGTATCTACTGTGCTATTTATATAAACACAAAAAGAAATGGGTATAACTTATCTTGTTATAAAGCTGTGATTTTCATAAAACAAGATCACATCTGTGTTTTCTTTAATCCAACCCAAACCTCAATAAGATTCTAAATACAGCCTAAAATTAATTTCCTACCCACTGTAATAATACTTATCTCAAATACATGTCTTCTGCAGAGGAGATTACTTACAAGATATCTCGGTATTACATGCCTATGATTCTGAATGGAATCTGTTTATGTGAAAGTAGATTTCTTTGGTTCCTTCTCTTTTTTAATCCTTTCACAACATTTTCTCAATTGCCCATGGGAGGAAAGAAATTCTCTGTAAATCTTCCCCCTAGAAAGGCAACCAATTTGTTATCTCATCAGCTGACTCATTCAGCTTCTGAAAGACACGGCTTCACCTCCAGAAAGACCCACTGATGCCATTTGTCCATTACGGAGACAAACAGTCTGTTTCCGGCATTCTCTCCCAGCACATCTTTTTTCTTAATATAAAAAAAACATGTATTTTGAAGGACACTAATGAACAGTAAGCAAAAGAAGAGGTGTTTTGTCTGGAAATGCCAAATGGCTGCATCTGGGAAAAGAGAGAGAGTTGGATGGCTGACAGGTTAAGTGGGTGAGTGATGAACAAGGAAGAAAGTGAGACACCGGTGCCTGTGACTGGGGCACTAGGCACGACTGGCGTTACCGTAGGATCTATGGCTTCTCGTCTCCACTGCTCCCCGTATTGCCGAGAAGGAAGGTTATTCCTGCGTACTTCTTTGCTCATAATAGCAATCAGTCTCTATTTGGGTGGTTTTAAAATAGGCAATCAATTCGCAGCAGGAACCCTGAGAGCAGAATAGAATTCAGAATCTTATCAGCAGTCATAAACACTGATGTTTATTGTCTTGTAGCGAGAAAAAGCAAGAAACACCACAGGAAAGGTACTTTAAAATCCATATGTGCCTCTATCTTTGAAATAGAAAAGGAATGTTGGCTCTTGGGTTTGCAAAAATAAAATGTAATTTATACTTCAATAATTTGCAAGTTTGCAAAAATAATAGCTATACATTTGCAGTGCTTAGTTAGGAAAATATTGCTGATTACAAATGGAAACTTTAATTTAGGGGGTCCCTGTAATAGTTTGCAAATATCCTCCCCACAAAATTGGCAAATGTATAGCTATTATTTATTGCAAAATGTTGTGAAAGGGTGCCTCCATAAAACCAGGACCCCTGCAGGGAATCCCATCGGGAGGTAAACCATCCCCCAGGAAGAGATGGGGGCAGTAAGACTTGTCTTTGTTCTGACCAAGCTAGGGGAAAAAGGGAATTTGAGAAGGAAGAAGGGAGAGAAGAAATTAGAGGGGCTGGAGGAATGGCACAGTGGTTAAATCACTTGCCTAGCAAGCCCAAGGCCCTGAGTTTGATTCCTCAGCAGTACATAAAGCCAGGTAAATTCAAGACCAGCCTGGGCTATAGAATGTGACAGAAGAAGAAGAAGAAGAAGAAGAAGAAGAAGAAGAAGAAGAAGAAGAAATGAGAATAATGGCGCAAGGTAAAATGAGAGAAAAAGAAAGGAAACCATAGAAAGCGAAAGGAAAACAAGAAAAAGAAAACAAAGGAAGAAAAATCACTCCCCAAGGAACTTGTACCTATGAATCAACCCTCCAATAGATTTACAACCAGAATTCCTAGGACATTCATGTCTTTAAAAAATTCAGTCTAAAGAAAAATACTTTAAATGGTTCAAGTGGGCTTTCCTGACATCCACCAAATCCCTAGAATACAACAAACTCTGAAGCCAAATGTGATGTATCCCCGCAGGTGAATCTCCAAAGAGCATGAGAACATAAAAAAATAATAATCAATAAATAAATACTGAGCACATAAAGAAATAAAACAACAGAAATAATAAACTACCAAATCTGATGCTCACTATATAAAAGTGGGGAAACTATCAGAAACAGGATATACAATGAATACATTTAAAGAAATATAATTGAAGATTGAAAATAGACATAAAATTTAAACCTGATGAGACATTTTTGCAAAAGAACTAGGTGAATTTTCTGGAAATGAAAATACATTTCCAGAGGTGTTTAAATAATTAAGGTGGATTTAAATAATAAATGTTAAAGTAACTAGATAGCTACATTAAAAATAAAACTTGATTTGTCTGTGAATACGTAAAATCTGTGAAGTTAGAGTCAGTGAATTAGACACCTGATTGGAAGGCTACAATCAGTTAACGGAATGACACACCTGAAGGATTACCCAGAATCCTAC
Source organism: Ctenodactylus gundi (assembly GCA_004027205.1). Taxonomy (NCBI): domain Eukaryota; kingdom Metazoa; phylum Chordata; class Mammalia; order Rodentia; family Ctenodactylidae; genus Ctenodactylus; species Ctenodactylus gundi. The sequence goes on along the minus strand of PVKB01000734.1, from coordinate 127,128 downwards.
TAGAGAAATAAACATGGAGAAGAGAGAGAGAGAAAGGCTACAAAGCACGGTGGGTGGTGTGAAAAGGTAGGATGTACCCATAATCAGAATTCCAGGAGGAGATTGACCTGAATGTAACGATAGAGAATCAAAATCTAAAGAAAGAATTCAATTGATGAAAGAGAATAATTACTAGATTGTTTAAAATTAATATAATTCAGCATAAATAAATTTACTCTAAATCCATTCTGATGAAAAAAGTACAAAAACAATTTTAACTAGCTAGAGAGAAAACACGGACTATCTGAAAAAGAACTAAGCTAATGTCTGACTCTCAAGAGGAACAGTGCAGAACTATAGCCAGTAGAACCACAGGATCGAGTTTCTAAGATTAGTTACCTAGGTGGACTACAGAATGAGAACCTAGCTCAAAACAAACAAACAAACAAAAAAAGAGTTACCTAGAATTCTACAGGGGCTCTTTGAAATTACAAATGTGTTATGCTGTACCCCAGCAATACTGGCTGCTGCAATGGTCTGTACTCAGTGAGAGACGTGAGTATATCTTAAAATCTTTTTAAAGATGAAGGATGGAGAACAATTTCTCTAAAACATAAAGTAGACTCCAGCAAATTTATTTTAAAGATTTAATGTCATATTTAATATACTTTCTAAACAGTGTGCCATAAAGTTAAAAGGTTTTTTTGGAGGGGAGGTATTGTTGTTTTGTTTTGTTTTGTTTTGTTTTGTTTTGAGACAAGGTCTCACTCTACAGTTCCTTCCAGGATAATCCTGAACTCACTATGTAGCCCCAGCTGGCCTCACACGAACTCATGGCAATCCTCCTGGCTTGGAAGTCATTTTTTAAAAACAAATTTTCAAAAGATCTCACATAATTAAAATTTAAAATAATCTTAAGAAAATCTGAGGTCAAAAAAAGTCTGTAAGGGAAGAACCAATAAAATACTGCACACCAAGCTGGAGGGATTTTTTTTTTTTTTTTTTGAAACAGGAGTGTAGCCCAGGCTTCTTCTGAACTCTCTATGTGACCCAGACTAGCCTTGAACTCAAGGCAATCCTCCTGCCTCAGCCTCCAAGTGCTAGGATTATAGATGTGTGCCACCACATCCAGCTTACGTGGTGCTGGGGAATCAACTCAGGGACTTGTGCTTGCAAGGCAAGCGCTTTAACTGCTGTGCTGTTCCTCCAGCCCTAAGGAATAATTTTGAAAAGAACTATCAGATATTTGTTTTTACTTTTCTATTTATTTTCTCCTTTTGCTTCCTTTTTTATTTTAAAATATAAAAAATAAAAATATAAAATATATAAAATAAATTGATCTTAAGCACAAGGTGACCATATAATTCATTTGGAGGAATGAACACACAAATAATAACCTTTAAAAACAATAAAAATAAAAATAATGATGTAGTTTTAGTCCTACCAGGTATTAAGGCCTACTTAATCCTCTCTACTTAAAAAGGATAATATTTAGCACTTAAAAACCAATAGAATAAAAATAGATCTAAATAGATCTATTATGAAGCTGGCATCTAGAATCAATAGCAATAAGATGGGCTTAACTAATTAGTGTTAAAGTAAGTAAATGGCCACATGGAAAAAATAAAACTAGATTTTTCCTTCATGATACAAACCAATAAGCCAGAAATTTAAATATACGATAATGAATCTTTCAAGTACTAGGAAAATCTTAGAAATTAATACTAAATGCTAACATCGATAATTCGGGAGGAATAGCAGAAATGCTTGATAAATTTTACTGCATAAAAGAAAACAAACAAAAATGTTGATATCACCAACACAATTATAAGCAAAAAAGAATCAGTAAAATATTCAGATATGAAAACTCACATTACTACTGACTTTGGGTACTGGTCACTTTATTTTTGAGACTGATATTATATTCAAATAGTTTTTACATTAACACACTCCAATACGGTTAATGACTTAATCAATTTAGTATCCTTGTGATATGTTAATATCACCATCTCATTTTCCTTTTTCCAAAATTGAGTATCATAAAATAGAGTTTTTAATTAATACTCTAGAGTATATCAATATATTATGTAATGCCAGGGGCTAAAACATGATCCTAGTGGCCAGTATCATGCAGTCTGAAGATCTATAATGAGAAAAGCAATTTTATTAGTAGTACAAATATAAAAATATATTACATATAATATGCTATGTATAACTATGCATTTTGCCATTTTGGTTGTGCATTACCTCCTAATGCTTCCATCTGTGCTCTGTGCTCTTAGAAGTCGCTAGTAATGCTGCCAGAAATTAGATGCAATGTACAAGATAGAGCAGATTAATATCAAAAACAACAAGAGTGCTTTACCAGTAGGTGGTTGGACATGAGTCAGTAGATAGGAGACAACATTTTATGAATAAGTGTAGTGGGCCCGAGAGAGGGACCAGCCTGTAGACACAGTTTGCGGTCCTGCGTAAACGGCTTCACTCTAGTGACAAGACAGCCCTGTCACCTGTTGCCATAGAAAACCAGAGGAGACAGAATTTCTGTGTCTGTTTGCTTTTTTTTTGGCACAGAAAGAAGAAAATTGAACAATATTTATATTGTCATGTGGCACTTAAATTACGACTTTCAAAAGATGAGTCTTCTTTTGCATCTAGAAAAGTGAGAGAAGCCATATTATTGGCTGATGTTGAGTATAATTTTTTGAAATTTTCAGAGAAAGATTTCGAGGTTATACTCATGAACAAAGCCTGAGGGTAGGAAAACAGAGGAAGCCTGCTGATAAGGTTGGAGGGAAGAGGGGGACACTGAGAAGAGCGTGAGTGGGACAGCGGTTGCTCCTTTCACGAAGACCCACCCTACCTGAGAGTTGCCACATGCAAAGGAAAGTCAGTGATGTATACCAGCTGATTCTTTTGTGTTTTTTATCTAGAAGCTCAGATTTTGAAATTCTATGAAAACAAATTGATGTTCCTTCAAACTGTAGGCCAGACAAAACGTAATTGGAGGTCACTAGTTTACCATCTCTGCCTTCAAAGAATACATAAGTTCTAAAGAATTTCACTGCTAAAAAAGATAATTCCTTATACACTTAAAAATATGGTCTATAAGAAAAGTTTTATTAACGCTATTTCCCAATATAAAGTATATTACATTCAAAACCATAAAAAGAATGATTTGTGTGTTTTAATTAACTTTATTGCATTCATTTTCAGCTTATTCTTATTGTTACTCTTAGTGGTTTTTTTCCCATTTTATTGATATGTACAAGCGCAAAATTTAAGGTTTACAATGAAGCTAAGCATTTTGTGCACACACATATCTTGTCAAGGTGACAAGGACTTTCCCTCTCTTCTTTTGTCCCTCCCCCTACCCACTCCTCCCTCCCTCCTCTCCCACCCTATCCTCCTGGTTGACTTTGTTTTTCGTTTTAAGTTCCATGAGATAGCTGTGATCTGGGTTTCTCATATCAGAGAGACCATTCGATGTTTCACCTTCTGCTTATGACTCACATCACTATGCATTATGTTCTCAAGTTTCTTCCATTTACCCTCAGTGTTATTTCTACACAATGGAATACTACGCATCTACTCTTAGTGTTTTTGAGTTAGATTGTAATTGGGGAAATATTTATATTTTGATATGTTTGTCTAAGACTAGTGGGCAGAATTGCATGATAATAGCATGTTTCATAACCAACTTTTTTAGTGCATTCCTATTAGTACATATTATGAATCAATAGCCAGAGACTATAGAAGAGATTTGGTTGATTTTATTTGAAAGTTAGTTGCTAGATGGAGGCTGGACTATCTGTTCAAAATGAGAGAAATGGAAGCTCTCCATCATGAAAGAATAAATGGGTGACTCAGTGTATATCTTAACATCTTCGTCCTCCCTGGAGGAGTGAGGTGACGGGGCTGCCTAGCGCTAGCTTTACCAGGAAATAAAAGCAGAAACAAGGAGGGCGTGAAGACATCTTTCCTACCTGATGACAGTAGCAGACAAAGATAACCAGTGTGGGGTAATTTCTGCCACAGGAAATGGAAAAATTAGTATTGTGATTTACAGCACATAGATTTTTCAAAAGGCAGCAAAACAAAATGTCAAGAGATAAGCTGAGGGAAGCAACTCACAGCAAATCAGAGTTTGGCCAATACATCTCAAACATGTAGCACGGAGTCTGGCACTTAATACGTGTAGATGAAGGTACCCCCATTAATTTTTTTAAAAAAAGTGTCAAGTGTCCTTTCCTCTAGAAGACCCCTGCAGCGGGACTTGCGAAGTGAAAGCATACACATATTTCATAGTGTCTCATATTAATTTTATGCATACAGTTTTAGGTTTAAAATTATTCTCATTTTAAGTATAGGAGTGTTTTCAAATGAGGCTGTTTCACTATCCATGAAATGTCTTTGCTGTTCTTTCTTTATTTGGAAGGTAATGTTTTTATTCATTCGTGCAATATACCAACATCCATAGTAACTGGATCGTTACTTATATAATGTGGCAGACATAAAACTGAGAGCTTAAATGTCTTGTAAGTCTATACCAATAAAAGTTCACCCTAATTCTGCTGAGGTAGTATGAGTCTAGCAACTAGTTTATGAGCCAACAATCAACTAGGTAAATTGCTTCCACCTGACCTAATGATTCATTTCAATGCAATCCTTCACATATAACTGCTCCCCGGTGCCCTGATTTGAGCAGCCAAATCACAGAAAGGCCAATTAGGATTCAGCCAAGCACACGTTATTGTAAGACATTAACAGACGATAGAGTAACAACTCTGCTATTCTGGCCTACAGAAAAAAAATCGGCAAGGGGCAAGTGAACAAAACGGCAATCAGAAGAAGAATTCCCCATGCGTGCCCACCTGATGCCACCCGTATCTACGTTGGTATCCATTTCATCAGCTTTTATTCTACTACACTGAGAGCCAAGTACACGGTGTCGAAGGCCGGCCCCTCCATGGATGTGCCAAATTCTTGCTATGCACAGATTGACTCTGGCATATTTTCCCATCTCTCTTACAACATCTAATTCCTCTGCACTCCGTTTAAGCATTTCCATAAGCACATAAACATGTTAGTCTACTTTCCAATCTATTATACATAGCAATAGCAAGCAAATGTCCCACGGTTCCGTGCAAGTGTCCAGTTACTGGTCTTTCTCTTTCCCTTGTTACAGAAATGGGCTGAAACCAGATACCAATGTCCGCATTTTCTACACCCCTCTTCCCATGTTCTCTGGAACCTGTTCCAACCGCGAGCTGATCCCTTCATTCAGCATTTTATGAAAGACTTTATTGGATTTTGTCTCCTTTTACCAAAGTCACCAATGTACTTCACAATGTCAGCGTCACCGGCAAACCCCTGGTTCTGCTTCCTCTTTTCAGCACCTACTCAGATCTAGTTCCTCATTCTTTCTTTGAAATACTCTCCCCATTCAGCTCCCCTCATGCCGTCCCATGTGATGTCCTGTCTTATGGCTGCTCTTCCTCACTGCTCACTGATGGCTCTGGATTACCTCCCCAACTTCCTAAACCTTAAAGGACCAAGCACGATCCTCATCCCTCTTTATTCTCTCTAACTTCTCTGGCTAGATTATTTTATCTATTTCCGTGGCTGAAAGCAACATTAATACCTTAAGATTCCCAAATTCACATTTTCAGTCTGAATCTCGTCCCAGCACCTCAGATAGCATTACTGATTACCTATGAAATATCTTCATTTTAATATCTCTTAGACATATCAAATGTACCTGTCCAAAACCAAGTCTGTCTCCACTTTCCTACCCTGCCATCTCAGTACAAGGCACCTTATCAGCTTCTTTGATCACACCCAAAATTCACCCTAGTCATTTTCTCATACTCTACAGCCAAGCCAATAGTGAACTCAGTTGTGATTGCTTTGTGATTGATCCAGAATCTTATCATATGCTCTTAACCTTAGCATGGTTAATTCCCTCATCTCTCATGTGCCCCATAGCTAGTGCTATGACCTTCTAATTGATCACCTGCCTTTCATTCTTTTCTATCCTGTGATCTGGGTACCCTGAGTGTTCCTGTTGACATAAAAAATCATTCCTGTCTTCTCCAGATTCTCTAGTGCAAGGGTCCACAACCCCAGGGCCACAGTCTGGTCCCTGATGCAAGGACCATGCTGCCTGGACATATGAGTGCTGAGCAAGAAGTGAGCAGGGAGAAAAGCTCCACTTTCTGTCACAGTCACTGGGATCTGGCTCTAAGGCTCTGCTGATCTGGCCAAGCTCCCCTCCTGCTGCTACTCCCTATTTCAAAACAACCCTCCAACAATCTCCTGCATAACAAGTACGCCCTCCCTCCTCCAGAGGGCGATCTTTGACTAAACCCGTCCTGCATCCAAAATGTAGGCCACTACGCTAGAGCCTTTTCATGTCTTGCTGAGTAAAAGTTTAAGTTTTCATGATGATTCACCAATATTTTAGACCTCCAAACTTTCAACTCCCAGTCTGACCCAATCATCTAGGATCAATTTCTTCCCCTAGATAGCTACCCAGCTCTCTCTGTTATTCCTTCAAATGTCTGTTCAAATGCCCTCCTATTGGTCTAGCCTTCTCTGGCCTCTGTAAGAAGTAACAGTTGCTTTCATCTCCCTCTTCCTTGCCCTGATTTTCTTTTCATCGTACCATTTATCATCACCTGATTTAGTCTGCATTTTTGAATGTCTGTATTTTTGTCTCTCTCCACTAGAAAATAGAGTATCAGAGGATAGAGCTTTAGTATATTTACTCCTGTATTCTCAAATCCCAAGACTCCTTGGGACATAGGAAGACAGACTGAAAAGGTGAATGAATGAGCTCTCCAAATTATATAATTTTTAGAGTAAAGATAGTATCTTTCTCTAAATTCATGATCATTTTACATTCTTACATTTAAAATGCTGCCAAGTTGCTTTTTTAAGTAAATCAGCCCATATCCCCTAAATATTTGATGAAGCTTCACATCTGATTTCATAACATAGCAAATACCATTTTTTTCCAATGGCTCATAGCAAATTCACAATTTAAGGTACTTTCAAGCTATTTGGGGTCAAGAATAAAATTGAGCTCTCATGCTTTAACTGGTTTCACAAGCACAAGAAGTAGAAGTCATGCATTCAATTTCCTCTCTACAGTTGTTGGTTTCAACTGCAGCTACTCTAATGACGCATGTGATAACCAGATTTGGAGAAAGCACTGTAATCAGGTAGTGATTATACTATGTGCTCACCTCCAGACTCTAGGACATGATTTAAGATTCCAGAGAAAGGAAAATGATGGTTAAGTGTGGACTTCAGTAGGCCTGAGTTCACATTGCAAAAGCACCAGACTGTGGGACACAGTAGGCCTTCTATTCAGGGAAAAGCTAATTGCAGAAAGGTTTGCTTCCCCCCGCATTAAGATACCGATGGTGGTCACCTAAAAGAGACTTCTCCTCTGTCGCACTTTCCCCTACTTGGAGCTCAATGCCGTGTTTGCCTCACACTAATGAGCAACGCATTTACTCACATGCTTTTAAAATTAGAAGCAGAGGGTATTCTTTAAAGTAATGACTGTTTTGCTTAAACCACACCAACATGTGTTTTGAAAAAGGAACTGCAGCATATGGTTCATGTACACTCAACCAGGCCTTCTTCAGACATTAACCTAAGGGAAGAGGGGCTCTATCCCTGACTGCCCGGAAGTAGGGCAATCTTCACTCAGGCATCAGTCTGTTCTTGTTTGGCTTCAGTGAGACTTGAAAAAAGAACTTCAATTGGTCCTTCAAAAGATAATTTTTTAATAGTCACTATTAACCACAATACAAAGAACTGTGTTTTATTTATTAATGAGTAATTTATAGAGGCTACTACAATTAAATTGCCAAACTTGGCTCATCATCAGTGTGGGGCCTCATTTATAAAAGTTATAAAACTAACAAGTCTTTATCATCTCTGACTTGCTGAAGATATAACCGGGTATAACTACAATAGTAACAAAACTTTTTCTCTTTTTTATTCCAACCAGCACCTGGTTGTGTGTCACCCCCCTCTTTCCTTTTTGTCTCTCCCTATGATCCACATGATTTGGACCAGCCCCATGCGTGGAGGTAAATACAGATCTGACCAGCCTGTCAATTTGCCATCTTACTGCTCAAGCGAGGCCAATGCCTCAGGCACCATATATGAGCCATCTGTAGCGCCATTCCCCAAGGTTGCAGTTGATGACCCAGCTCATTTCCAAACCCTCATTGTCCGATCAGCTATATCCTTGACATCCAGCGTGCCCTTGGCATTCAGCATTGGCACCTTTTTTGATCGACATCTCTTCTGTTTGTGACCAGAAGATGTTTTCTACTTTTAATGATTCACATAATTAGACTGGGCTCAGTCAGGCGGTCCGTCATAATCTTCCCATCTGAACCTCTGTAACCCCTAGATTCCTTCTCTTTGGAATATAACATGTTCCCGAGTTCCAGAGATCAGAACATCAGTATTTGAGGAAGTGACAATTCTGCCAGCCTCTTTCATTTTCCTCATGCCTGAAATTTATTTGCTCTGAAGAATTTAGTTTACAGATCCATAGTATAATAGGGGCTAAAAAAATAAAAACAGAGTAAAAGACTGAACAAAACCAAACAAAGCAAAAAAAAAAAAAAACCCTTTCCAAAATCATAGGTTTAATTGGCCAGAAAAGAAAGCTACCTACTCACAATAGAAATACATATGAGAATTCTACTCAAAGTGAAATATTGGCAAAGGACTTCAGCAGATAATGAGGAATCCTAGATAATTCCCTTTTTCCAAGATGCTTTTGGGGAACTGCAGGGAGGGGTTTATTGCCTGTGGACAAAATTAAATGCTTGGATACGATCTAGTTTACACTAATTTCAATTTTAATTCTTAGCTCCAGTTTGCCCTTGACTGCAGCTGCCATTACCACAGTCTAGTCATGAGTCGTTAGTGGCCTCTCAGCAAAGAAGATCTACTACTTCCTGGCCATTTGTTCATACATATAACTATTTTTAAAAAACAATGGTTTGAAAAATGGTAGTCTTTAAAATTCCTAGTGCGTTTTTCTATTGTAACAATATTTTAAAATTACAAAGTCAAGACAATCCTACTAAATCCTAGATTATAATTTTCTAATGAACAGTAGATTGGTAAGAAATTGTGTTCTGAGTCCCACCTTGGAACACTTCACCTTACAGGGCCTCTGACATGAGATCCCTGCCTCAATTTCTGTCACTGAGAGAGGGTCAGTCGGCTACAGGGAGCCCTCAAGTCCTAGATATGCATTTTCCCCCAACCCTCAAGCCCAGGCTGAAACTCCTTACGGCTGATGCCTTCGGAAAAGTGGCAAAAACTACAAAGCCTTCAGGAGTATGGAGCCACGTGAGGCAAGCTTTCCTTCCAAGCTTCCTTAAGTGAACCTAGACTCAAAGAATCCATATTTTTCTCTTCTTGTCTTTTCCATCTTCAATTTCTGATGAAGTTCCATCTCATTTGTAGCTAAGTATTCGCCATCCTTGATTAGCAGACTAGGGAAACAGAGCCTCAGGAATGCGCCCTGCTCTCAGTCCCTACCACAAGCACAATCCTTTAACAATTTGCAGGAAAATATTGATTATTGGAACCAATAAGAATTTTAATTTTGTGGTAGATATTCTTATGTATCTGCTCCTAAATTTTTGAGACATCCAAATGCAAAGTTAACATGGCTCATAAACCCGCCACTCAGGTGCAGCATCAGAGCTATTCATTCTTTGTTGAAAAATACAAATGAATGAACGAACACACTCACAGTTTAGGATTCAGAAAAGGCTTCGCTTGGTTTTATAAGCTCCCTAGTGGTAGCTAATAGTCTCCCCAGAGCTGGATCCTACTGTTCACTGGGCTACGGAACCAATCATGGTTCCGGAAAGGAGGCACAGCAGCGATGAGTCACAAGGAAGCGCCAGGTACTCTCAGAACTGCTTCGAACAGAGGTGAGTTTCAGTTATAACCATGCGCTACCACTGCCCCCTAGTGGCCGTCCCAGGCCCCGTGCAGCAGCACACGCAATCCCAGCAACTGGAAGCAGAGACCAGATGAAAGGAAAACAATGACTAAGAGGCAGAAGGAAATGATTTAGAAAAGAATTAAATCGCGTGCCCTCTGTGACTCCTTATTCTGAGAAAAAAAATAAATTACCACCAAGCTCTTGTTTGCTTTTTTCTCCTCCCCATCCCCACCTCTTTTTACCAACACAACGCATTCAGCCTTGTTTTTTCATCCTGATCATGCCTGTAAGTGGAAGGAAACAGATCCTCCAAATAAAGCTGTAAAGAAACATAATATATTATTTATAACTATTTAGACATAGGTGAAGAGACAGTCTTCTTTGGAATAGGAATCTAATAGAAAAACAACAAGCACTTTAAGGGAAAATAGAGGTGACGTCTCCAATCACAAGAAAATAAAAGGTTGTTCAAAAACCTGTTGGGTGGGGACCACTGGAAGAAGTGAGGGGTAGTGAGATCCTCACCTCGTACAAAAGAGCCGAACAGATTTCAGATCGGAGAAGTTAAAAGCAAAATCGATTTTCTTAATTATCAGAAATATTAAAATGCCTCTTCACCAAATATATGATGAATTTTCTTAATGACAAAAGCAAGTGTGGATAATTAGATTACCTTGGAATAAAACCTTCCCAGCTTTAAAGAACAGAGCAGGTTCACAGTAAACAGATAAAATGTTTTAAGCCTAGATAACATGTGAAAACCTACACAAAGGGATGGGAAACGGATATGACTTCAAACCCAGCAATTTGCAGGTGAGAAAACAGTGACTTACACCTAAATGTGCAAGTCTTCCCCTTGAGAGAAGCCAAGAAGGCTCCTTAACTAACACATCAAAAGGCCTTTGGAACAGGTTCCGCCTTGCTAGGATGGTGAGGGAGGCAATCCAGGCAATCTGAGGTTTCAGGTGTGATATTGAGAGAGGAACAGACATCTTCCTTCCAGAATGAGAAAACTACACATGGTTTCGTGACATTGGGGGGCTTTAAGGAGCTGAAAATTGAGGTTCCAGAATCAATCAGTAAACATCACCTCCCGCTGAGCATCTGTCACCGAAACAGATACTGACAGAAGAGAAAAGTAAGCTAGTGTCCGCAGGAGAAGTTGAGGCCAGCTGAAGGAGGCTGAAGTATTTCAGGAACTCAAGAAGAGAAGTGCATAACTGAGACAAGCTGGGTCACTGTGGCTTTCAAAGTAGGGAGCTGAAGTGCAAACTGGCCAGTCAGGAAAAAGAACAATTCTGGAAGATTCTGCCGCGAAGAAACTAGGGACGGGCAGCGGCTCGGGAGAGCCAGGGGCTCCTGACAGCACAGCCAATGTCAACACTAAGAATAAGGAAAGAATGCAAAGACAGACTCTGTATTCCTTGCTCACTGGAGGAAATTCGGGAGAGTTAGGAACTCGATCAAGATAAGGTTCATGTTACTCAATTTGAAGTTAAGCTTGTCTGTGACCATTTCCTCTGCCAGAAACACATACTATACACCAACAATGTTTGGAACAGAGTAAAACAAAGATTTTTAAGTGCAAAACATGAAAGTTAAGTGCATACTGACTACTCATGAAAGGGTCTTATTTGCTGTTCTAGTGATATTTCATGCTTTAGAACTCATAGATTATAAACAGTATACTAGACTTGTATGTTCCTGAAGACATAGTAAGGAAGATAAAAGAAAATGTAGTCCCAAGAAAGTCAATATTGATGGAAAGAGTTTTAAGAACAATGCCGATTCCTTGATCAGTTCAGGGAAAGCCAGCATAATATAATACAAAAAGCAGGGAATTCAGATCCAAGAAATGCTGTGTCTATGATGTAAGTTAGCTTCATCTGCGAAATGGGTATGATCCTGATAGCCTTGAAGGATTCTTTCATGAGACAGGTAATTTTTCTATAAATTGAACAGGAATATAATAATATGACTTATTATACTAACAAGGACAGAATAATGACGATATCTCTTCAGGAATCTCGGGGGAGCAGGGATCCACCCTTTTTCTTCACATCACAAGGCAGCATGAGCGGCAGTAGCAGATGGTCTCAGTGTCCACAACCACTCGTGAAAATAACCCACACCGGAGGCCCTGAAACTGAGGCAGCTGGGGAAAGGCCGAACACCGTCAGGAAAGCAAGCCAGAAATGAAACACAATGCTGATGAATTTCTAGAACCCACCAGAAAACTGCTCGTGATTCTGGTGTTGGAGAAAAAGTAGCAAAGATGAAGTTCTTCCAGGAGAAACCAAAAATTATAAAGGAGATAATAATAGACCTTAGAGAAAGTGAAAATAGCAAGAGTCTCTAATTACAAGGGGTTTTAAACATTCATTAATCAGTTACTATTATTCCTGTCGTATTGGAACTTTTCTTTACAAATACGTCTTAACATAGAAAAATTTACAGCAAATAAGGTAACATTGCTTTAAACAGAAATAAACATACTCAGCTACAATTGAATGTAAAATGCTTGGCAAGGTTTCTACCAATGTTTACCTGGGCATGGTTTTCACCTGATTGCCCTTATCAACAAAACCAAAGTAATCTGGTGATTGTAGGAGAAATTTCTAGAGATGTGTTTTACATTTCTCAGCATGTTTTTATGCATTCTTTTTAAAATTAAACAAATATCTGTGGTAATCCATACTTCCTACTAATTTTAAGAGCAAAAGACCTAGTGCCATCATATTTAGATAAATTATTGCATATCCAAAATCCAAAATATTATAAAAATTTTAAAGGTTGATCTATATTGGCCAAGGAGGAGAATATTGCTAGAGAGGAGTGGATGAATCTGGAGCATGTTGTGGACAAAGGGGAAGTAAAATTTGCTGAGGAACGAGTAACGGGATCAAAATATGTTCAAAAGAAAGCAGAGACTGTGCAAACACCTTTCAAGTTTGATTAAAGCCAAAATAGGCAATACTATAATTTTATAATAATATAAAAGTATTGTAATGTGCATCTTTTCTATGCTTATGTTTACACACATGCTTTTATTTCTATGAAATGAGTTTTAAGCTGGAATTGCTTAATCAAAGAACACGATGTTTACGTTTTTAAGATATACTGTCAGGCTATCTTCCTTAAAACTCAGAGTATATTTTTATCAGCTGTTAATGTTCTTACGTTCTCATCATCACAGATTATAATTGATTTTTTATAGTTTTTACCAATCTGGTATTTTTTAAATGACCCTTCTATATCGAGTTTACTATTTGTTTCCAAGGATTTATAGACTTTACTTTTCAGTGTCTTCACGTGAAATTTGTCTTTAAAATCACCTCCACATACTTTTGTGTTGTTCATCATTATCCTTTGGCTCTATCAGTCCAATTCTCGCTTCTATCTTCACTTCTTCTTTATTTTATGGTATTTCTATCCTTTATGGATCCTGGTACATAATTATTTCAGACCCACTTGTAAAATCCAGGACATTTTTCCACTCCAAGATCCTCAATTAAATTATACGTACAAAAAAACTGTAACATCAACTGGTTAGAATGCAGCTATCTTTGGAAAAGCCCTAACACTTAAGGACAGCTTAACACAGTACTCCCACCTTTTCTAGGTGAAGCTTAATTTTGTCTCCTTTGTCTCCTCCCTTAACCATCCCTTGAGTATCAGCTGGTTATAGAAATTAACTTCCAAAGTATTGAGTATGGGAAACAAAGTGACTTTACAGGTAGAAAACTGGGGATACACTACATTGGTTGGTGGTCAAAGATAATGTCATTGATAATATGACTTTGATACCAATATACGGTAGTCACTTACACCCACTAATATGGTATAATAAGGGCAAGTCACCCAGAGGTATTTTTTTCCCAAACGCTAAGTGTGTGAGCGTCTTAAAGGCCCAAAGACACTGCAGCTGAGCCTTAAGATGAACTGCCTCCCAGGTGGGCATGGCCATGTGTTAGAACAGCTCACAGATGCTTTCTGCCATCGAAGGTGATAAAAGAATCTGTCTGTGTAGCCAGAGCCCTGGGACAGTTGCCTCTGGCCTCTAGCTTTTAGTCCATTCACATCAAAGCACCTTAAAAATAGCGACTTCCTAGTGTCCATCATAAGAAAAAACATAAAAGCATTTTACAGTATATAAATGTGGTCAATGCATGATCATTAAAACATTTATAAAGAAATTTTAAGAATAAAAAATATCAGATTGTTTACAACAAAAACAATAGTATAAAGTTGCATAAAATATCTAATTCAAATATGGTTTAAAACTATTTTTAAAAGACAGAAGCTATGACAGGATGTTAAGAGTGAATTTTTGAATACTATACCTAAAATATATTTTTCCTCTTTTGCGTTTTTTCTATTTTCCAGTGTTCAATAATTACTACCAATTTTTAATTAAAATACAATTTTAAGATTTTTAAGGGTAAATATCAGTAACAAAAAATACAAAGGACACAAAAATAGTGATAATTTCCGAGTGCTTGTTTATTGAATGATTCTTAAAAGGTAAAATCCCCAAGATGAAGAGCAATTTTTCAGTGCATTATTGTGCTGTGACCTTCCTTTTCTTATCTTTAAACTACCCCTGCGGACTATAGGAATCCATCTTCAAATCCCGGGTGCTTCTGTCTGCACCATGCAAAAAATGTTCCTACCAAGCAGGAACCGGATCAGAAGAAATCTGTGTGTGTGTCCTTCGAAGCTACCCTCTATGCCCAATTCACAAAAAGTGTGGGTCATTGCCAACGTTAGAGTCCCACGTGTATTTCTAGAAATACTTCGCCACTGAAAAGAATTAAATCCTATGAATTCTGTGATATTACTAGTGTTGATATATTTTGCCATTTTAGACTTAAAACTTTGAAGCCCCATACTATCCGCCCCATCCTTCTGCTTACCCAAGAGATTTTTCTCTAATCAAAGAACAGCTGCATCTAAAAGAAGAGACAGATATTATATGCACACATTTCAATTTGGATAATTACAAGCTCACAGCTTTTAAAACCAAAAAAAAGACAAAATTTATTTTTATATGTTACCAAAGTATTAAAAAAGAAACATTTATTCTGGGCTAAGGAAGCAAAGATGTTAGTGAAGCTAAGATTCAAGATTTGAAATATTGTTTATATTTCAAACTATATTTGGCACAAAAATTATCCAGAGCCTACTAATCAGGATTGAAGGTGATTCACAAATACCTGCCTCCTTTAGTTTACCCACATTAGGGCCATTGCTCTGGATTCATAGCCTAAGAGAATTAGAGCCCACCAAGGAAAAGAAATTAGACTTTTAATAGTTTGATCATTTTTAATTGTAACTGAGAGATCTTTTGTAAATAGAAAAAAATAGAAAATAAAGTTTTACTGTAATAAAAAATTCCAGAAGTATGTTTTTACAATAACTACAATTGAAATATAACTAGGTGAAAATATTCACTATGGAAATTTCTTAGTAGTTATTTTTCATTTATTTAATAATTGGTACTTGTTTTTTCCCCATTTTATTGATATGTATAAGCGCAAAATGTAAGGTTTACAATGAAGTTGAGCATTTTCTGCACATATGTATCTTGTCAAGGTACTGAATATATAAATGTTTGAAAATGGGAAGCAATATACTTCATTAATTTCTAAGGCATATGAATGCCTCAAATGGAAACTGAAAAAACAAGGTGGGGGAAATGATAGTTTCGGTTTCGCATATTATTTAAGTGAAAGGAACCAATAAAAAATTGCTCATCATAGGATGTTGCTCTAATGCTATAATAATTTCCCTTGAAAATGCTTAGAACTCCTTTTTTTAAAGGTGTGATAAAACATTTATAGTATTTAAATGTCTTTACGTTACTAAAAACAAAATATCGAACATGCTTAATTTTTGTGGGAAGCTTTTTCAGCCTTAGCTTGATTTGAACTGAAAGAGAGAGGAGAGACAGAAAAGAAAGAGAAATAGGGTAGGGAGGGAAGAATAAAAGAAGGAGAAAAGATGAACTGTATTTTTGGTTTCCATTGACTCTTGTTAGGAAGGCTGACAGGAAAGATCAGAAGATTCACCACCTGCTGAGATTGGGAGCTTATGAGCATTGTTCAAATAAAGAACTCTGACAATCCTATAAATTTAGCAAAAGAAAGCAAAGGAAATTAACTTCTATCCAGACTAATTGTAGCTTTTTTCAGACAGTGAAAAACTTGATAGTCTTCAGGAGTTTTTCCTTTTGCTGATTGATTTGAATGTGAGATATGAGCTGTCCTAGGCTAGCATCATATATAAGGCCTAACAAGAATTTGTAAGAACTCATGAATAGTTAATTAGAAATGTTACACATTTATGATGAATTACTATTCAATAGTATAAATTCTATGGTTATTTGTTAAATTAGGGTTTATTTATTGATGTTTAAATGATTAGTCACCGTGACACAGTCAGAAACAACCACTGAAACAGAAGACTAGCTAATTTCTCGGCCCGTAACCTGTCACTTACTCAAAGCATCTTTTATACGGGGGTGTGGTGGCACATGCCTGTAATTCCAGCGTTCTGAGAGGCTAAAGCAGGACAACGGCAAATCTGAACCCACCCTGGGCAACTTAGCTGTTTAGCAAAACACTGTCTAGAATTTTTTTAAAAGCACTGAAGCTATCACTCAGTGTGAAGACCTCGGGTTCGATCAAAACAACAACAAAAACGTGATCTGTGTGTTTTTTTTCTCAAGCAACAAGACTTAAAAAAGGTTTTTAGTAAAAAAAAAAAAAAAAAACATGACTTCACTTGGGCCTACAAATGCAAAATAGGAGATTAAAAAGAGTGTAAAGCCTGACCTTCATCTGGTAACGTTTGGTGTCAGATCCCTTCTCAGCTCTATGTGGTACTCACTTGGGAACGTCTGTCTGAAGGGTGGCAAGCTAAGGCTTATTAATTCTAATTTACCTAGTCTATCTCATCTCCCTGGAAGACTGAGGATACCAAGATAAGAGGATCCCAGGACCATTTAGCTATACCCAGAAGTCTCTATTGTTTTAAATCTCGGGTCACCTTGAGTACTGGCAGAACCTCATGAGACCAAGACTGGCCTAAGCAGAGACAATCACCACATAGAAACCAAATTTCTCCTCAGGTCATAAGGATTCCCCCTAAGCTGGAAAACCGGAACTGAAATAATAATCACCCAGAGCTCAGTCCACCTCAGCACCTCCATAGAACAGCTTCCGGTCCTTTGGTGGTAGACTAATCTGATCCTCCTCTTCAGACCTAAGCCCCCTTGAGTTCCGCAAACTGATGCCCTTTCCTTTTTGTTTTTTTACTTTAATATGTTGAGGAAAAACTTTAATTTTATCCAAGAGGGTCCCCTTTATTTCTCTTATTCCCCAATTAAAGTGTTTGCCAGTAAATTCACACTGATACCTCAAGTTTCATTTCCATGACCACTGAAGCAATGACCCACACTAGCTAGTGATAATCACACCTCTATAATAAAAAAACAATTTCAAAATTTTGTTATACTATCCAGTATGTAAGATGCAATAAAAGTAACAGAAAAAAAGGCTCAAATTTCAAGGAACTTATACTTCTGGAAGAACATACCAAATTTTGGAAGATTCTCCTTCCCTAACCTACAAAATGTGCCCAAATAATCTAGTCACCTCCTATGTCATTGGTCACCAATTGTAAGAAAGCTGGAATTAGCTAAGAAAAACACAATATCCAGAGTAGTAAATCATATGCCCAAATAGATGTAGAGCCTCTTCAGCCATGCTGTTTTTCAAGATTTAATGGTACTAAAACTCACAGGAAATAAAATATTGACCTAGACAGAAGAATTCAGAACATGAAAGTACAAGAAAAGAAAAGAAAGGAGAATAGATCTATTTTCCTACTGATGAACTAGTCCCATTGTCTTAATTGTAACGTTGCTATGGTCTAGAATGATCCAGCAATAAATATGAAGTAGTCAAGTTTATTATCTTGACCTTCAGAGGCCCTTGATTTCACTCTTAATATTCATGCTTCTTTTGGACCCCCTCATCTTTCCCACACTAAAACTCCCTCCATCTACTATCCGACCACCTTCCCACTGATTTCTATCTCTCCATCATCTACATCTGTGGAAAATAAAACAAGTTTGGTAATTTTTATCCTGACACAGACTACTACCTCTCCAAAGCAAGTAGAGCCTCATTCCACTTGTGGAAGGGAAGCTTTTCCCTATAAAGAAATTTGTGACGTCAAACACATGGGAAAGTGCTAGGAGAGAATGAGAAAAGACTCAAATTCCATAGGCAATTGTTCAAAATATGAAGTTATGTGACTGTAGACCAACGAAGAAACCATATCGACATACATAGCTAGGAGGCTCAGCTGAGGAGAGTGACTCAATGTGAACCAACATTGGGAGTTGACTAATCTAAACCAACAGATAGTATATTTGCAGAGCACACCGTGCCACTGCCGGTAGCATTAAGTAGCCCTATCTGCAGTATTCTGCATGCTTCTTGGCATCACTTTCTAGTGGGAACTCTGTTGCAATGCGGTGCTTAAGAAGGAGCCCGCCATGACATTAGGAGGGATTCTTTCTTATGAACACACTGTTCTGCAAATTTTAGGCTCATTGAAAATGTCTTTAGATAATGCCTAATGCCTGTCCATTGTTTGGAAGAGAGTTTAGATTTGTGCTTTGCAAAAAAAATAATAATAATAATAATATATGTATAGAAATGTATAGATTCTTACTTTGAGTTCAAAATAAATCCTTCCCATTTAAGAAAATGAAAAAAGAATAGCACCCGAACTGTCCCTCCTTTCGTCCCTTCTTTAGCTCCCAAGAGAATCAAGCCCATTCACATCACCAGGCTTCTGTTCATACTTACAACACAGTTCTCCCTCTCACTTACACCCACCTCCCTTTCACAATCATCTCAGGTCCCGTTTTCTTTTTCAAAGCACCCAACAATCTCTTTACACTCATGGTGAATGTCACAGAATTCTTCAATTATGTTAACACTTACAGCCTTTTTAATTCTGATGACAAATCATTGAAAAACATGCACTGGTACCTTGCCATCCGAGCATATTCAGATACCTATGTCACCACAGGCGCTCTAAGTAACTGCTTGTTTCTCCTTGGAAATTGGCACACTGTCACGTCCTGTGCTGCAGTACACTTCGTAGGAAGGTCTTCCAGATTCATGTGTCTAACTGCTACCCCACATCCTAATATATCAATAAAAGTTTATTGAGTGACTGGATAGTGGTTGGGGTTTTTTTTAGTGATTAAGCGAACATTCCTATAATCTTAAAATTAAAATTTTAATTTAATACAATCACCATGTTGTAACACAGTCTAATTTTGAAATATTCATAGTAAGTCAAATCCTTTCTACCGTGAAATAGTTTTCTCCCAGTTCCTCATGTCCACCACTATGCATTCTGTCTCCATGAATTTTTCTATTCTGGGTATTTTGCATAAATGGAACTATACAATGTGATCTTTTGTTCACTCCTTCTTTCACTCAGCATGTCCTCACGGTTTATTTGTGTTGTGTTGTGTTGTGTTGTAGCCTGTATCAGTACTTCATCATGTACACCTGAATAATGGGCCACTGTGTGTATATACACTTTGTTTATGCATTTGGGATTGATGGTTATGTGGGTAGTTTCTACCTTCTTGCTCTCAAAAACGATGCTAGTATAAACATGGGTGTACATGTTCTTCTCTAAATATCTGTTGTCTATTCTTTTGAGTATGTGCCTAATAGTGAAATTTGGGAGTCATTTGATACTTCTGTGGTTAACCTTCTGAGTAGCTGCTGAAAGTTTTTCAGAGTGACTGAACCATCTTATTATAGTCCAATATCATGTAAAAAGGTACAAGAGTTTCAATTTCTCTCCATCTTTACCAACAAGGATTTTTTAAAAAATTATAGCCATGTTAGTTTTTATGAAGCCATACATCTGGGTGGTGGACTTTAAAACATTAAACTGTTTCTAATACATCTTTAATACTTCCAGAGGTGACTTTACTGCTGAGCTTGCCTAAGTTTTGGAGTTCCTTGATGTGTTCATAATTTTCTATACTTTTTCCTTTTCCCCACCATTTTTAGTATATGTATGTATATATATATATATATATAGAAAATGTTTACAATGAACTTGAGTCTTTTATGCACATATATATTACAACAACTTTACAATTCCTTCCCCTCCCCATTTTTGGCCCTCCCACCCTTTCCTATACCCCATAACTCCCACTATCACACCCATTTGGCTCTACAGAATGCCTAAATTCTGGGTTTCCCAAATTTAAAAAACAAGTATGCAATATATAACATATTTATTCTTCTGTGTCTGAGTCACTTCACCACTCAAATCACCATTCTTTTTCTATTTCCTTTTTTTTCTGGCTCAGCTTCCTATCCCTAGAGTGAACTGCAGTGGCCATATCTTGACGCCTCTTCTTTGGGTCCAGCAGAGCCCTTTATTGGGATGATTTGGTGAAAGTTCTTTTTTATGTATCTTACTATATTTTTGTTCAGATTCTTTAACATGCCCTCACACACCAGTCCACATAAGAACTGTAAGAATGAAATTTATAAGGCTAAAAAATGTGAGAAAGAAAAGAGAAAAGTTAAATTTCAAATTCCTTAGCTGAGTACTGAAAAGTAAACATTTGTTCATTCAAAAGACATTCAGGTTATGAATACATCAATCCATTTTCTTAGGATAAGCTCAAAGACCAATTAAGTGAATCACTGCATTAAATGAATTCAAATCTATGTCACATAAATATATTACACATAAGGCAATAAATATAATGGGATATTTATTATAGAATTTTTTAACTTTCATAAATTATTTACTTATGCTTCCCTAATTACTAACATTTTGCCAGATTTGGTTTATCACTTTATCTACCTATCCATCCATAAATTCATGTCCATGCATACATATTTTTAATGATTTTATACCAATTCCCTAGGTTTAATATAATTATGTTTTGCAAACTAATATATTATTAAAAATAATAATTATGGAATAAGTTTCACAGATTTTATGAGAAAGCTAGTAGTGTTTTAGAAAGATTCCAATCAAGTGATTCAAATACCAAACTATTTTTTGTTACAATTTCTCTTTAGATGTTTCCTTTCCTCCATGTTTTTGGTGCTGCTTATCTCACTGTCTCTGTCAAAGATTCCTTCAAGTATTTTCTGCAATGCTAGGCTAGTGGTTATAAATTTCTTTAGGGGTTGTTGACCATGAAAATATTTTACTTTATTAATTTTCAGGGAAAATTTTGGTGGACACAACAACGTGAGTTGACACTTGTGTCTTTTAAAACTTGAAATATTTTCCTCCAGGTTCTCCTAGCCTTTAAAGATTGCATTGAGAAATCTGCAGTCAGTAAAATGGGTTTGTCTTGGTAAAATAATATCTGTTTTTTTCTTGCTGCTTTTAGTATCCTCTCTTTATGTTGTATTTCTGAAGTTTTGATTACAGTATGCTGTGATGAGTCTTGTTGTTGGTTGAGGTTATTTGGTGTTCTATAAGCTTCTTGTACCTGAAAATTCATTTCTTTCTCTAGATTTGTGAAATTTTCTTGCATGATATCAGTGAATAAATTCCTTATACCTTTGGTGCTGTCTTCTGCCATTTTGCCCACCCATAATTCTGAGATTGGTTCTCTTTGAATCATCCATCAGCTGTTGTATCCAGATACTTTGCTCATTTCTAATTTTGAGTTGTGCCTAATTATGTCATTTGTTTCCTCAGCCTTGTGTTTAAGGTATGAAATTCTGTCCTCAGAATATTTGAGTTGACTTCTTATGTTTTTAAATATATTTTTCATATCCTGAATTTCATCCAGATTTCTTTTCAAAATTTCCACTTCTCTATTAAAATGTTCTTTCATATCTTGCGTTTCGTTATTTGCCTCAACCAACTTGTTATTTTTGGCTTCTATTTGCTCAGTAAGCTTTGTATCCATTAGGACCACTATTTGATTAGTAAGTTTCTCTTTAAGCCTACTGATCAATGCTTGCATTTCTTTGAGAATATCTTGTTTGAACCAGGTTTTCAACTTGTTGATTTGCTCTTTGACTTCCCTCCCTATAAATTCCACTATTTTGGGGACCATGACATTAGTTTCTGGGGTCTCAGTCTTTGGCTCTTTTTTTTTAATGGCTCCTGCTGTATCACTACCTGTTATGGCTACTGAGTGCTGTTTCTGATACAGGTGCCAGGAGGCCTTTTCCACAGGGAGCTCACATTGAGTTTGTAGTATGCACTATTCTGCACTTGTTCCTGGAGGCTGGAGCTACCAGCTGCTGTCAATTTCCACTTCTCTTAGCTTCACATTTACTCAGCCTGAGGTTCTGGGCTCCAGGCTTTCTTCCTTCTGTGGATGCCACCAGTGCAGGGACACAGTTGACCTGAAGCTGCTTCTTTGACTGCTGTTTTACTCCACCCTCAATATGTCTTTGGGATTTCTGACTTTCCAGTGGCCTCCTTTCAGTTGTTGGGGCACTTCTTCCTCTCCTAGCTCAGTTAGAGATTCCAAGGTCTATCTAGGCTTTCCTCGGTCTTTGGATGCTGATGGCTCCCAGCCATTCATAATCAGCCTTGGGATACTTCCTGGGCTGCTGTTTTTCCCCCCTGTTTCAGATGTTTCTTAGGGATTTCTGATCTCCTGGCCTCCTTTAAATTGTAAGGGTTCTTCTCCCTGTCCTAGCTACACTGAAAAGATGGTTTTTGACTATATTATCAACTTTTTAAGTGGGTCCATAAGGAGGCATTGTGCAGCTCTGTCACTCAGCTGCCAACTTCACTGGAAGTCTCCTAGTTTATCTTTCAAAGGCCTAAAAGTTACATTTGTTTCCAGCACCACAAAACTTAGGTTTTCCCTGCTTATCAGCGAATAAAAACATTGTTAATGAATATAACAACATCTACCTATCTCCAGCTATGGCAGTGTGTTTTTTCTTTGCCTCCAACATCACTAAAGTCATACTTTAGTGACCACCACTATCTTACCAGCTGAGTAAAATTTAGAAACTGATACAATCGGTAGCATTACAAGAGCCATACAAATCCTAGTTTCTTGTCAATTATAAAATACCCTGTGTTCATGTTATTGCTGGAGTACAAATATAAAGATCAGCTTTCAAGAGGATCCATACACAGTATTGCTGGAAGTCACCTCTTCTCAAATATCAAATTGAAAACAATAGATCCCTTGGAGGTCTGCAATACTTTAAAGATATAAACTCTTTTAAACTGCTTTTGCAGTTTGCTTGTAGTCAAGAGGATTCTGTCACATTCACAAAGAGGAATCAAGTTGCAGATGCAAATTTATGTGACTATAGATGTCCTTGATTTGCATAAAAATCTGTGAAGCACATCCAAGATCTGCACTGACTACAAATAGATCAAATGTTGAGCTCCCTCAACCATGCACATATGATTTATGAGTAAGTTTTACAGCTATGAGCTATTGTGCCCTTCTAAAGTGGGGTATTTGAATTGAACATTCAGTATAATACAGTATGTGACAAAATACACGAACTATTTACACAAGATATGGTGAGTAATTTTGACTATAAAATTTGATGGCAATGTTCATCAGGAAGTAGTCTGCCTCCCTGACAAAGCTTCAGAAATTTATGTTATAGTACCATATGGTGTTTTGGGTTTTCCATAATTTCCTCTTAAAGATTCAAAAATATTTTCCTATCATTTATCATATTATTCTCCTCTGAAAAATATTAGCTTTATCTTACACATAAGCAAACTAAATTTAAGTTTGTGTCATTCAGTTTAAATCTTAACAAATTGACCTTCCAGCCCTAAGTTGCAAAAACAGTTCCCACGTAATTATTGGTATATTCTCACTTAGTCGTGTCCCATGTATTCCTACTCCTAAAATGTTCTTTGCACTGAAGAGAAAAAATTTATTATAAGACTAGCTTGATCTTTTAAAGCCAACATATTTACCTTTTAAAAATGAACAGACATTGAGTTCTAATTATTCTTATTTCTCTTTTCCATAACTCTTCCTATCATTTTTAAGCCTGCCTTTGCAATCAGATAGACTGGGCTGCAGCTGCATCAACTGGAAAGGACATAACAAAGCTCAATCAATGAGTTTCGGGAGGATTGGGTATCTTATGGACACAGTATTAGAAAAAATCAGGACTTCTCACCCTGGCCTCAAAAGAGGGAAAGTACCTAAGCTTAGAAGTGGGTGTTTCTGTTAGACCTTCACAGGTTTGAATTTGCAATGTTACTCTGAAGTAACAGTGCTTCTCATACAAATCATCTGGGAAGCTTTTTTTAAAATGCAATTTCTGATTCAGTAGTTCAGGGTTGGGGCCTGACAGGTTCCCCTGGATGCCCAGGCTATAGGGCAGCTCAGAGTATCAGTCTTAGAACTGTGTGTTTCCACCTAAGCATGCGAGATATACTTAGGCTCATAGATCAGTGGTGACTTTTTCTTTGAATTAAATATTTAATTTAGGAATGATTGTAGATTTACATACCCTTGTCATAAGTAATGTGGAAAGATCCCATGTACCTTTAATCAATTTTTCCAAGTGGTTAATATCTTGCAAAACTATAGCAACATATAACAACCGAGTAACATTGGGAATCCTTCAGTTTTATCCAGATTTTTTAGCTTACTTGCTCCCGTTTGTATGTGTGTGTTTGTATGTGTGAGCTAAGTTTCGTGAAGCTTTATGACATGTGCAAGTTCACAGTCAAGATACAAAACAGCTCCACCACCACAAAAATCCCACGTGCTGCTCTTTTGTACCCAAACCTGACTCCTTCTGTGCCCCTATGCCTGATCCCAAAGTCAAGTCCTGATAATCAAAGGGAGGAGCCCAGAGCCCACTCCGTTCCTGGGAACCGCATCTAGAGCCACCAGCAATGGCTTCATCTGCAAAGCAGTTGCGACCAGAACTTACAGAGGCAAAGCTCTATGAGTCTGCTCTTTGCCTCCAGAATGTCCAAAACCCCACCCTTCGGTGGTGGCACTATTGCTGTCACTAGGTATTTTATTGCTATTTGCCTGGTATATCTTGTGTAGCCTTGGATTCTACTTATGGGGGCTGTATGCTCGCTCATATTTCTGTGCTAATTCCTCAATCTCAAAAGCCCCCAAGATTCTCAGCCTTCACCTGAGGTCACCTCTCATGACTCCTCTCATGACTCTTCTTAATCTGCGTTTTCCCTTATCACGCCTGATCTGGGTCCATTTCCTTCTTTGCCATACACTAGAGGCTACGTAGAGGGAGTTGGAAGGATCTGGATAGATGGACGTCAATGACCTCTCTTTTACAATAAGACTATGCAGAGCGGGCCCTCATGAACCAGCAGGCAAAAGATGCCATTAAGAAACAATGGAATGGTTACTATGGTAGAATGCCCAACTGCAAACATTGTCTTTTAAGAAAACACGCAGTGCTGAATGTTTAACACATATCTTTGCTTTAAGATTAAAAACATACTATGCTTTGAGAAAACTTTCCTAACACCTTGATCTCTTTGTGACTTGTCATGACTGATTTATGTAACTGCAATTGCTGCCAGTCTGGGCACTGCCTGACCACAAGGTCCGTGCCAGACTTGATATGATATGCTTGCTGTATGATTTCTTAGAAATAAGTTTAATGGTATGGATAGTTGATCTCTGTAATAGATGGGAATGGGATGTGAAACACATACCAAGGTATTACAAAGAATAGATTTGTGTATTCTGCTGAATATCTACATATCCCCTAAACATTCTCCTGCGAACAAGGAAACTGAAAATTGTGTAAGAATGATGTATAAATGAACGCAGTCATAGCTGATCGGTAACATCTGATTCACTGCAATCTGTGGTCCAGAGTCATTCCTTTTGCTGATGCTGTACTTCTTTCAGGTACCCTGACTCTCCCCAGGGCTGGACCCCAGCAATCAATATTCCTCATTTTTACAATTTTTGTCATCTCAAATCAGCACACAAGTGGAATCATATTACATGCTACCCTTGGAAATTGACTTTTAGTCAGCATAATGTCACACAATTCATCCAAGTTGTATGTTCATTTGTGCAATGATAGTCACTTCCATTTGTCTATTTGTTTTTTGTTTATTTGTTTTGGCTGATAAGTATTTCATGATATAGATAGACTATAGTTTGCTCAGACATTCACCAATTGAAGAATATAATGTTTCCATTTCAGTATTATTACAAACACATCTATGAATATTTGTGCACAGACTTTTGTGCAAACATAAGTTTTTATTTTTCTAGGATGAATGTTGAAGAGGAAAATTGTAGCATTATATACTATTATAGTTTAGATCTGGAGTGCTCCTCAGAAGCTTCATATACTTGAATATAGTAGGATACCTGTGGAACTGAGTGCTACTGGGAGATGGGGCCTGACTGGAAGAAGCAGATGCTTAAGGTTTGACCTGGAGGAATTGTGTTAACTTGTTGAGATTGGGAAGCACCCAGGGGAGAACTTTCAGTTTTGTATTATTGACTTGTTGGCCAAGAAGTGAGGGAAGGACACCCAACCCAGATGTGGAAGGTTGAACCAGCAGTTTGAACTAAGCAAAATAAGGAAGAAGCAGCACTGTAACAGCTTCCTTCTGGGAAAGCTATGGCCTTGCCTGAGTTTCCAGACATCAACTGGCTCTTTGGCAGTTGGCTTGTTGTCTGCAATGCCAAGAACAGTTCTCTAGCCTCAGACACATACTCTGAATATTGCCAGCTGCCCGTGATTGGATTATGTAAGATCTTCTAAAAACTGTAAGCTAAATAAATCTTTCCTCCTTTACATTATGAATGTTGGGTATTCAGTCACAGCAATGGGAAAGTAACTAAGACATATACTAATTGTATGTTAGTCTTTTTAAAAATGGATAAAATGTTTTCCAGAGTGATTACACCATTCTAACCTTCAACTAGCAATGCATGACTGATCCACTTTCTTCCCAGGCTTGCCAGCATATGGTGTTGTCACTTTTAATTTTAGCCATCCTGAGATGTATGCAGTCATATCTCATTGTGATTTCAATTTGCATTTACAATAGCTAATTATGCTGAGCATTTTTTCAGGTGCTTACTTACAATTTGCATATTCTCTTCTATGAAGTGTCTGTGTCTTTTGGCCACTTCATGAAAAGATTTTTGTTGTACTGTTGAATTTTGAGAATCCTTTGTACTTTTTAGCAACTTTGTCAGACATACACTGTCTTGGTTTCTTATTTGTTGTTGGGATAGAATACCCAACATTCACAACTTAAGGGAAGAAAGATTTATTTTAGCTCACAGCTTTAAAAAGTCTCACAGAGTCCATTCAATGGTAGCTGGCAAAGGTAGAAGCACACGGGTGGAGAAAGCCAGAAAATGGACTATTCATGGCACGATGGGCATGAAGCCAAGTTAGGAAGGAAGGGCAGAACCTGTATATAGCCATCAGATCAAACTCCAAGGATCAACCCCTTCCGGCCAGACCCCACCTCCCAAGAGTCCATGGTACCCATAGGTAATTCACAATATCCAAAGTGCAAGATGATGTTTTGTTTCATTTTGTTTTGTTTTGGTTTTGAGACGGCGTCTTACTCTGTAGTCCAGGCTTGTCCTAAACTCACTATAGAGCCCAGGCTAGTCTTGGCTCACAGCAATCCAGTCTCAGCCTCTCAAGTGCTGGGATTACAGGTATGCACTACCACTCCCAGTTTATGTAATGCTTGGGAATTGAACTCAGATACTTAGCACTTGTTAGGCAAGTGCTTTAACTGCTGGGCCATTCCTATGGAGATATTCCAAAATATCCAAATATATAAGGTTTTTGGGGTCACTCCGGATCCAAATCACAGTATATACTTTGGAAATACTTTCTCCCGGTCTGAAGCTTGGCTTTTGTCCTCTTAATAGAATCTTTCACAAAGCAGAAGTTTTTAATTTTGATCAAGTACAAGTTACAAATTTTTCCTCTTATGCACTAGGCTTTTCATGCCAAATTTAAGAAGGTTTTGCCGGTGTTCAATCCAGGAAATTTTTCCTTTTTTATATATACTTACAATTTTTGATTCCCACTGAAGTCCATGATCGATTTTGTGTTAACTCTGAACAAAATATGAAATTGAAGTTGAAATTCACTCCTTTGTTTATATTTTTTGTCCAACTCCTCCCACACTACCTGTTGAAAGACTTTTTCTTCTTTGAATTGCTTTTGCACCTTTGTTATATATATATAATCAGTTAATGGCTTTTTAATGGTTCCACAAATGTCCTGCAAATCTGTCCTCAGAAACAAATAACTGACAGCAATCAAGATGATGGCAGTGACATAGTCAGTACAGACTCCTTCTGGAAAATATCATTATTAAAAGAAGGGAGGTTATTCCTGCATCCTCAGGGAAGTTTCAATATTGAGTGAGACCACCAATACAGTTCTGACCCTGAGTTTCAGTAGTTATTAGCAACTTATTTAATTGTATTTTTCTTTTTATTCATCAACTTCTGATAGAAGTTGGACATATCTTTCATTTCATAAAGTAAAGTCAAAATTATTTAAATTTTATTCATGCTCAGACAAGATATTTGGTCTTTCTTGCATTTCAGATCAATTCATTGACTTTTGTAGGATCTTTATTTGAAACAAAGAAAAGCAAGACCCTGTCTCACTCTACAGTCTAGGCTGGTTCTAAACTCACCATGTGTCCCAGGCTAGCCTAGAACTCATAGAAATCCTCCTACCTCTGTCTCCCAAGTGCTGGGATTACAGGATATTTTTTTAAGTATTGTAAATCCTTTATATGAGATGAGTGATGTCTCTGTACTTTCAGAAAAAAGTAGCTGTGCAAATATTTTTCAGGCAATGAAGTGTATCTCTAACAACCACCTGATACCCACTCACTCTTGAGGGTTAACCTACGTGCTGGACCTTCTGATTTTAGGTGGT
The DNA here is from genome assembly GCA_004027205.1 of Ctenodactylus gundi. NCBI lineage: Eukaryota > Metazoa > Chordata > Mammalia > Rodentia > Ctenodactylidae > Ctenodactylus > Ctenodactylus gundi. Next base: position 98,175 of record PVKB01000734.1, on the reverse strand, counting down.
TATGAGCCAGGAGGTGGTGCTCTAGGCTCCTCAGCCACACATGGGCCACCCAAGGTTAAACCTCTGTCCAGCAGCCATGCACCCCTGTGTATGTCTCACTGTTCAAAGTCATGACCTTGTCTACATGTCTGATTATCGGCATTTCTACTTTTTGTCCCTTCCCTAACCTATTTTTTTTCTGTGCTATTTCTGGCTTCTCGGAGTTTCCCATGTGATTTTGCTTCATTGACTTTGTCTTGGTTTTCTTCTTTCTACAAATTGCCTTCATTTGCATTTAGATTATTGAGTTGCTTTGAATGTAACCCCTCCCTGCCAGGCTCTCTCCACGCACAACCCTGCCAGAGAAGCCACCTATGCCTCCTCAACTCCTGCTTCCCTCCCAGACCCCTGCCACACACACTGCCGCCAAGGCCTTGACAAGTCTGCAGCTGGGTAATGGCCTTTTGTTTCAGGGAGTTGCAGTAATTCTACACTCCCTGTCGGATCTGCTTTCTGTTATCCTTTGTCTTGTTTCAATTCACTCACAGAGGAAAAAGTTGGGTCAGAACCCAAGGCATCCATCTGCTACATTTTAGTAGTGATTAACATTATGGTGCTTGGGGTAGGTGGGGAGGGGGAATGTGGCATACTGGGGATTGGACGCAGGACCTCAAACACGCTGGGCTAGCATTGGACCTCTGAGCTACATACCCAGCCATTTCTATTTTTTCTCTTGAGGCAGATTCTCACCAACTTACCCTGGCTAGTCTCAAATTTGAAATACTCAGCCTCCAGAGTAGCTGAGATTACAGGTATGCACCACCATGCCCAGCTGTTTCCTGAGCCCCCATATGTTAACTGTGCCTGTGGGAGATCATTATCTGAAAACTTCTTCCAGCTCTACCCCTCACCTGTCCCTGCTGCTTGGTATTCATTGCTGTAGATACTGTTCTGTTTAATGTATCCTTTCTACAATGGTTGTGGGATAGAAACCCTGCTAAAGGGCTCATAGCAAGTGCTCACTCTCTGGACATAGGATAATCATTCTTCCTATTTTTGTATTCTATTTGGGACACAGCCTTGCTTCTCCAATCCAAATTCTTTTTCTACTGTATAGAGACAGCTGTTTTTGCTTCCATTCATTAGATAAGTTTGGTGAGCAGGAGGGCAACCCAGCATACAATTCTAAATGTGATTAACTATGCCTTTTTTTTTCTTTTCTCTTCTTTTGTTTTTTTGAAACAAGGTCTCAGTCTGTAGCCCAGGCTGGTCCCTAACGCACTGATGTATCCCAGACTAGCCCTGGACTCAGGACAACCAACCTGCCTCAGGATCCCATGCCCTGGGATTACAGGCACGTGCCACCACCCCCAGCTTGATGTGGTGCTGGGGAATCAAATTCAGGGTTTGTGCTTGCAAAGCAAGCTCTTCAACCGCTGTGCCCCTCCTCCAGCCCTCACACTCTGCCTTTTCTGCACCCTTGCTCCTACTTCTTCCAAGACACCTCGCACTTTGCAACCAATATCTCTTCTGAGTACATTAAGTAGTGAATTTTTTCACTGATAATAACAAAAATCACATTATACTATTTCATAATTTGTAAGCATGAAATGAGTTAACACAAATCTATATACTTTCTGTCTTTCAGAAACTTCTTTAGATTTGTTGGCTTAGTAACAATGTCTTGTTTTCCAGTATAATAGGTTTTAAAAAATATCTTTCTGGGGATTTATAATATTCAGCCTATTGATCTAATTTTCCACCCACTTCTCAAAATAGCTTCATCTCTTTTTCTAGACACCTGGGTACCGATATATACCAGTTATCCAGTACTACCATAAGAATATACTACAGACTGAGGTCATAACTACAGAAATTTAGTTTTCTTGTGGTTCTTGAAATGAGAAGTCTGAAATCAAGGTGCTATCAGGGTTGGTTTTGAGGAAGTCTCTATCTAATTGTACATGTGTGTGTTTATGTGTGTGGGTGTGAGTGTGTATGGATATGTGTGATATCACTTTTTTTCTTGTAAGGTAACCAATACTATTATAGTGGGCCCTACCCTTAAGATCTCCCAAAAGATGCTCTCTCCAAACATAATCACATTGGGGGTTAGAAGTTCAGCATAAACTTAGGGGCACACAATCCAGTTCAGAATTCTAATAGAAGTTTTTAAATAAATAAAACATCATTTTAGTTAGAATAACTGAATAAGAACAATTGTAAGAGTATATAAAATGTAAGAATATTAATGAACAAATATTCAGAATGAATATTGAACATGTTGTCTTTCCTAATTCAAAGTAACCAATGATTATCTATTAAATTAATGTATGAAATTCTGAAAATATACCCCAGAACTTACCCAAGACAAGATTTTTCAAGAACACTTGTAGGTACATTTCTTGACTCTTCCAGAATGCTGCTATGTAGGGGGGAAACAGTCAATCTATTTGTTGCTTAACTGCTCAAAAAGAAAAGAAAAACATTGTAAAAAGAGAAACCATTAAGGAATTTAAATGTTTGTTGAAAGAAGTAATCCATTAGTACTATGGTTTTACGTTCATATTGTTATGTTTATGCATTCTCTTTATAATTAGGTTAAAATTTGGGCAAGGTTGCTATTCTATATGTTTGTGTTGGTGTATATGTTTGCAAGCATGTATGTGCACATATAACTTTTAGGAATATAAGTTCAAAATCTGTATGGTGATAGTTTTATAATTTTTATTACTTTAGCCTAACAATGGTTACCCAAATTTTGACATGGTTAGGCACCACCACATTCACGGGACATTAGATTGTGATTTATTAATAAAATTAAAAATCATACACATAACTCCCAGCACTTACATATTAACAGAAGAAAAACACTTGAGAGTAAACTGCTAAAGAGGTATGAGAAAACAAGCTTTGGAACCACAAATGAAGAGTAGCATGTTGCAAATAGAGCAAGAATAATTTTGGTTAGGGAATTGTGCATCCCAATATCCATATGTACATTGCCATATGTAAAAAATAATGTGTACAAACAATACCATATGCATATGTGAAATTTGCTAAACGACTCAAAATCTTCAGAGCATTCTTGGGTACATGTTAGAAAGAATCGATCGAGTTATAGTTAGACTTATCAAAATTTGCTAAAAATTTGTAGACTATCAGGTAGACAGATAGCCAAATTTTTAAATAGAGCTCAGAAGCTTATGCTATTTTTGATCATTTTCACTCACAAAGTTATACACCTAAAAATGTTTACCAACCCAAAGAAGGTTTCTTCTTTCTAAATGTAAGCTTTGAGAACAGCACTCTAAAGTTCCTACTAGCTACTCTCTAAACATAGTGTGGTAAAAAAGATAAACTCCTTTCTCCCCCAGACCTTCTCCAATTTAAATACAATACTCTTTGCTTAATGCCTATATATACCATTGAACAAGATGAAAATGCTAGGTCCGAAAGAAATCTAACTAACTGGTGTTTCTAAAAAATGAAGTTATTGAACATTAATTAATTCTTAGTTGATAATTAAGGGAAACTTAGTAAAGTTTGCAAAAGTCAAATTGTATTGAGTATTCTATTAGCGGAAGTAAAGGCTATTTTTAAATGAGCTTAGAAGATAATGAATTGAAATCCAAAGTAGTATTTAGATAATAAGGACAAATTCTAGGTACTTGTGTTTTGTTTTTTCAAAAAAAAGCTCCTCAGTATCCCTCCTCCTTCTCACTTCATGGGCAGCATGACACATCACTGACCTCACTTTTCAAACTCTTAGCTTCCCTGCTTTGTGACATTTTCTCACTTAGATAACCCTTTCTAATTGCTACATCTTGACTCCTTTTTTTCGAGCTGAAATATCAGCAAAAGCTTGACATTATGAATTCCCAGTCCTTCCTAGTTTCATGTAGGCTTTCCCTAGTTCAACATCTCTAGTTCAGTCCTTCCTCTAGATCAAAATTCCCAACTGACTGCTACACTGAATGTACTTAAAGAGACTTTCATTCTTATTTTCACACCTCAAGTTTAACATCTACTGAACTGAATGGATTTATATTTCTCTTAAAACTCCATCTGAGTTGCCCAGATGGTATCACAATCATCTGTGCTGTTAACTGGAATTATCTCCTAGGGCTACCATAACAGATTATCACAAAGTGACTCAGAAAAACAGAAACTCATTCTCACAGTTCTACAGACTAGAAGACCAAAATCAAGGTGTTAGTGAGGTTGATTCTCCCAAAAGAAATGAGAGAATCCATCCCACCCTTCTCCTAGCCTTAGATGGTCACCAGCAATCCTTGGTGCTTCTCCAAGTGTAGATGTATCAATTTAACCTCTGTCTCTGCTGTCACGTGGGGCTCTCCCTCTGTGTCTTCACATGGCTTCCTTATAAAGGATCTACTGATTAGTTTAAGGGCCCATATTGCTCCTATATAAATTCAACTTAACTACAGATGTTCCTCGACTTCTGATCAGGTTACATTCTGATAAGCTGCCCGTGAAATTGAAAATATTGTAAGTTAAAAACGCACTTGACTCACCCAATTTATTAAACATCATAACTTAGTAAAACACAGAGTCACACCCGGTGCTGGCCTTCTGGATGCATGGCTGACTGGTTCATTGCTGTTGCCCAGCATCTTGAAAGAATCATAAAAAGCCAAGAAAGAGATTAAAATTCAAAGTTCAAGGTACAATATCCACTGACTACTTACCACTTTTGCCCCATCAAAAAAGAAAAACTCATAAATTAAATGATTGTAAGTCAGAGACATATGTAATTGCATCTGCCACGACCTTATTTTCAACTAAGGTCATATTCTGGGATTCCAAGTGGACACCAATTTTGGCAGATGCTATTCAGTGCAGTACACTAATAAATCAGGAAATTTCATACTTTTGAAACCCTGTCTCAAAAAAATTTTATACTTTTAGATTTAACCTACATAATTTAACTTAACTCTCTCCCTTCTTCAAGTCACACTTCTGATTTACCATAACTAATTATCAACTTTTTTGTGCAATGATTTTTCTAAAAGATGCTAATCATGTTCTTCTTCCATTTAGAATTCAACTATAGTTCCCTATCAATCTTAAGTGACCTTTCAAAGCAAATGATAGATGATTTGCAATTTTATGTTAAATGTTTACGCTTTTATTGTATTCCACAAGGCAAAAATCATCCCCTTTCTCAGACTCTTTCTTCTGTCTTGAATACCTATTATTTATATGCTCAAAATTCCATCCACTCTCTGTGTTTTGTTTTATTTTATTTTGTTGCAATATTGAGGATTGAACCTAAATTCTCACACTTGCTAGACAACTGCTGCTGCACTGAGTGACACATCTGGGCCACCACCTCCTCTAGAATTTGACTCTGTAGCACCTCCTCTGTGAGCTCATCCCCGAATACCAGCCATTTTTTAAAAATGAGATCTCATTAGTGTGGAAACACAGGTGGAACTGGAGGACATTATGTTAAGTCAAGCACAGAAATGCGAATAACTCATGGTCTTACTCATATGGATGCTGAAAGGTGGTCTCATGGAAGTAGAAAGTTGAGCAGTGTTGACTAGTCTAGGGAGATGGAGAAGAGGTAACAAGGGGAAGGATATTGAGTACCAAAATGAGTTATCAGTAGATATTCCTACTAGTGTTCTATAGCATAGTAGAGTGGCTATAATTTATAATTTGTAACATGTTTCATAAAAACCTAGAAGGAAAGAGAAGTTTTCGAACACACACACACACACTCTCTCTCTCTCTCTCTCTTTCTCTTTTACCATCCCCCCCTCTCTCTCTCTCTCTCTCTCTCTCTCTCTCTCTCAACAAGTGTTTACACAGATAAAATGTTAATTATCTTCATTTGATTATTGAACACATTATGGAGTTATTACAGAATACCTGTTACAGTTTGTGCCCCCACAGCCTCATGTACCATGGGTACTGTGTACTGTTGGGAGGTGGGACCTGGCTGGAAGGGAAGAATGATGCTTGGGACTTGACCTGGAGGGGTGTGTGCTGGATCCACCCTTCCTCCCAGGAAGGGAGCTCTGTTCTACTATGCCCTAAGGATCTCAATCTCCAGTCTGCTCTGGCTCACCCCCACCAGATGATTCCACCATTTCCAGCTGCCCACCTGTAAGCAGGTTGTGACCTTCTGAAACTGTGAAGTAAAATAAATCTTTCCTCCCTAAAGTTGTAGATTTCGGATATTCTACCCCAGCAATAAAACAGTAACTAAGACCATAATCCAAAGGACAATTATTGTAAGTTAATTCAAATAAGAGAGAGAGAAAAACCAGGTATAGTGGTATATGCCTCCAATCCCAGCACTCAGGAACTGACCTTTCCTAGGCTATGTAGTGAGATTGTGTCTCAAATAAATAAATAAGATAAAAAGATAAAAGCAAAGCTAGTCATCCTTTTATGTTATGTTAAAGCAGCAATATATTGATATATGTGTATCAGATTTTACTTTTTATTTTTGCACATTTTTATTAGTACATATGCAATACACAGTGGTTAACTGAGCTTGAGAAATCTGTGACATATATACTGCATCAACTTCACTAGTCATGTAAGAAGGTGCCTTTTCCCCCTCAGCCTCCCCAGCATCTATTGCTACTCTAGTTCTCAGTAAATGCCATTCTCACTGGGGTAAAATGGTATCTCAGTGATGTTTGACTTGCATTTTTCTAATGGCTAAGGATGTGGAGCATTATTTCATGTATTTGAACAGCAATCTCATATTACTCTTGGAAGTAAATAAAAGAACTTTCTAAAAGTTTTATTTAACAAATACAATTCTAAAAGAACTCTAGATCTACATCTTATTTGTATACATTTTCTTAAAACAAATATTATTGGGTACAAGTACAAACCACAAGCTTTCTTTCCTATCTCCCTTGGCTTTTGCCCACTTTCCAAACAAGAAGGCTGGCTACTTACCCATTCAAGGCTTGCTAAGATTTATTGTCCCAGAAGGCAAAAACTTCTGTGAACCCAAACAGAGAGACAGTTTTCAATTACACGGGTATTTTTTTCTTTTTTGCCTATACTTCTGACTCAATTTTTTTAAATGAGGAATACTATTATAAGTCTATTTTTGTCATCAGTTTTAATAAGCTTTCTCTATACTGTTATTTTTAGTCACAAGTTTCATTCTAACAATAACAAATTCTTTGTTCTTCCAGATAGGCACATAAACCAATTTTAGAACTCTCATATTTCGAGATAAGAGACGATACAACAAGACTTTTCTTCCAAATTTAAGACTTTCTTTTCCTTTTTCCAAATTTTGTTAATCAAAATTTGAAAAAATTTTGCCGCTTGCAAATCATTCATCATGTAATTTGAAAGAAGTCATTCGTTTAAGAACATATAATAAGTGGCATGAGCTAAAAATAGCAAATTTAGCTCAAATTAGGCTCAGATTTGTAAAGTATGCTTATTGGTTCTTCTATTCTGCTTTGGTTCTTTATTTCATAAAACATACATTTCATCATCTCTATTTGCCTTTTTCTATTCAACCACAAAATTACCTAAAGAAAAATACATTTTTAACTTATAAGGAGAGGAGAAGGAAGGCAAGAATTATTCTAGGAAAGAAGCTCAAAAATAAGAAAATGAAATACACTGACATATTAATGTCTCAGCTAACACAAAAATAAAAATGTACAGCAGTTGAAACATAGATGTTTATTAAAATGCTAACATGCTTTCTAATATTATTTTCAGCACTTGAACGAAGAGACACATTTACACAAAACAAACTGTATAATTAAATGTTCATTATATGGTCGATTAGGACTTATAGATTAATTATTCAGAAAAAAAATTCTCCTTAAGTGTTAAGGCTTGAATCAGATATTTTGACAGTTTGAATACCTGACTTTATAATTAATGGTCCACCCACCAAACACTTTGCTTTTTATAGATTTTTTTAAAGCACTGAGGCACATCAAGTAAGGTCAAAAAGGTTGAGAGTAACAGGTTTTAGTCAATAAGCAATTATTTTAAAAATATACTGAGTCTTCTTGAGGATAAAGGACAAAGTCCCGACCTTGAGAACTTCACAGTCTGTGAATGTATTATCACATCATCTACTTCTATTGCTTCAAATATCCCATGTGCACAGGTGACCACCAAGCATTTTTCCCCAGAACTATATTTCTGAATACTTTCTTGGAAACAGAAGAAAGGCACTACAAAATCTTGAATTGAGGCTGCACCAAAAAAAAAAAAAACCTTAATTTTTTTCCATGAAAATACTACATATAAGCATCTGATTTACATGTAGTCATATATGCCATATTTATGTTAATGTAATCTTCCTGAATCTAGTCTTTTCTAATAAAAAATTCAGGAGCCATTTCTTGATTCTACATTTGAGTTATCAAACCTCCAGAAAATTCCACAATTTCCATGATTTCTGGCTCTACTACTTTTCTCCTCTCTTCTGTGTTCCAAGCAGTTCTAACTTAACCCATCGGAGTGACCGACTTCTTCATCTCCATGCTTAATGCTGCCCCTCCTTAATTAGTCCTCTTATTACTGTCTCTTCTCTAAAACACAAATCTTTCTTCCTATGCTCCTCCTTTGCTTTATAGTGTATAGTGGCTCCTCTTTGCAGCTTAATGTCTGAACTCCTAAGCAGGCCCCTGGACCGTCAAAACTTTGTTCTACTCGTCTTTCCAGACTCAAACAACATACTCTCATTGCTCTTTGCCACGTGGACTTTGGTCTTAGTTACTTATCTGTTGCTGGGACAAAACACCCGATATCCACAACTACAGGGAAGAAAGTCTAAAAAGGTCAAAGTTTCAGAAGGTCTCAGTCCATGCATGGGCAGCTGGCAATGGCAGAAAGGGTCTGGAGGGGAGCAGCCGCTCACGGCAGTATGAGAGGAAGAACTGGGGGCTTACAGAAGAAGCCAGAGTGCAGTATTTAGGCTTCCGGGCCACACACCCTGTACTGTGCTACACACACACAGTAGTCTACCACATGCCGGTAATCTGCCATTCACCTATTATCTCTGCCTCCTGGCCAGGCGCCATGTGAAATTCATAGTTAACTACATCCAAATACATGAAGGTTTCGGGGAACATTTTAGATCCAAACCCTAACACCTTCTAGTACACACAAAAGCACACAGATACACACACACACGCAGGCAGAGTTTCAATTATTCAACAATGCATGTTGAATATATCACACTCTTTTATGTGTTTGAAAACATTGCTCTCAAAGCTTATAAGACCAATCCATCACTTCTCTGTCAAAGGTCTATCAATCCTGTAAGATATAACAGACTCCCCCTACAAAGGACCTCCCTGACATCCCAGATTAAGTCGAATGTTAACTTTCTATGTCTCTTTATTATCTATTGTTAATTTACAACTCTGAAGGTCATTGCACCAGTCTCCAGTCATCTATATTGCTATACGCAAACCATATGCTTAATAACTACTTGATAGATGAATATATGTCGAAGCACGCTGAAAGCATAAGGAAGAATCAATGTATGTATTGAAACATTACAATGCCCCATAAACATGTGCAATGTTTACCTTTCAATTAAGAAATAAATTTAAAATATTAAAAATTAAAAGGAATCAGTAAGATTAAATCTATGGTAACACTTATTAGGGAAAAAAATGTATTCTTGGGGAAACACTTGGGACTCTCTCCTAGACTATGGGAGCTTTTGCTCCTGTGTCCTTTGTTTCTAAATAATGACCTGCCTATTCCTTAAAGAAACAGAAAAGAAAAAGAAGAAAGTATTGTCTTTTTAGGAGTCTTAGTATGCACCTATTTCCATATTGCCTAAGACATATCTGATTTTCTTCTACTATTCTCAGTCTTCACCATTCTCAAGTGGTGACTGAATGAAGAATGTCTGATCTCTTTTGAGCTATTAAAGTAGCAGGAATTATGTTATGATCAGAAGAACAGAAGGGAGAAAAACAGCAGAAGTCTGGAAAACTGCAAACTGTTAACAGACGTGACACATTTAAGGGCTGGACCACGGGCTCAGGCTCAAGAAGAGGAGCTCACAGGATGGTGCTGCTAAGTGGAATCCACAGGTTGCCCAGCTGCACTGTGAACTCCTGGGGAGTGAGGTGGTGAAATGGAAAGGGACTTTGCTAAAGGAAGGAAAGAAGAATAAAGGCACCTACTCAGGCCCTGGTAGACTCCGTGGCAGATCTCAGAAGGAAGCACAAGAGAGAGAGACCCAAGGGAAACTCCTGTGGAAATTCAGAACTTTATGAAATAATCTAATTTATATCCTATACTCTTTACTAATTTGTATTATTTCCTCCGAAGTAAATGCATGGAAACATGACAGCTATATTATTTTTTACTGCTGGGTATTAAATTGCCACAAATTCAGTAGCTTAAAGCACCATGTATGCATTAGCTCCCAGATCCACAGAGGAGAAAGCTTGGTGGGCTTAGCTTGGGTCTCTTCTTAGAGTCACAAGACCAAGATGACCGTTGACCCAGACCAGGTTCTCATTTGGAAGCCATGGATCTACATTTATATGGAGTCAGGTTACTGGCAGAAAAAATTAATCCCTTAGCTTAATGGACTGAAATCTCTATTTCCTTGTTATTAGCTAGCTGAGAAATCTTAGTCTGGTAGGAATCTCAGAGGCCTCCAACAGGCTGCGAGTGATCCCAGCTAGCTGATAACAAGAAAATAGGGGTCTCAGTCCTACAATCCAAGGAACTGGGTTTATGGCTTCTAGTGATACAATTTAATGACAGAACCACAGCGATCAGAATCAAATATTATAATGCTATGTTTTGATGTAAAGTATTTTGCAAAAGCCTCGTGTATTATATTTGGAAGTTGATTGGTTTGTGAAGATTAACTCTATAACTGGATTAACCTACTGACTGTTTCATATGTTGTTAAGAGGCGCTGCCTGGTTAAGAGGGGTAGATCACCAGGGCATGACCCGGAGGGGTTATCTCACTCACTCACCCACCCTTCACCCTCACCACTATAATGGGATGAGAAACTGTTTTTTGCCAGCCCATTCCCAAACCCTTTTACCGTGCCTCCATTGCCAGCCAACCATGCACCGACTGACTGAAATCTCTGAGCTGTGAGCTAAATAAACCTTCCCTTCACTCAAGTAGTGGGTGTCAAGACCAAGAAAGGGACTGTTTGTGGATGCTGATTTCTCAATAGCACGTTTGTATTCTACCAGATCTATTGTCCATTACATTTTAATGTTTGAATTGTCCTGTTCAATTTCAAGAAGAGAAAGTTAACAAGCCAGACTACATATGGAAAGTAAAAATAACCCATCCTTCCGCGGTAGGTGTCTCCTCGTGGTCTCATCCCCACCTTCACTCCTCTCCCCCTCATTTAGCCTGAAGAGCAAACTGCCTGGAGCCCCTGTTATAAATGAGTATGCCGATGCCCAGCTCCGCCACCTGGTGAAAAATATGCGTCACAGAACCGCCCTTTATAAGAGGAAGTTGATAGATGGAGAAATATCCTCGCCTGAAGCCAGCCCACCCACGGGTAAGCTCTGCTCCCCTGAAATACTAGGGGGAAAAGTTTTGGGAGGATGTTTATTTTGTGAATTATTCGGTGTGGATCCCCCCCCCCAAAATATATCTTGTGACAATGATTTAGGTACAGCTAGTTTATTTTTAGAATAAATCAAGAAAATAAAAATGGCAAGAGACAGAGGAAGGAGTTAAAAGAAAGTTGCACTAATAAAAGGGTCGCAGCTGTGGTACTAAGGAATTAATCTATCAGAAAAACGGGGTGGATCACACCTAAGAACTATCCTGGTGAAAAGAAAGGAGCTGGTTGCTGCTGGGGTGTGCTGTTTGCTCTACAGCACTTTAAACAACTTGCTCACGATACCCTCAAAGAGAGAGAAACACAGGAAGTCCTCTGCAAGTGACTTCCAGGCCCAGACTGTAAGCAAAGCTCATTCATAGAATCTGCAATAACAAGTTTTATTACAATGTTAATTAACAATGCCTATAATGTACAAGGTATACATTATAAAAGTACAAAGATACTGAGTCTCCAACATAGCAGAGGGCACAAAAAAATCAAAAGGAAGGAAAATTATCAATCATACTAATAATTACATAAAGGTATTTATGAAAAACAGTACGAACAACAAATCAGAGAACAAAAATGATTCATACCCTGATCACACCTGTGTGGATCGACATATATCCATAGGAAATGAAGAGAGGGAAAGTTGGTTGTTTAGTAAAAAACTTTAATCAAATGGTAAGCACGAGGGTTTCTTTATTGCTCTCTAAAAACAAAATTGTGTTCTCAAAATGAACTATATATTGGGCATAGTTTTTCAAAAAGATGAGGCTGAAGTAAGTCATAATCATAGTTTTATAAAAATATATTGGGAAGAGCTTCAAGTTGTGTGAAGGCTGTTTTAGCATCAAACTTAACACGGGTGGCATATAATTACAATACCTTTGTGACACCTTATTAGTGCATTTCTCAAATTCCAGAGTTTTCATTATGTGAATATTTTCACATATATTTTCAGCATTTCATTTTATTTTACTGTACATACTTACGATGCACAACATGGTGTTTCAATATGCATATAGTAAAATAAATATCACCATTTTAAACATGAGTTTTGCCTCATCTGCCTGTTTTAAGAGGAGAAAGACTTTCAGATGTTCTGTCTTCATCAAATCCATGCTCTTTGGCTCATTAAGCTAACTTATGTTCACTTAACCTATTAAAAATGTTTCTTCTTCTTTTTTCCTATAAAGCAAAGCACCCAGCTGTACCACCAAAACAAGAAAGCAATTCTAACCCAAAAAAAGAACATCGCTATGGCGTGTTGTGCTTCAAATTCCAGAAGATTGCCCTGACAGAGTACCTAAAGAGAATTAGACTTCCAAGAAGTATAGATTCTCACACAGGTAACAGCAAAGAGCATCCATCCCCTTGGGAGGGCTAACTATCACACAAAAGTCACAGATAATTTCAGATTCCATAGCCTATATTCTGAACCTATCTAGAAAACAGGATTTAAACGATATAATCTGCCAGCGATTGTTTTTCCTCTCTGGTGAAGGTGAGAGAAAATATTCCTGCTTGTTCTTAAAAGGCAGTGTAGGACCTGTCCTATCTCTAATTACCTTTGAAAAGAAAGCCCCATGCACTCATCAGCACACACACACACACACACACACACACACACCATTACATCCCACTCTAAAATGTTTATCTTCCACCATGGCTTCACTGTTAATTATTTTAACCAAACAAATGGCTTCCTATGAGCAAAGGAAAGCAATATAGAAACGGACTTAGGTTGCCATACAGAGCTGATTCTCTGCTCTCCCTACTCAGAGCTGACCCCTTTCTGGCAGGATGTAACATTTCCCTAATGCCCTTCACAATCCTGTGTCTTAACGAGTGAGGATCAAAGACTCAGTGCTGTAGTGAGGCTTCAGCAGGGTCCTTCTAAGTGTTCTTGGGTCTCTGTTTTTCTGCATCAGATGGCGCAATTACTGATTGGGGTCATATAGCCAAGAGAATGCAAGGAGACTGTCTGTTGTTGGGAGAGGTGGTAAGATCACCTTCCGTCCCTTGTGAGCCCAACTCTTTCCCTTCTGAGGGAAGAGTTGTGTTGAATCTAGAATTACTGTGTTGTGCTAGAATCTCTTATTGAAAATTGCTTATCTCCAAAGGGTAGTGCATCAAAGTGACCAAACTAGGCAAGAGATTTCTTCTCATGCTTGTTCCATGAGGTCTACATGACTACACTTGCTGTTTTATTAGATCGACTTTATCTCCTGTGGCTCTTACTTGTCACCATCGCCTGCAACTGGAATTTCTGGCTGATACCACTCCGCCTGGTCTTCCCGTATCAAACGCCACACAACGTGCACTACTGGCTTATTACCGACATCATCTGTGACACCATATATCTTTGTGATCTGCTGTTAATCCAGCCAAGACTCCAGTTTGTAAGAGGAGGAGAAATAATAGTAAGTGAGAGTGGAGAGAAGCAGCCCCGGTGGGCAGCAAAATGAATAAATTAACAGTATTGTTTTATTTGATGTTTAACTGGCTGTCTCTGCGTAGATAAGACAGGTGCTCACCCGTAAGAAACCTCCAGTGAAATAATAATGACGACAATGACAGAGTCACAACAAAACGACCATTGAGTGCTCACTGGAGACTGTGTTTGACTGTGCCCTGATTTCCTCATCTTTAAAACGGGAGTGCAATAGCACTCCCCTCGTAATGTTGATAGGAACATTAAGTGAATGGATGCGCATGACCTGCCTGAAGTTGTGCCTGGTACGCATCGGGTAGTAAAAGTCACCTAGTGATGTCATGCCAGTTGATTCATATATGTCTCACTCAATTCCTTCAGTAATACTGTGAAAAGATGATACCAATCCCAGTGAAAGGAGGATAAACTCAGGTTTGGAGACGACAGTTTGGAGGCAGTCAATCTTGCTCAAAGCACAAAGCTGGGATGTAGTAAAGTCAGGATTTGAACTTAAGCCTTGCCTCCAAAACCAGGCCGGTTCAAGTTGGCAAGTCTTTCAAAATTTGATAATACTTGAGAATACAAAGTTAGTGAAAAGCCTTATATGTCATAACCATGCTCATATTTTACCTAAGTAATGTTTTTAAAATGTGTAAATTATCCTAGAAAAAAAGATTAAATATGTATTCTTTCTGGTAATCAAATCTTAATCTCTAAAGCAGTTGTTTCCTATCATTTTACAGTGTATTGTTCCTGTTAGTATCCTTTCCCCCATTTTATTGATATGCATAAGTGCAAAATGTAAGGTTTACAATGAAGTTTAGCATTTTTCTCTCAGTATTTTTTAAATAAGATGGGCATTATTTCATTTGTTATAGCCCATGTGGCCTTCTAAAGAAACAGTCTGGTATTATGAGAAAGCACAAGACTGGTTGCTCAGGCCACAGACTATGTTTTGTGTCACTAGACAGTCACCACATAACGCGGTGCCTGCGTGCTGTACGTAAACCCAGTTAAAGGTTTGAGACGTGGACACTTTGGGAAAATACAATTAAAAAGTCACGCTGTCATGACCCTTTCAGTCAGTCTTCCTGCACTGTGCTGTGTGGTAGCCACTTGACACATGCATACAGTCAAACACAATTTTAGTTAAGTATAATTAAATAACAATATTTTTTAATATTTCTGCCAGGCTATCCGTATTTCCTGTTCTCCATGCCCCATGTGGCTAGTGGCACAGGTCTCTCTCACACTATTAATGTACTAAAAATATTGTAGAAAAGGTACAGGGACTGAGAGAACCTTTAATGTCTTCATCAAGAGAGCCAAACCACAAATTGAAAGCCACAAACCTTGCCACAGGTGTGAACCCCATGCACACAGACCACCAGCTCCGGGTTGGCTTCATTTTCTAATGGACTTGGAATCTTCAGGTCTCTTGTCTTTTCATTCTTCACTTCCCAGATTCATTTCTCATGATCACATCAGGGGCCTATCTCTGAAATTAACTCGCTCCCCTCCCTAGATTTCTTTTTAGTGCTAAGCTTTTAGAGACAACTCTATTAATCTGAAACAGAAACAGAAGAGCATGTTTTCACAAGCACATACTCAAATCATATAGCATCTACTTCTGGGTCCCTTCCCTAGCTAACCAGCAGAATGCTTCATTTTTTAAAAATGTCTACTATGACATTCTTCTCACAAGCCAAAGCAAGGGCTGCACAGAGCCTGGGCTCCCGTGTCACAGAAGAAACAGCAGACCAAATGAACGGCAACCTAAGCTCATAGGTATTCTTGGAAAAGAGGCAGGTTCCTTTCCCTTCTGCATACCTTTCTTTGAATCTCTAGACAGGTCTCAATTACTCTTCTGATTGCTGTGACAGAGTACCCAACATCCACAATTTAAGGGAGAAAAGGTTATTTGGCTCACAGTTTCAGAAGGTCTCATACAGTCCATTCATGGCAGCTGGAAATGGTGGAAGCCCATGGCAGAGGCCGGAGAGCTGTTGGCCCAGACAGAAGCCAAGTGAAGCAGGAGCCAAGATGAAGTCTGGAAACTCAGGCAAGGCTAGAACTTTCCCTGGAAGAAGCTGTAACAACCCCCCACCACTTCCTGGCTGAAAAGACAACAGCACACCCTGAAAGTACTGCCTTGAGTAACCCAATTTTAACAAGTTGACACGTTTCCAGGTCAAACCCTAAGCATGTTTCCCTGCCAGCCGGGTCCTATTGCTCAGTAGCACACAGTTCTAAATACATGAGGCTTTAGAGGGATACTCAAGATCCAAACCATAGGAAGACCTAACATTATCAAGATCCTAATTTCAGGGGGTTTAAAAAAAAAAATACTTTTCCTGGTTAGGCTCCTCTACACTCAAAAACTTTTCCTCAAAAAAATTCTAAAGCCTAAGCTGTAGCAACAACCTGCACTCAAATGTTTCCTTGTGCGGACTTTGGTGCGTTGGGTAGCTCACCAGCTTGACGAATGATAATGACGGTGCACAAGTAAGGAGTAAACAAGGCCCAAAAAAAAGGAGCACTGATTTCAACCTCCATCAGATGCACAAAGGGGGAGAAAAATCAATGTTTGACAAATGGAAAATGACAAAATCAGTAAGGGAGACTTTTACTTTCAATTTTCTCTAAGAGGCCTTTACACACAATGGAGTGTTAAAGCCAAGAAAAATAACCAACAAAAAAACATTCAGTGGCCTCTATTTAAAATGCATTATCGCAAGTTACAAATATAGCGCAAGAAGCAATTGTTTTGTTTGTTCAAACAAGCTTAATGTTTTCTTTAATTTAGAGTAGGTAGTTTTAGCCTTTGAAACTTGATTACATTTTGGTACAAAGACTGTGCTCACTGAGTCCCAGCGTGAAGGTCTTGCTGTACCTTTCTCTATTAACTCTACCTTTGTTGTACACTAACAAATTGTTCATTCATTTATTTATTTATTCAACAGGTATTCATTAAATGCCGACAGTTGTCGAGTAGCTATACCTGTGTGTTTCATTCATTTATTTACTTACCAGTGTATGATAAACACTGATTTAGGATTACAACATAAAAGTACTAATGCCCATGGCCTTGAGAGAAAACAGACAATAGGCAACAAATGGAAATGCTGAAAGCCACAGTAGATGAAATCAGGGAGATTTACAATTGTTGCACAACATTTATTTACAGTGTCTTTCTTCTTCTCAAAAGGGTACTTCACATAATACAGAATTTTCAACCAAAAGTCTAAAAAACGTCTCTTATATGTAATTTCCTTTATATGAGACAGAGATGTTGGGAACGGAAATGGGGACTGTTTACATGGAAGACACTCCCCCCAGCAAGCCCTCGTAGCTAAGCTTAGCAATGGCAAGGCAACTACCATACTCAACACCATCTGGGGACAATGTCAATTACTCGGTCAGCTGATACAGTCAGCTGCTTCTGACTCCTCACAAGTATTGTTTATGAACGAACTAGAGAAAATTAGCCACTCCCTTCTCTGCATTCCATATGCTTTACTCATATTTTTGTTGTTTAATTTTGACAAGAAATTAAGCTACTCATGATATACTAGAAACAAGTGGACTGGGGTTCAGTTTCACTTCTGAAATTTACTAATAACATTATTTGAAGAAAATAAATTTACTCTTCCACACACCACTTTCCCATTCACTCAGAACATGAAGATATTGCCTATCTTATAAACATGTTTTAAAGGTTATATAAAACAGTGTGAACAAATGGCCATGTCGAAAAATGCAGGAGAAATTGTTGAACGAATTGCATAAATGGAAATCCACAAACTTAACTTTTCTTTCTTGTCTCCTACTTCTGTATCTCTCCTTCCTGCCTGGCAGTAAGTTTCTTGAAAGCAGAGACAAAATTTGACTTGTTTCTCTATTTCACCTAAGAATTTGAACAGAGTGTTCAAGATCTGTTCATAGGAGTGAATGGCAGCATTGGCACAAGGGCTTTTTTTCCTCCTTAAGTCACTGTTTAGTATGCATTACAGTTGTTTTAGATGATATTCTTTTTTTTCAAGCTCAGTTCTCTCTCTCTGCAGTCCAGGCTAGTCACTACGTGGCCCAGACTGAGCTCAAACTCACAACAATCCTCTGTGTAAGCCTCCCAAGTGCTGGGATTACAGGCGTGCACCACCACACCTGGTTTATGTGGTGCTGGGTAATCAAACCCAGGGCCTTGAGCTTGTTAGGCAAGCACTTTATCTGCTGTGCTATCCCTCCAGCTCTAGATAAGAATCCTTTTCAAATGCTTCTATCTGTTCTATGTAGAATTACAGAATTGCTTGTCAGAAGAAATGAGTAATAAGGAAATACTGACATCTGAATAGAGCTTGTTCAAAAACAATTTGTTGAAAAGGGATTTAGGTGCAATTAGCATATCCTTCATAAAGTAAGCCTCCCCTGAAGAAATGTTGCCTGCATAATGAGGAAGCTTGAGAGAGCGAGAGAGAATTAAGCATGGTGACATTTTAAAAATAAGTGCCTAATTGTTACCGATAAGCAAGCTGATCCTCCTAAGACTAATGATGCCAAATTTATTTAGTGCTCTAAAGAAGAGGGATTTTAAAATCACTAAAGGGCACTTTCAAATAATCTAGCAAGTTTTAGATGCATTTACATCTATTCCATCATAGGATCGTAGACAACTCCAAACACGAAGGGATAAGTGTGCTAAAACCATTCTTCCTGGTGGGCGAGAGGATGCGGTATTTTCACTTAACAACTGAACACCCAAACTGTGTCTGTCTATTCCACATAAGCTTTGAAAGAGCTGACCAATTTTATTGGAGCTCAAAACATGATTTGTGACAGTGTCAGCCTCAACCCAGTATTTACAAGTGGCTTAGTAAGACATGTTCAGGTGGCAAACTGTTAAATAAACATGTCTTGTATATTTTCTAATATATTTCTGTAAATGTAGAGTGGGGGATAAAAATTATAGACAAAAAAGAGGGAAAGAGGAAGCAGGAATTGGAGAATCAACTGACAAATCCTTAACATTACTCAGCAGTAGCCTAGGACCTCAATGTGAGCAACATGGAGAGCAATTGTTACACAACGCCGCTTCTCTATGCCCACATTCTAGAACTTCCATCAACTAATTAAGAGTACACAGAACATTTCTTCTCATATACAACTAAAACATAAAATTAAGTCCAATATTACCATTGATTCTTTTAGGTCTGTTTTTTTATTAGTGCTTCCTTATTCGTCTATCATATATAATGCATTTAGGGGATGCTTACTACTTGTTAGACACTATGAGAGACTGGGGAAAGACATTCAAAGATCAGCATGCTACTTTCCTACATAGTTCAGGCATTAAGGACAAACAAAAGAAAAATGGTGGAATTTTATGTTGCGAATCGTGACAAAGGTGAGCTCAAGTGCTGCGAGAGTCAAAGAAAAATGCATGAAGGAAGAGACATTCGGTCCACATCCTGCTAGAGGAATTGGAAATACCGGTACCCTCCTGCCTCTGCCGAAAAAGCAAACACATGCTCTGAGCTCTAGGAACGACATAGGCAAAACTGATGCATTTGAGGAAATGAGAAAGAAAAAGGGTGTGGGAGGAACTGTGAGAAAATAAAGCCATACATATTATAAAAAGTATTGTTTTCTAAAATTCACATGGAGTTCTAGGGTTTGGCAGGAAGATTATTAAGTGCTCTGATTTAGAGAAATAATCTACCTGTCATCATAAAATGAATGGAGTGGGAGGGGGGAATTAAGGGGGATAGATCATTGCCAGCAGGAGAAAATAAACACAGGAAATTGTTAGGAAGAAGAATCTTTAGAGCCTAGCTGCTGCTAACTGATGTGAGCTGAGAGAGTCAGTCAGAGACCAGCGGCATAGATGAGGATGCCCAGAGGAGCAGACACATCAGCTTAAGAGAAATAGACAGCGATGACCCATGGAGGTTGGGAACAAGCACCAGGAAAGTGGTATTGGGTGGAGGTAGAGATTTAGCAGCATTGACATATCTGGTGGGCTTCAAAGTAACAAAACCAGAGGAGATTTCTCAAGAAGTAGCTATAAATAGGAAAGAAAAAACAACCTAGTCTTGGGGAGTGTTGACTTAAATGGCTGCCCAACAGTCCAAGAAACATCCCAAAAAGCTGGAACCTAAAAAGGAAACCAAGAGTGATGTTAATGATTTTTGAAAAAAGTTTTAAGGGCAAATTACTCCCCCAAATGTCAAATGCATTAAAAGAAAAGTTCATTCATCTCATTTTTTCATTCACTCAATAGGCATTAGGCTCAACATATTCCCAGCACCACTTAGATACAGTTACAAAACAAAGTCACCTCTTTCCTCAGATAGATCACCATTTAAACAAGTACGCCGATTTTAAACAAATGATCCAGAAATGTATGTATGAGAAATATCAAAGTTTGAGAAATAGAGAATGCTAAGGATTAGAAAGGTCCCACAAGAGAGAAATCAGGTTGTAGTGGTCTCTGCTCTGAGTCTTGATGAGAGGAGAGAAAAGGAAGACCCCAACCTGCCATGGGTGGAGGGCAAATGTGAGGACGGATGTAGGTGAAGAAACAGAGATGGGCATCACGAGGATCTGGACTGTGATGAACAGCGGGGCAGCCACAACAAGAGAAGAGTTTTTATTACAAAATGCGAGAGTGTCGAATATATTCATAGGCGGGGGCTGGAAAGAACCAGTAGGAAAATTACCTAAAGATAAGAAGAAAAAATAATTAACTAATGGGCTAAAATTAATTGAAGCATATATCTATTTCAGGTGGATTCCAGTGAGCTAAAGAGATATTACCAGAGTTCTACGAAATTTCAAGTAAGTGATTATTAAAAACTCAACAGTTTTCTGTTATCCATGACCATTTTAAGTCTCATTTCTATAAACAAAACATCTTTCTTTGTAAGAAATTTCATAAAGATGGAGTTTTTTAAAAACAATGAGTGACCTGAAATTTTTGATTCTCAATAACTTTATGATATGTTCACTCATATGTGCAGGTGCATAATTCAATATATGAGTAGGGCTGGCAGTGTAGCTCCATGACTAGACTGCTTGCTTGCCCAGGAAACACAGGGCCCCAGGTTGGATCCCCAGCACCACATACTGTTTGGGCTTGGTGGCACATGCCTACAATCCCAGAACGTGGGAGGCTGAGGCAGGAGTATTGTGGTGAGTCTGAGGCCAGCCTGGGCTACTCAGTGGAGTCCGGGATGAGCCTGCACACCAGAGCAAAAACCTGTCTCTCAACAACATTAAAAGTGCCTTGTTCAGAGTTTGGTGTTGGCAATAATTCAATTCGGTCTTCTACAATTCAATGACAAATAAATCATTCTCTGCACAAATCCATGCCAATAAGTAAACATTAAAAACAGCTATTGACGGTCTGCTTAGAAAGAAGTCGAGTGCGAAGCTGAACACAACAGAAAGGAAGTGAAGCGATCCCTGTGACTGAGCCAGACCCGCGAACTGAGCCACAGGACCTGTCAGGTCAACAGCCCCGTGCTCTTGATCCCTTCTCTGTAGGAAATTATTTTAGTCAGTCTTCTGTACACCTTGATTTGCTATGAGGGGCAACGTCTGTTGGGTAAAATCAAGGAAGTTTCCTAATATGATGTAATTTGTAAGCCAGTAACTTTCGTAATTTCTTTATAATAGCTTATTTGGTTGACTCACACTATTGATACAAGTTCCATTTCTCTTCAGTAGTCATTAGCTTTGGAATTATTACACAAATAATTACATCAATTCTCTATTCCACATGTGTGGACTTTTAAAAATGCTCCTGGGGTTGGAGAAATAGGGCAGCAGATGGGCCCTTGCCTACCAAGCACAAGGCCCTGAGTTAAATTCCCCAGCCATACGTATGCCAGTCGTGGAAGCACACACTTGGCATCCCAGTACTCAGGAAGCTGAGACAAAGGATTATAGTGAGTTTGAGGCCAACTTGGGCTACAGAGTGAGTTCAGAACCAGCCTGGACTATACAGCAAGCTCCTGCCTCAAAAGAAAACCAAAATATGCTCCTAACTGCTCCTAATTATCTTAATCTATCTTAAGGTTATTTAATATATGCTACTGTTCAAGACCACATAAGATTTAGTGAAAATAAACAATTACATAGAATTTCTTATTGTGATCAGGAAAGTATGCAAATATGATGTAGTCATTTCAGAATTACCAGTATAAGAGACAACCAGAGTGATGTAAATTTATGACATGTTTTTAAAATGTGTATGTTTAAGGGACTGAGTATATAGCTCAGCAAATAAAGTGCTTGCCTACTGAGCGCAAGGCCCTACATTTATGATGGCACACACCAGTAATCCAAGTACATGGCAGGCTAAGGCAGGAGGATTGCTGTGTGTCTGAGGCCAGCTTTGAGTTCAGGACCTGCCTGAACCACAGAGCAAGACCCTGTCTCAAATAAATAAATGAATGTATAAATAAATAAATAAATTTTAGTATTTTCACTACCTTCTATCAGAGCTGCCGTTTCTAATATTTTTCACTGTAGTTAATTGGTAGCAAAAAGGTCCACAGTAGACAGTAGTAGAAAACACTGAAGAGCCTAGATGAACCACAATAATATAATCCACTCTGACCATTGGAAAATTGGCTGAAACATAAAAACAGATCCCATTGGTGAATATGTAATGATTTCAAACACGATCAAAAATAAACTTCATTTTCAGTCCCAGAGCTTCATGTTTAAAAGACTAGTACGATGTTTATGGCTAGCAATCCCATGATCATAGAAGCATATGTGACAGCTCGCAAAAACTCCAGTACCTAGGGAGATACCGGCCTCACAAAGGGGGAAGTGAGGCACCCCGAAAGTCTGGCTGCCATATGGTTTCTGCCTTGTGCAGTACTAAAACACCTCTCAGTGGCCATGCAAGAGGGGCAGGGGATACAGGAGGGAGGGCGGGAAAGCACATGTGCTGGATGTGATATGTGTATGCACCAAATCCTCAAGTTCAATCATAAGTCTTGGGGAAAGAATGGCACCATGCATATGTAACAGAAGCAATTGAGATGAAACAACAAATAACTCGTTGTGACTGATCACCTTTCATAGTCACTGCTATAAATCTTCCATTCCCCCAAAACCCAAAAGTATGTAAATACAACATAATTTTGAATGTATTCTTCCAACAGCTGGATGTCGCATCAATAATACCATTTGATGTTTTCTATGTCCTCTTTGGGTTTAACCCAATATTTAGAGCAAACAGGATATTAAAGGTAAGATAACTATAGTTAACTGCCTCTCCATGTAATACTATAAACCTTGAAGTAATTTAAAATGTCCAAAAATTATCAATATTCTTAACTTCTAATAAAATTCTTTCATTCTTTATCATCAATGCTATGATTTTTTCTAAATAAATGAAAGAAGCATGATAATACTCCTGACATAAATTGCTCCTGTTTACTTTTATTCTGTATCTCATAATAGATATTTTATAAACTAAAATAGGAATGCTAAAATAGGAATGCTTTGAACTTTTAAGTACAACTAAAATTGCAAATTTGTTTAATTTTTTGTCACTTTTTATCAATGACTGAGTGCCTAAAACATGAATCACAAAATCAATGAATGAGATTGAGTTAGCTCTAAGATTTTTACTCATCTAAAAATTCTATAATTCTTGAAAAAAATTGCAAACAGGCTTTCCCATCACAAAATTATACAGATATGTGAATACAACTAGAATGTTGATTAAGAGGAAAGTAGCTAAATACCCTTAGGTATATCTACATATTTTTAAAAAGTAGCTTTTAAAAACTCCAGAAAATTGTCTATGTAATAAAGTGGAGATATACCTCATGATAAATTGCTAAGTAAAAAGAAAAATACACCACCTATATCTCAGATAGGAGGCTAATAAGAAACTGAAGAAAAACAGACCCCTCAAAAATCAAAGATCCAACTGGAAAAAATGGACAATGAAAATAAATAGGCAGTTCTCAGTTGAAGAAGTTCAAATGGCCAAGAAATACATGAAAAGAAGTTTCAACATCCTCAGTCATAAGAGAAATGCAAATCAAAACATCACTAAGATAGCATCTAACTCCAGAGAGGATGGCGTATATCAAGAACTCAAATAGCAATCTGTGCTGGTGAGGCTGTGGGGAAAAAGGAACCCTCCTGCTCTGCTGGTGGGAATGTAAACTGGTACAACCACTATGGAAGGCAGTATGGAAGTCTCTCAAAAGGCTGAATATAAATATCCCTTTCAATCCAGTGACACCTGTTCTGGAATCTTTCCAAAAGTGTTAAAAGCATTATATACAAGAGATATGTGTATACCCATGTTCGTAGCAGCACAACTAACAATAGCTAACATGTGGAAGACACCCAAATACCCATCAACAGACCAATGGATACACAAACTGTGGTAGATGTACACAATGGAATACTATTCATTTATAAAGATGGGTTTGAGGCTTTTGTAGGTAAATAAATGAAGTGAGTCAGATGTAGAAGGTTAAACATCATGTGGTTTCACTAATATAAGAAACCCCAAATACAGTCATTTCATAGAATTAAATTGGGGCTGGAGGGGATAGTGGGAAATGGTCGGGAGATGGGGAGGATGTGGGAGGATCAAAAGGGGAGAGGGGCAGGATTTGTAATCTGATGCCATATATACATGCACAAAATACTCAAGTTCAAGGTAAATGCTATGTATCACATATACACATATCAATAAAATAGAGGAAAAAAGAAAAATGAAAGCTAGGGTCTTAGTTACTTTCTCATTGCTGGGAGAACACTCAACATCCACAGTTCAAGGGAGCAAAGATTTACTTTGGCTCACAGTTTCAGGAAGTCTCAGTCTACTCGTGGGCCACTGGCAATGAATGACAGGAGGAAGAGGGACACTGGCCATTCCCTGCATGGCCAACACCAAGCCAAGTAAGGGAGAAAGGATGGGGCTACCCCTCCAGGTCCTGTCTCAGTGATCTATCCCTTCTGGGTCAAGCCCCAGTGTGCCACCCTCCCTGACCATACCCCAATTTCTGAATAGCACATGAATATTTAAAACATCCAGATATATGAAGATTTGGGGACCACTCCAGATCCAAATCATAACAGCTAGATACAGAGTAGTCTGTAGAAAAATATTAACTTCTGGATAGCATAAAGGAAAAATGCATTTTCCTGTATTTATGAAAAACTGACAAATGATTACCTAATGTGGTGAAAGGAAGCAGGAAGGAAAATTAGGAAGTATCACGCAACAGTAAAAGCAAGACTTTTAAAGATACATATTTCATTTCACTTTTAACTATGTAAATGTATTACCTAAACCCAGATCACAACCATCTCATGGAACTTAAAACAAAAAGCAAAGTGAACCACAGGGGTAGAGTGGGGAGGGAGGGAGGGTTGGGTAGGGGAGGGACAAAAGGAGAGTGGGAAAGTCCTTGTCACCTTGACAAGATACTTATGTGCACAAAATGCCCAACTTCATTGTAAACCTTAAATTTTGTGCTTGTACATATTAATAAAATGGGGAAAAATAAATGAATAAATAAAAAGACTCTAGAACATAAATACTTCATGACCCATGGCTTTGTTGGATACCTAAAAAAAAAAGATAGAGGCGAGTGAGAGCTTGAAATTTCGTATAAATCTTTAAAAATATAATGATAACTTGAATTTTCAAAGATGGCCTTCTTAAAAGAATCATAAAAGATGTTATCAACTTTAGTTTATCTTTTTCGCCTCTTGGGGAGACACAACAGCATAACCTGGTGACACTTGTGGGTCCCTGGAACAACAATGGCGGCGGCAGGTGCCATGTCCCAAGAACACGCTTGGCTGCAACTTCTCATCCATCATCTCATATATTCCCCCCAACAACTTCATTTAAGACGTGAAACAATGAGAACAGCCATGGTGGAAAATCTCTGGGCGGACACGCCGCACGGAAGAGGCAGCGCCTGTGCTCGTCTCATGTTCACCTGATTTCACGTTCTTTACTATAATCTCGCAGGCAGCCAGACATCGGGCGGAAAGCGCTTTCCTTCAGTGACCATGTCTTTTCAACCTGAAAGGGCTTGCTCCCGATTTCCATGTGGCTAAGGCAACCCCAGAGGCTCTGGCTTGACTATAAAATGTGAATTTAAATGAAGGCAAGACAGAATGTTGTAAGCTGCCTCTGCTGAAGCCATCTTTCATAAAATTTCTAGTCTTACATAGAAGTTTCAGAAGGTACTTGCTCATAACTAATCAATTTTCAGAAATACCAGGTTACTATGGATTTGGGAATTTGCCTGGAATATTAATAAGGGCTTATAAAATGCCAACTCTTCATACCCCATCTCTGTCTCTCTAAGATGTCTGACTGTCTTCTGAATCCACAAGTTGTTTTAAAATAGAGGAAATTGTGATAGTTGGCTGTGATCTTTTCATAACTTGTAGTCCTGGCATTTCATTTATGTAAAAGGGTCTCATTTGAGTAGACTGTTCTCTACAATAAATATTGATCATCTCCAAGTTATAAATGGGAAAACAAAATAAGAATATAAATTTTTTCTATTATGAACACTTAAGCTAGAGGAATAACAGAACAGTTAGAGCACTTGCCTAGCAAATGCAAGGCCCTGGGTCCTCTTCATCAGCACCACATAAACTCTGTGTGGTGACGCAAGCTGGTAATCCCAGCACTCAGAAGGCTGAGGCAGGAGGATTATCGTAGGATCAAGGCCAGCCTGGGCAACATAGTGAGTCGAGGACCAGCCTGGACTACAGAGCAAGACCCAGTCTCAAAATAAATGAAGAAATAAGATAATTTTTAAAAGAGCACAAGAACTGATTTAACACAAATTGAAGTATTATGAGTGTTTGAGAGATATTTGCCTATTCATAAACTCTGGGGGAAAATCACTTTTATATATTCCCAGTTGAGAAGTTCTTGCTATTGCATATGTTATTTATTCCAAATGTTATATTGTAGTCATATCTACATTGCAGTAATTTTGAACTAAGTGATCCATAAGATCCCTTTAGTCCCTACGATCCCACTATTCTAAGCACACTAAATGGTGTAACACACATTTGCACATAGTCCTTTAGGAGGCATGTTCATTTATTGTATGCTCTTTACAGTTGGAGAAACCAAAGCACAAAAATACTAAGAGAATTTCCCAAGGTCACATAATAAGTGACAGAGATAGGACTAGATTCAGGCTCCAGCACCCATGGTCCTACTACCTACAGCAATGAAGCAGAAGAAGCAATCTGGATGGTAGAGTACATGCAGGCAGAAAGAGTCAAGACAGGAAAGCAGGGCTGGAGGACCGGCTCAGCAGTTAAAGCACTTGCCTCGCAAGCTCTAAGTCAAGCGCTAAGTACCAGAGTTCGATTCCCCAGCACCACATAAGCCAAGCATGGTGGTGCATGCCTGTAGTCCCAGCACTCGGGAGGCTGAGGCAGGAGGATTGCTGTGAGTCCAAGGCCTGCCTGGGCTACAAAGCAAGACCCTGTCTCAAAAAAAAAAAAAAAAAGAAAAGAAAGAAAAGAAAAGAGACAGGAAGACACAGGACGCAGCCAAGAGCCTGGAGGGAACTGGCAACCCTGAACCAGATTACACAGATTCGTCATCCTTGTGGGTACCGTCAAGAACAAGTAGCTCACACTAAGACTTCCTGGACTTTAAATTTTGTTGAAACTAACATACATCTAATACATTTTGCTTAAAAATAGTGCTACTGTTGAAAAACAGGATGTACCTATTTATGCCTTCCATGTCTCCTATTATACTTCTCTGACTTCTTTTTGAAGAGTGTGATTTTAGTTATTGATAAAGTTCTATTGTGTACTTTAAAAAGAACGGCATGATTGGTTTTCAAAAAGCAGTACAAATAAAACTGTAACTAGAGAGTAGGAGTAAAATAAAGCAAGGAACTCTGAATCCAGCACTGTGCCAAAATGTACTGCCAGAGGACAATGTCACCAAGCCAGACCTAGATTTGTTTTAAGACACCCAGTAAATTAACTTCCTGGAACAACCACAATTTATTTTATATACGTTTATGTAAGCAGATATATTTGAGAGTAACTTATTTTGGTTTTTTTTTTTTTTTTTTTGCTTTTTTTCTAACAGTATACTTCATTTTTTGAGTTCAATCACCACCTAGAGTCTATAATGGACAAAGCATATATCTACAGGTAATGTATGGAAACACACACACGCTTGGGAAGAGAAGTAAGGATGTAGCATTTTAGGCAGCCTTTGGGAGAAGGACGACCATCCTGTGTAAGAAAAGGGGATAATTCCAGATTTTGGCCATATGAAATATATGTGTATGTTCTAAAACAGATTTTGATATTTCAAGAGAGATGGAAGCATGAAAATCATTTTAGATTTTAGAATACTGAGCTTAAAATTGAGACTTGTTATCCACTTAAGCCAAAACAAGCACAGATAAGCATGCTTTCTTTGCAACTGACTTTCCATCTCTCTCATGCTAATCCCTTTGTAATATAAATTTACCCATCCGCTGCTCTGAACCTCACCTGCACCAGAGCTCCAAGTCACAGTTCACTGAGGCATAAGTTCCCACAGGCATTCCAGAGAGATCCAGTTAAATCAGCATGGTGTATTTTATGGAACTCAAAAAGCAGAGGTGACCCTGGAGGCCACGCCGGTCATGGAGTTGACTCACACCATCTGTGAAAAGAGAAGGAGGTGGGGGGGGGGGTGTTTTGTTTTTTTCGTTTTGTTTTTTTTTTTTTTTACACTCTGTCAATCCCAGTCAAGACACTGACGTTGGACAACATGCGGCGGCACCATCACTTTCAATTGTGCTAATGAGAGTTAGCAGTTGGCAGATCTGAAGTAAGAGGGTTCGGTAGGGACTTAAAGAAAAGAAAATGTTAAAAATAGGCTGTATTCCAGAAGCAACGTGAATCCCGACTCTCGCTCATTCTCCCTGACAGAGTCATTCGAACAACCGGATACTTGCTGTTTGTTCTGCACATTAATGCCTGTATTTATTACTGGGCTTCAAGCTATGAAGGAATTGGCACGACTAAATGGGTGTATAACGGCGAAGGAAACAAGTGAGTCATAATTTGGAAAAAAAAAAACCTCATTGATTCTTTTAATCTTATATTTCAGTGTATCAATTTTAAGTCATCAGTTTTTTGAACTGTTGGTCACACCCATTCTTGGGCAGTAAAACTTCTTCCACTATGCTTTTAAGTAAAAAAGAGTACAGGAGAATAGATTAGAAAAGATTAGAGTGCTCCTGATAGCAGAAGGCTCTGTGTGTGTGTGTGTGTGTGTGTGTGTGTGTGTGTGTGTGTGTGTGTGTGTGTGTGTGTGTGTGTCTGTGTGTCTGTGTGTCTGTGTGTGTCTGTGTGTGTCTGTGTCTGTGTGTCTGTGCTCATATGTGTTGTGTTGTCATGGGTTAGTCTATAAAATGAATTTAACTATATTATAATCAGAAAGGTTTGTATTAGACAACTGTTTTAGAAAACTCAGTGGTAAGATAACTTTGAATAACTTGAATGCTGATTGCTAGTAATGAACAATATTAATTATTTAGAGGGCAGATGCAGTGACTAATTGGCTCACCACTGAAGGGTTTATGGGTGTTTGAGTCAGCTGTTACCACTAACTCAATTAAACACTTAGTAACAAGGGTCCTAAATTAAATTTGACAATTAGGTATACAAGTGTCCCCGGAAGAAAAGAGATCATTTGAAAAGAATGAAGAGCATTGAATCAGGACTTAGCAATGGTAACTGGGTTATTTAGTAGAGAAATTTCTTTTTGATAGCTTCAAGGCCTGGTACAAAATAGACTCCCATCTCCTCCAATGAAATGACATTGAAACTATTCCAAGGCAATGTCCTTACTGGAAAACCTGGGTCCCAGGTATTGTCTTAAAGGACAGCCTCAGGAAGGAGAGAGACTACAGGACAGGGCCAGGGGACTGGGAATGTCTTAAAAATTATGCATTGCCTTGAGTGAGTTGGATGCGTGAGGAACTATGTAACATTTATAAAATTTTTCCCACTTTTCTATTGGCTATACAGATCAATGAGCTTCTTTTTGGCGGTTTCATAATACATATAATATACTTTGAATATTTTTACACTTTTTCTTGAACTTTTAGCCAGAGCTGATTTTAGAAAAACTTAAATGTCAGAAAGACTACATTTTGTGAAACACATACACATACACATAAATACACACACGCAAAGAAAACCCATTACTGGAAAATTTATAATCAAATCTGTAACTTTTATAGAAAATTAAGATACCTATGTGTTAAGTGGGCATTCAGTGCCATTGTTAAAGCTAAAAACTAGATTGAGCTTGCCAAGTGCTGGGGTATTATGATAAATTGGAGTTACAGAAGCTCCCCTGTACATTGTAGGCAAGGATGTAAAACTATGTAGCCATTTTGGAGGGAAAAAACCAGTTTGTTTTACATTACAACTCAAAAAAAAATGTCTACTTAAGAGAAACGAAAATTTCATTCAAAGAAAAAAAACATGTACAAGAATATGCATAGAAACTCTGAACTTAATAACCAAAACACTTGAGACAGCATAGTACATCCATCCATAGATAATAAATGCCAATATTCAATTGACAAATAAACTTCAAGACATTTCTGAAATATATATATATATATATATATATATATATATATATATATATATATATTACTTCTTAGTAATAGAAAGGAGTAAATTACTGACACAGACAATATGAATAATCTTTTCTTTTTTTTTTAGACAGGGTCTCACTCTACTCCACACTGGTCCTGAACTCACTATGTAGCCCAAGCTGGCCTTGGACTCATGACTCTCCTGCTGCTTCAGCCTCTGAGTGCTAACATTGCAGGTGTACACCACCAAACCCACCTTGTGTTGTACTGAAGAACATGAAGAGTCTTAAAAATATTAAGTTCCTTTCATCCCAGGACTCTGAGACACTCAGACAGAGGATTGCAAGTTCAAACCAGCCTGGGCAACTTAGTGACTTAGGTAGACTCTATCTCAAAGTCAAAAAAAAAAAAAAAAGTTGAGTTAGATATCTAATACAAAAGAGCCTACATACTGTGTGATTTCACATATGTGAAAATCTAAAATAGGCAAAACTTATCTATGGTAAAAAAATTATAGTGATGGTTCCTCTGGGATACTAGAAACAACAAATGAGCAGGAAAATAACCAAGAGAATTTTCTTCAGGAGTGACAATATTCTTTGTCTTGATAGGTGTGTGAGTTGCCCAGATAAATGCATTTGTCAAAAACTTGTCTAATAATATAGTACTACTGATACCAGTAGTATTTCTATCATTAATAATGAAATACCCAGAATGAAGATTAAGAATATAATCCTATTTATAATAGTATCAAAAAGAATAAAATACTAGGTGATCCAAGACCTGTACACTGAAAACTACAAAAAAAAAAATAATAATAATAACTTAGAACCTGTCTCAAAAAAATTTTTTTAATTGGAACAGGTACAAATAATTTTAAAAAGAAATGTCTACACAAATTATTTATCCATTTTTAATCAAATTATTTCTTTCTTAATTTTGTTGCTGAGCTTTTTTCTAGTTCCTTATGTATTCACAGAAGAAGAGTTTCTAGACTTACATTAATGTTGTGTCAAAGTGTGCTTTGTTGATTTACCTTGGAACTGAATGTGTGTGTGTGTGTGTGTGTGTTTCATTGTCATGTGATTAATAGTTCATGTATTAAATCAGCCAAGTATAATCTTCACGTGAATATCTCCTGCCTAGAATATAGATATTAGAGACGGACACACTTGATCAATTAAGCTAATCCTAGAAAATCGATATGATGCCATCTAATTAAATTACAAATCTTACCTTTGGTTGTGCATGTCTGGGTGTGAAGCGTGACTGAGATAAGAATCCCAAAATAAACCACAGAGCAACAGAACAGAAAACTTCAATTAACATAGCAGGCTATTTAATACAAAAGAAAAAGGAAAACTTCAAGGCTGGCCCTCAAGATTTGGATAATCAATGCCAAAGTTTCACATCAGATTGTTACTTTTTCACATCAATGAAGAAGAAAAAAAAAGGAAAATAATTCCTGTATTTGTTCCTATTAACATTGCAGTGACTTTGGAAGGGATAAAGATCCCAACGCTTGCTACAAGACTGGCCATTTAGGGAAAGATTCTCGTCCATTCTCATTCTTGGGCTGGACTTGGTTTGGTAAACTTTCTTACTTTAAAGATACCCATGGGTCCAGGATCTGTGACAAAATAAATTAGGAAACAAGAAATAACAAATTCATATTTGAAAAGCTAGAATCAATCTATAAAAGGATTTCCACATGTCTTTGAGGTAGTTCTCTCTGAGATCAAGTTGACTATCATACTAATAAGTGCATGGAAGCCAGTAAGAAACAAAATCACATAGTGCTGGTACTTTAATTATCTTGAACTAGTAGCTTCAAACCTTACCAAAGAATTATTTTCTCTGTTTCAATAATAACTGTTTAAAAACAACCCTATGTTCTTCAAAAGATAATTAATTTTAAAATGAATAATTTCTTTATAGATCTGTTTTTATTTATATTGACCTCAACTTCAATTTGTTTGATGTAGAGAAGGAAGATCAGAAAGGACTGAGGCTCCAGATGGCCTCAGTCCTGCCTTCCCGAGGGCCTCAAGCCACTCAGCCACCCTAGCTGAGGACCCATTCATCAAGGAACGTGGACAGGCCATCTATGTTAAGCTCTGCACAAATTTCTGATCTACAAAACTATTAGCATAATCAAATGGCAGTTATAGTGTACCACGATGTTTCAGGAGCATGTAGTAAACACCCTCTTTGGGTAAAATTGCTCTTACCTTGCAGTGTTTACTATGTTTACATTAATACAGGCAACATGTGAAAGGGCTGTCTATGGGACAAGAAAACTCTTAATTGGGAAAAAATTACAATTTAGTAATAATCTGTGTTTCCCAGAAAAATGGTACTTCAGTGCTACAAAAAAAGAATATGTGTTTTCTCTTTCCACAGATATCTGAGGTGTTATTATTGGGCAGTTCGAAGTTTAATTACCATTGGAGGCCTTCCAGAGCCACAGACATCATTTGAAATTGTTTTTCAGCTTTTGAATTTCTTTTCTGGAGTATTTGTATTTTCCAGCTTAATTGGTCAGGTAGGTTGAGTCTGAATCCCTACATACATAGTAATTTTGCTTTTGAAAGGGTAGGCAGTATTCATCCACTTTATGAAGGAAAATTTAAGATCTACCTGGTTTTTCTTTTTCCCAACCTCCATTCTACCTCCTCTCCTCCTTCGTTTCTTCCTCCTTCTTCTTTTTCTACCAGTTATCTATTGTTATGATGGGGAAGATGATGTAATTGGGATAGCATTGGCTTTCCATTCTTAATCCATTAAATCTATCAGATGTATCAACAAAGTGCATTAGTGTGTATTCTCAGAGAAAGTTATTTTTGTTAACTTCCGACTGGTCCCTTCTGAACTTTCTGAAAACTCTTTAAATTTTTCTTATTTATTTGAACCTCAAATATTATCATGAAACCTACTGGGTTAAAATCAACGTCAGAGTCCTTTAAACCAGAGACCACAAATGCTCTCTTAATTAATAAATCATTGTTTCACAAATGTTTATTATGGCATTTTATCCTTACTCCCAAGTGATCACAATCTACTAAGAAAATAAAACAAGTACATGAATAGCTAATTTCAAGGCTGTTGACATTTATAAGAGAAAGAGCCCAAAATCTTTGGAAATTTTCAGATTCACAAGAAATGAAAAGTTCAACAACATAGCATCTTTACAAGTCATATCTCCTTAGAAAGTACTTTACCAACCACATACTAGGGAGAAAACAAACATGTTGATATGTGTACTAAAGAATTAGACTAAATCCTAAAATGATTGTTCTCATGTCTACAAAAGATCGGTTCATTCACTTCACTCTCATAGGTAGGAATGAAACTCAAGGGTTAGCAAAATTTAACATATTTTGCAACAGTATTTGACACTACTTTCAAAATAGCAAAAAACCTGAACGACACATCTACGAATGTCAAGGGTCTGCCACGTGTGGTAAGCACCAAAGGAGTTTAAAAGAAATCTACTAGATCGGAAAAGGGAAGTGCCCCAGGAGGTTTCACAGAACCGGATTCATTTGAAACATGTTCAAAAGCCAGATTGCCTTTGGTAGTCATAGATAAGTAATTTAATTGACTGGAAACTGTGTGACAAGGTGTGACACGTTTGAGAAAATGGGAAGAGTTCCGGAATGACTGGAATGAAGGACATTTGGAGAAGAGAGATACGTGTAAGGATAAGATGTTTCAAGGGCAGGATTTTGAACAAAGACTCAGAGAAGGTTGATTAGCATATAATATGAGTTAACGTTTTAAAGGATAGGTTTATTATTATTAGATATGGTAAGATGAACAGTTCAGTGGGTGATTGAAAGGTAGTGTGTATACTCACAGACCCCAGAAGCAGAGAAGCCATCCTACCCGGAAGGAGGAGTGAACAGAACAGGGAAGCACCAGCGAAGGAGCAGCGAGGCAGGCTGAGCCCAGCCGGAGCTGGCTGGCTGAAGGATTTCAGCGGCTCTCGGGAACAGGGTTCTGGCACTGGGGTGCGGGACCGGTGGGTAATAATGTGACTGTGAAGCCCATACAAGGGTTGTCAGAGGGCAGTGGGAAGTGTGGGCTTTGTGTGTCCACCCATGATAAACACTCTTAAAAGAGTTGGGCTCCCGGAATTAGCTAATCCTAGAGGGGAAACAAGGCCCTGCGTCAGCAAGGTCCCAAATGTCAGTCAGCACCACAGAGTGCAAAGAATAAAAATACGGTTAACACGGATATGAAAAAAAGCAGCACTTCCTGTCTGGCATGCTAGCAGCCTAGAGAGACAGGAGAAACCGATTGTAAAGGAAACTCCACTAACAAAACGTTTAGACATTGCAAGATGAAGATCAACCAGTTAAAAACTTACATACAAAATAGCACAGTCTTAATACCCAAGGAAATTGTATCTATGGTTGAAATACAAAGCTGGTAGCAGAGAAATTTAATTCAATTCAACTTGGATATAAGTAGCAAAAATCACATTATTATTAAATTTCCCATAAAAGCAATGTGAATTAGTTATATTTATTATTTTCTCAGTTTTAGAGATAAAATCAACTCTATCTTTAAAAATTTAAGAGACGTCCAGGCATGGTGGTGTACACCTGTAATCCCAGCAGTCCAGGAGTCTGAGGCAAGAAGACTGCATGTTTGAGTCCAGCCTAGACAACTTAGTGACTTGGTGAGACCTCATCTCAAAAAATGTTCTCACTCAGGGTCTCACTCTGTAGCAGGCAGGTCCTGAACTCACTATGCAGCCCAGACTGGCCTTGGACTCATGGCAATCCTTCTACCTCAGGCTCCCAAGCGCCAGGATTATAGGCTTGTGCCACCATGCCCAACTTTTTGTGGTGGTGGGGAACCAAACTCAGGGTCTTGTGCTTGCTAGGCAAGCACTTTAATCACTGTGCCATTCCTCCAGCCACACTCTCAAAATTCAAAAGTGAAAAGGCTGGAGGTAAAACTCTGTGAAAGCCGAGGTCAAGTTCCCATTACCGCACACAAAAAAAAAAAAAAAAAAATTAAGAAGCAACTCTAATTCATGCATATAGTTTGATAAGCTTATAACACATGTGATAGAGCCATATGTGATAATAGTGATGATAACAGTCAACTCTAACATTCATTGAGTACTTGCTATGGCCCACGCAATTTTCACAAGACTACAAAACTGTCTACCCAGCACCAATTGCTACTCAAAGTACAGTCTTTGGACCAGCAGCATCACTCAAGAAATTCAGAAGTCAGGCCCTACTTCAGACTAATGAGTCTGAACCTGCATTTAATAAAATAGGTACATGAGTCTTACACACATAAAAGTTTGAGATGTGTTAGGTTATACACCATACATGGTTTTAGATTGAATGTGAGGTTCCAATAGGAACAAAAGAAATATCAAGTCACTAAAAATATGATATGGAAGCCCAAGAGAAAATCTGAAGCTGGAGACACAGATTCATGCCTTACACTCTTATAATGAATAAAAGACACCAAGAAGGACAACAGATAAAAACAAAGGTGTGAGAGTGTAGGACAAATTCTTCTTTTATTCGTAATTCCCCACATATAGTCATACCAGTGGCTATGATGTGAAAAAAATCATCCTTTTTTATCTGCAGTCTTCTAAAGCGTGGCATTTTCTGACTCCCACATCTCCATGTGCTTTCCTATGCCAGAACCCATCATAGAATACAAATTTTCCTGAACCCTACACCCACAAAAGCCACCACTGCTAAAGTGCAGCACACCAACAACTCAGACTCTTCTCACTACAAATTCGTGAGTCCTCAACACCAGCTGGCAGCGTTTTTGCCTGGTATGCCATTCCCAGGTCCACTCTATTGAATTCCCAGGCTCAGCCTCTGATAACCTAAGTCTATCAGCCTTGGGTGACTGGGTAATGTCGGCCATCTAACAAAAGCAGCATGGAAAAAGGAGATCTAGAAATAGAGGTTGTAGAAGAACATTTGGAAGAGCCAAAAACAAGTAAAAGACCCAGGCTCACTGCAGGAGCTCCACTGCAGACACTTGGGAAAAGTAGAGAAACTTTTAATCCTAAAAACGGAAACTGGAAAAGGCATCATTGGATCTCGAGTCCAAATCAGGAGTTTTTTCGTGAGCAGAGCAAGCTCAGTAGCTACTAGAATGAATGAGCAAGTCTCAGAGCAGAAGCAAGGCCCTGCTTTTCCTCAGTATAATAAACCCACAGTCAAGGCAAATTTACAACCAGTTGCTTCCCTCTATGTGAGAGAAAGAATCGAGCAATATATCTCTTTTGTGCTGAGACCTTAAAGATCAGCTTTTAACCTAGAGTGGGTTTTTATGGCTGAGTTATAAACATCCAAGAACTAAAACCTGACAGTTCCTTAAGTATCGTCACAGCAGTAGGTGATGCTTCAGTAATTTCAGCACATTTCTCCTTCTGCTGAATACTATGCCGCAAGCCTGATAAGATTTGATTTTTTTCTGTCTAAACAACACAAAGGGAAGTACCAAGGTTGCAATTTCATGATGAATTGAGTCTGCACTGGATACTCTATGAAGGATGCTTTGAAAGTGAGAGTCACTAACATGGACTAGAGGCTCTGCCAGATAACTGTTCAGTTTTTATGGCATGTGCCTTGAAAATGTACAAGCTATGTGTTTTTTAAAATATCAACTAAGATTTTTGTAATAATAGACAAACATGCAAAGGTTATGTCCAGTCACCTGTAGTATGTGACTGCTCACAGAAATCTTGTGTGGTAGATATGACAGGTCTTGCAATGTCCTTTTAGGATCAGCGAGGATGTAATTTGCCCAATATTTT
The DNA here is from genome assembly GCA_004027205.1 of Ctenodactylus gundi. Taxonomy (NCBI): domain Eukaryota; kingdom Metazoa; phylum Chordata; class Mammalia; order Rodentia; family Ctenodactylidae; genus Ctenodactylus; species Ctenodactylus gundi. The sequence goes on along the minus strand of PVKB01000734.1, from coordinate 60,700 downwards.
ACAGAACCATTCAAATTAGGACCCGATATCAATGCATTCAAAAATTAAGTAGTCAGGGCATTGTAAGGAAATGTATAATACTACTCAGCTCAATTAGGCTTTTAGTAACTCCTGCAATTCCTCTGCTGGGTATGAGGTGACCCTATTTGTGATTTTTAGATGCGAGACATAATTGGGGCTGCTACAGCCAATAAGAACAACTTTCGGGCCTGCATGGATCACACCATAGCCTACATGAACTTTTATTCCATCCCTCAAAGTGTGCAGAATCGAGTTCGGACTTGGTTTGAGTATACGTGGTACTCTCAAAGAATGCTAGGTAAGCATAACAGACTACTGATGAAATTCCTGTCAACCTGGTCCTATAATAAAAATTATGTAAGGTGGAAACAGAGATGAATTGAATTTTTATAGAAATGTATACATCTATTTATTTATAAAAAGTGCTTACATTTTGATGAAATTTGGTGAATTATTGAAGTAATGATTCTGCCTTTGGGTTAATGTGTGTGTCTTTACAAAGATGAGTCTGATTTGCTCAACAACCTGCCAGCTACCATGCGGTTAGCCCTCGCCATTGACATGAACCTCGGCATCATCAGCAATATCGAGCTGTTTAAGGTAGGTGCCTTTGCAATTAATAAGAGACGCCTTATTGATTCATTGTGAAATCTAAGCTATTGCTTCATGCAGAATTTATGATCTTTTCTTTATGCCCTTACAAAGACAAAATTACCTGGACGATTTATGAGAGTCAAATACACTCTCCTCAACAGATGGCTTAATCTTTTTTTTTTTAAACAGGGCCTTGTTTTGTAGTCCAGGCTAGTCCTGAACTCACTATGTAGACTAAATTGTTCTTCAATTCACAGTAATTCTGCTGCCTCAGCATCCCAAGTGCTGGGATTATAGGTGTGCATCAACACGCCTGGTTTATGAGATGCTGAGGAATCAAACTCAGGGCCTGGCACTTACTAGGCAAGGGCTCTAACTGCTGTACTGTTCCTTTGGCCCAACTGATTCTACAGCTCTATGTCTTTTGTTTTATGAGTGTGCTTTGGCAACATATGACAAATAAGACCCCAGATTAGCTCTGAGTTGGCCAGACAATCAGAGATTCATGGTATGTGACTTCTTACAAACACTTTGCGTTTAGACTTTTAGAATGGCCAAATTTAAATTTGGAGACTATTCTTTCTCAGAAAAACAATAAGTAACTTCTGAATGTTCTTAATATTGAACTTCTCAGTGTTCTTCATTTTACTACTCTCTTCTTTAATTTTTACCTTCTGAATGTTCTTAATCTTTACCACTCTCCTATTTATGTATTATATTACATATACATTTTCCTCACCTAAGATTTAATTCTGTCTGTGGCATTCACTGACTAAATTTTATTAATATGCTACTATGTTCTAGGAACCTTCTTAACCACTAGGAATACATTTGAAAGTCGATACTTATGTGTAAGGACCTTAAATTTCAGAAAAGGAAAGGGAAAGATAAATCATATGAATACGATAATGCTACAAACAAATTAAGTGAGGGAGGATGAGGGTGGTACTGGTGGTAGAAGGTATCTTTGATGAAGCACTGTGAGCCTTTGAGGAGAGGACTGCAGGGAGCAAGACACTGAGAAAAGGCAGGAAGAGAAAGAGAAGGATGAACATTACCAGAGGATGGATGCCTTAGTTATTTATTAATTGCTGGGACAGAATACTCGACATCCACAAGTTAAGAGCGGAAAGATTTATTCAGCTCACAGTTTCAGAAAGTCTCACACAGTCCATTCGTGGGGCAGCCGACAATGGTGAAGGCTCATTGGCTCGGGAGCTGTTCACGGCACTACAGCCAGAAACCAAGTGATACAAAAGCAAGTTGCTGTCTGGAGACTCAGGCAAGACCATAAACCTTCCCAGGAAGAAGCTACAACAATGTTTCTTCTTTCTTCCTTTACTCAATTCAAGATGCCAGTTGCCCCCCAACATCCTACACCCAAGGTGGGTGCCCCTCCCTCAATTCCCGGCCCCCACAACAACAACATAGATCTGAAAGCTCTACCCTAGGCAACCCCCCATCTCAACAAATTGACACAATCTCTCCAGGTCAAACCCCAAGTATCTGGTACCCCAAGCATCTTCCAGCCAGGCCCTACTACTCAGTGACACACAGTTCCACTGTATCCAAATACATGAGGCTTTGGGAGAAAACTCGAGATCCAAACCATAGAAATAGAAGAGCTGAAACCCTGAGCTGAAAATACACTACAAGATGGCCCAAAGGCTAGACCAAAGTCCCAGAGATGAAAAACACAGAGAGTCAGAGAAAAGTCAGATAAAAGGAAATCTGTGGGAGCATCTAAGTTAATGGAAGGTCTTGGGGGCTATGATGTAGATTTTGGATTAGATTTTACTTTGACATCAAAGGACACATCTTGAACAGAAAATAAGCTGTTTGTGATTGGTGTGTGAAAGGGTCATTTTCCTTCTTGGTGGGGAACAGACCTTAGGGAAAAAAGTATGGAAGACAGAGAGAACAAACGGAAGTTATCTTAACCAGCTACAGAAGAGAAGTCGATGACCAAACCCAGGTTAGTAGGAGCAAGGTGGTTGAGAAGGCGCTCAATAGTGGGAGTGTTCTGAGGAGGAGTCCACAGGTCTTCTATCTGATTACAGAAGGGCAGTGAGAGGAAGAAAGGGATCAAAAAATGATGCCAAGGATTTAGTTCTAGAAACAAGAAGAAGAAACTTACTATATACAAAACAGGACACTTTACAGTGACTATAAATTGAAAGAGGTAGAAATAAATCATGTCTTTTATAGTTTGAAAGACAGTGTCCCCTCTGACCAAAATTCATGTTAAAATTCACTTCCCAAAGCAGTATGAGTAGTGTTTGGGTGGTGATTAAGACATATAGATTCTGCTTATCTAAATTTGATTAGGATCCTTACAAAAAGTACAAGATTAGAAGGATATTTTCCCACCATGTGAGGACACAGTGGTCTTCCTATGCAAAGGATGTAACACAAGCCAGCATCTTGGAAAAGTGAGCAGCCCACAACAGACATGAAAACCACTGTCCCCTTGATAGTGGATTTCTCAGCCAACAGAACTTGGACAGACAGTTTCTATTACTTGTAAATTACCCAGGCTCTGGTATTTTGTTACAGTATCACAAACAAGTATGTTATTGGAAGTGACTGTTGGACCTCTGAGTGGAAATGTAATGTTTGATTTAGTAGCATGACTTCAACAGAAAAATCCAAGCTGGAACAGCATATTTGGACATATCAGCATCCTACTGTATTTTAATCTGAAGAATTCATAGAGATTCAGAGAAGAAAACATAACCCACACTCTTGGAGACAAGCTGAAGAAGCAGATGTTGTGTAATAGAAAGGTTAGCCAGGGTCACTCCCGAGGTTAGCATAACTGATGGGCTTGTAGGAGACCGAGTCATCTCACTACAAGGTTGATATCCTGGAACCCTTTTCTCTTTTCATCATCACCAACTGGTCTAGATCTCCATCCACATTTTCATGAAGATGTAAGAGGTGTGATATTCAAACTAGCAGATGGCACAAAGTAGAAAGTTTTAAAAATGCAGTAATTACAAAATTTAAAATTAACTAATACTTAAGCAGCAAAACAAATGAGACTATACTATAACAAGCATAGAAGTAAAAATTTTTACATAAGTCTAAAATCTTTTTTGAGAAGCTAGTTCATTTTATAACAATTCTTTTGGACCTGGGAGTTTTTCTTGACATCAAACTCCATGTGAGTCAAAAGAGCTATTTATATCTGAGATTGCCCCAAATTTTAACATATATTGGCTTTCAGAACTACAACTGGATTAACACAGCACATTGCATATATGCAGTTTTAAGAAAAATGTTGACAAATTTGAATATTTTCTCTAAAGGAATAAGAATAGTAGTTCAACAGTAGGCTAGGAAGATAGCAAAGGGATGATCTCATAAAATTATTCTGTGATGACAGAAATCAAACCAACATTAATGATTGCAGTGGAGAGCAGAGGTGGAAAGACTGACAAAGAAGGGGCATCATGAAATTTGGCGGTAAGGGAGATATATTATTTCTTCCTAGGAAAGGTACACAGTACATACATTTGCCCAAATTGGCCCAATTGTTCCTTAAAAATCTGTATATTTCTTTCTATAAATTATGCTTCCATTTTTTAAAACCATGTGGTCAAGGCGAGCCTCAAACCTACGGCAACCCTCCTGCCTCAGTCTCCCAAGTGCTAGGATTATAGGCATGTGCCACCACACACTCAACTTGTGTAGTTCTGGAGAGTCGAACCCAGGGTCTTGTGCTTATTAGGCAAGTGATTTAATGTTGTGCTATTCCTCCAGCCCAATGCTTCAAGATATTGAAAGAAAGAAAGAAAAAGGAAAGAAAGAAAGAAAGAAAGAAGAGGAGGAGGAGGAGAAGAAGGAAGGAAGGAAGGAAGGAAGGAAGGAAGGAAGGAAGAAGGGAAAGAGGAGGTAAAGAAAGGAGGAAGAAAGGGAAGAGGAGGAGGGGCTTCCAAAGAAAATGTGTAGATACTGAGAAATTTATAGAAAAATGACACATTCAAGGACAGCAAAAGTTTCACATACTGAAGTTTGGTATATGCACAAGGAATTTGATTCACTGTACACTGCTCAGCAAATCACCACTGCATTTCGAAGACGCAGGTACCCCTATTGGAGTAAAACCTCCAGGAAAGCAGGTGTAGGTGCAGCACATGGAGGCTTCTGACGATGAGGAGCTCCTTACCCACGGCCCTAGAAAGTGACACCAGGGATGAGGAAGGGAGAATGCCCTGCCGCTGCTTCTGAACAATTGTAAGAAAGTGATTTCCAACTCACCGCGGGAGTTCTCCCCAGTGCTAGAAGAGTTTTCTGCTGTATAGAAGTTGTTTGATCTTCTACTGGGAAGTCTTTGAAAGGGATTTCTACAGAGGTTAGCAGGTCTCTAAAGATGATAAATTATGTTCATGCTGCAATTTTTCATCCACTGGGGTCAGGAATTCAATTAAGTGGGTCATAATTAGCATATAAAATGGAAGAGAAAATATGAGAATGACACATGCATCCGTAAAAGTAGGTATTGCAGAACTTCGTTTCTGCTGTTTATCTTTAAATACATGCGTACACATTTATATGTGTGCTCTGCCTAATGAAATTGTCTATCTTATAGTCAAAAAATGTAGGAAGGTCAAACTGACACTGCTTCCAATACTTTTTGTTTTTTGTTTATTTGTTGTTTTTTTGGAGACAAGATCTCACTCTGTAGTCCAGGCCAGTATTGAACTTACTATGTAGTCAAGACTAGCCTCGAATTTACGGCAATCCTCTTGCCTCAGTCTCCCAAGTGCTAGGATTATAGGCATGTGCCACCACACACTCAACTTGTGTAGTTCTGGAGAACCAAACTCAGGGTCTTGTGCTTATTAGGCAAGTGCTTTAATGCTGTGCTATTCCTCCAGCTTCAAAATATTTTCTTTAAAAAATAACTCTCTATAATGTCCAGTCCAATTGAGAATAAGTAATGCAAAAACATTTCTTTTTAAAGGAAAAAATAATACTTTGAATTAAATGTCAATGGCTTTTATAGGATTATCTCCAATATGGAAAGTTACCAGTTTTTCAATTCATATATTTTATTTTTTATTTTTATTTATTTTTATTTATTTATTTATTTATTTTTTTGCTTTCACATGCTGTTGGAAATCCATCAAGTCAGCAGCATCTGATTGAGAAAAAAGGGCAAATCTTCACAGCCTGCTAACATTGTAAATAAACTTAGATTTTTTTTCTGACATTTCCGTTAAAGACACAGTTCTTTCTCTAAAGAAAAAAAAAACATTTCCATTTATATTTCTGTTCAATGAAATAGTTTTGTCCCTAGAGCCCAGTGAAGTAGAAAATAAGTTGTATGAAATATTCTTAAATTTACTTTCATGGAGCCAATTTTAGCAGTTTCTATAGATTTGTTTTTTTTTTTTTTTTTTTTTTTTTTTTTTTTTTTTTTTTTTTTTTTTTTTTTTTTTTTTTTTTTTTTTTTTTTTTTTTTTTTTTTTTTTTTTTTTTTTTTTTTTTTTTTTTTTTTTTTTTTTTTTTTTTTTTTTTTTTTTTTTTTTTTTTTTTTTTTTTTTTTTTTTTTTTTTTTTTTTTTTTTTTTTTTTTT
>PVKB01000734.1:0-54401 GCA_004027205.1 Ctenodactylus gundi | reverse complement strand
GGAAGTAGGTTGAGTAATGACCTTGTACCTAGCTGATGTTTACATTGCTTCTAAATCGGTGGCCTGTGTTCACACAAGCCTCCTCGTGCCAGGGAGCTGAGTGTACCAACAAAGAACACTCAAGTGTCCGTGCTTAGAAGGACCCTTAGGAGCCCCACAGTGAGGAACTGAAGGCACCTAGCCTCACACGTGCGGGAAAATAACGCAAAACTGTTCACAGAAGAAGTCTTTGGAATGAGAGTGCAGCATGACAACCAAAGACAAATCTAGAAATGCTGAATGAAGTTAGACCATGCAGTGTGGGCTCCTTGGGATGGTTTAAATATGAAGTACCCCCTCCCCCAAAGGAAAAAAAAAAAAAAACTCGTGTGTTGATCACTTCATCCTTAGTGCAGCAACGCTCACTGGTACGGCTTCTGAAAGGCAACTGGATCACAAAAGCGCTGACATGTCAGTGGAAAAGTCATGGATGGGTAAGCAGGCTAGGAATCAGTCCTGGTCAAAGAAGGCAAATCCCTGGGGGTGTGGCCTTGAAAGTTGTAACTTTTTGCTGGCTGGCTCTTTCCAGTCCTCATGAAGTGACAGCTTTTGTTTGCCACGCCCCTCTGCACTGTGTCTGCTTTGGGGTCAGCCAACCATGGGATGAAATCTCTGAAACTGTGAGCCAAAATAAGCCACCTTTCCTCCTTCAAGTTGCAGAGGTCAGATATTTTGCCCCAGCAACGGAAAATCTGCTTAATGTATTCATCCTGTAGACAAAGGCAGCTGTGACCAGGGTGGGAATTCTTCAGAAACACTGACAGCAGATATTTTGGTTGGCCCACTTGTACCTCTTCCAGGTATCCTTCCAAAAGAGTTCAAGTCATCATATAACAGAGATACAGCCATGTCCATGTATGTACCACCACAACTCATAATAACTAAATTATGGAAGCTGCTGCTACATCCATCAACAGATTGATGGATAAAGCAAATGGGGTGGATGGACACAATAGAGTACTACTCTGCCGTGAAGATAAATTTGAATCATTTGTAGGAAAAAGGGATGACCCTGGACCACATTATGCTTAGTGAAATGAATTAGAAGCTTAAATATTATATGGTCTTTCTGATATGAGGAAACCAAAGTATAAACAAGTAAAAGAGCCAAATAAGACAGATGGTAGGAAACAGGAAGATAGATTCGTGGAGAAGGAGAGGAATGTGGGAGGGAGGGAGAGGGTAGGGAGAGAGGAAGGGAAGCGAAAGTGGTGAAGATGAGATATGTGCAACAATTCCTCAAGTTGCATTTAACTAGTGCGTCTCACAAATATAAACTCATAAAAAGAATAACCTGGGGGGAGAAAAAAAAGGCATTGTGAGAGGTGGAAATTGACAGGACAAACTTGAGTTTTACCAAGACAAAAAGTGGTGTTACACTGAAGAAACCAGGATACCTAGTGCTATAAATGGGAGTTAAACTCTCAGCCACGCCTTGAATTCTCTCTGTAAGCAAATCTTCCATATTTCTGAAAAGGCATTGAAGGCATGTAGAGGGAAGGACGGGGCACCAAGGGATCCAGCACCAGCTTGGAGGCTGCCAGAAAAACTTCGTGTTCTTCCAGTCTTCAGGTTAGGGATAATAAAATGTATTGATAACTCATAAATTCACAAAGGTGAATTTTAAGAAACCTGAAAGAATATTTTAGATTTATATCTTGGGTCTTGAGCCAAAAACTTCAGAAAAACATTTCTCCATTTTGTAAGCTTGAGAGTGAATGCAAATGTAGTGAAAAAATTATCACTAGAGAATGAATTTTTTATGAATTTTTCTTTAATTTTACATTATACTCAAATTAACCTTGTAGTACAAATTTGCCTGTATGCCTTTTTCTTCAGCTATATGAAAATTGTTTCCATGTTAAGGAAATAGTGAAGATCCTAATGTATGGGCAAAATTAGGGTAAATCATGCCACAGAATTATGAATTATCATAGGATGGTGTCACAGGCCCTTCACTATCTCTGATCCTTCAGTTCTAGCATTACTATCACCTTGCACCTCAGTATGTAAATACTCACAGGAGTCCCTCCAGGTGTTCCATGGAATAAAATTAAGTAAAAGTAGGAAACTCAACTAGATTTTAAAATAGATACACGTCTTCATAAAAATAATAGTCGCTGCAGTTTATTGAGTATGTCCTGTGTATCACACTGCAGTGACTGTTTTTTTACTGTCAATAGCTCTCACTTGTGTTAAAAACTGAATTGTGTCTCTCCAAAAAATTCAATGTGCAAGTTTCAACTCCCTCTACCTCAGATTATGACTGTGCTTGGAGACAGGGCCTTTGAAGAGGTGATTTTTTCCCCCATTTTTATTAGTATATAAAAAATATATGGATATGCGATACACAATGGTTACATCGAGCCTGAGAATACTGTGTACATATAAACCGTATCAACTTCACAATAACTTCCCCTCCCCCTTTTCTGCCCTCTGCCCGTTCCCTCACCCCAACCCCCCATGCTCAGTATCTCACCCATTTGACCCTTACTTTTTGTATTCTTGGTTTCTTATATTGAAGAAACGATGTGATATTTAACCTTCTGAGTCTGACTCACTTCACTAAGCATGATGGTCTCAAGCAGTGTCCACTAATCTACAAATGACTCAACTCTTTCTGTCTTTATGAAAACATTCTCCATTGTGTACATCTGCTACATTTTTTGTGTCCATTGGTCTGTTGGGTGGATATTTGGGCATCTTCCACAACGTAGCTATATCCGTTGTGCTGCTCTAAACCTGGGTGTACATGTATGTCTATTTTATGTTGCCTTTAACTCTTTTGTAGAAATACCCAGAGGTACACTTGCTCTCATGGACTGTCTGTTTTCAGCTTTTTGAGAAATCTCTGTACTGCTTTCATAGTAGTTGACCAGTTTACAGTCCCACCAACAATTTTAAAAGGTTCCTTTTCCCCTGCAACCTCACCAGCATCTATTGCTGTTTGAGTTCTCGGCATATGCCACTGTCACTTGGGTAAGATGATTATCCTAGTGATGTTGTGATTTGCATTTCTCTAATGGCTAAGGGTGTTTAACTTTTTTACATGTATTTCCTGGCCATTGTACTTCTTTCTCTGAGAACTGTCTATTCATTTCAATTCCCTGTTTTTTTTAATTGGGTCTTTGATCTTTGAGGCTTCAATGTTTCTTCAGTTCTTCGTATATGTTCAAGGGGTAGGAAGTAAAAACTTTTTCTCATTCTATACCTTCTTGAGATATATATGTGCACAAAATACACAAGCTCACTGTAACCATTGTGCATCACATTCATATCGTAACAAAAATGGGGGCGGTGGGAAGAGGTAATTTAAATGAGGCAGCTTGGGTAGTTCCTAATTCGATCTGTTACTTTATAAGAGAAGAAAATTTACATATACAGAAAGACATCAGAAAGTTATGCATGATGGTGTACTCCTGTAATCCCAGCACACAGCAGGCTGAGGCAGGAGGATTGCTGTGAGTTCAAGGCCAGCCTGGCTACATAGTGAGTTTAGGGCTAACCTGGACTACAAAGCAAGATCCTATCTCACCACAAAAAAAAAAAAAAACCCTGAAAGACATCAGAAGAGTGTGTACAAAGGATACAGTTTGTGAGTACACAAGGAAGAAGTGGCTATCTGCAAAGGAAGGAGAGGGCATCAGGAGCAACCAAACCTGCCAACACCTTGATCTTGGACTTCTGGCCCCCAGAAGTGTGAGAAACTTATTTTTGTTATTTAAAGCACCCCGCCTATCTAGTCTATACTATTTTCTTATGGTAGCTCTATCAAACTAACGCACTTCTGGCAAAAGTGCTGCTACTGCTTCCATTTCTCAGAGAGGCCAACAGCAGAGTGTGGGCACAGGTCTTCTCATGCTACCAGTAGATTTAGCCAGCTGGAGTGGTGATTATTGAATCATTGTATGATGCTACACTTCAGTTTCCTATACTCTCTATCTGGATAACCAGTACAAGGGTTAGTCGCTTTCATCTCTGGGACAAAACACCTGAGATAATCAACGTAAAAGGAGGAAAGATTTCACTTTTGCCCATGGTCCCTTGACCCCGTTGTTTGGGCCTGTGGAGGCACAGTGAGTCTTCTCGGACACATGGCGGAGGCCTAGAAGCAGAGAGAGTAGACGGGCCAGGGGCCCACTTACCCCTTCCAGGCCACGCCCCTGAGGACCTAACTTCTTTTCTGTAGACTCCACCTGCTAAAAGGTCCACCATTTCCCAATAGTGCCACAGGTTGGCAGCAAAGCTTTTGGCACATTTGAGGGAACTCTCATATTCAAAACAGTAGCCGTGAAGAACCAGGGTAATTTCTCCTACATCAAACATTAAACTCAAAGCAATCCTTCTTCGGACATTTTTATAGACTTAAAATTGGGCACATCACTTATAGTCCTAAATTCACACATACTTCTCCATTTCCCCACTAATAGAAGCCTTGAATCTCTCTTTTTTTTCACTTCTTAAAAGTAGATAGAATTAGTACCATGGATTTTCATTTAAAATCTCTTTTTTAATCAGTTGTGGCTAAGTGGGTAAAGTTTGATACTTCAACAAGGGGCGCGCAGAAAATATTTTGTGACAGCTTAAAGAATGATAATCATGTCGCAATTTTTTTTAAGTTTTCACAAAATGGCTCCTCTTTCTGACAGATTTCATGGTGTTCCAGGCTCAAGCACAAGCATTAGGTTAACAAGGAGTGATTCGTTTCTATTAGATTGGGCAGTTTTCTCTATGTTTTGATGGCTTATTGTTTTGATTTTGATTTTAAGATATATTTTATCAAGTTTATTGCTTGAAGAAAATCACACTTTGCCTCTTCCACTAAGTTACCAGAAAGAAATTTTTAACAAAAGTTCTGTGGCACCACCTACTGGCTATGGGTACAATCACATTATTTAGGAATGGTCCAGGGCTCAAGAGAAAGAAACCAATTAGGAGTGGAAGTACCTACCAGCCATCTTTCAAATAAGGCACAATGAAATTACTCACTGTTATGTAAAATTACAGAGCCTATCCCAAACGTGACGCATTCCTGGGATTTGTGACTCTTTATGATGGTGTCATAGTGCCTGGAAAATCTGTGAAATCTCTCTCTCCATCTCTCTTTCTCTTTTTTCACTTAGACAGAGTCTCATTCTATAGCTCAGGCTGGCCTTGAACTCACAGCAGTCCTCCTGCCTCAGCTCCCCAAGTACTGGGATTATGGGCTTGCAGTTTATGCGGTACTGAGGAATTGAGTCAGGGCCTAGTACTAGCTAGGCAAGTACTTTAACAGCTGAGCTATTCCCTCATCCCCCAAATCTGTGATTTCTCTACTAGGAAAGAGGAGGAGGAAGCTTTTGCATGTGACAGGCAAGCCAGGAATAGACTGGGACTGGCAAACTGACCCCTCCCACTAGCATCCCGATCCCCAGCCATGACATTCCATGTGGACGCATCATTGTGCACGTACCCTCCAAGGCCTAAAATCACAACATTTCAATGAAACTATTATTTTTACCAATTGTTTTTCTGGATTTTAGATTTGAGATTTTTTGTTTGTTTTGTTTTCATTTTTGTTTCATTTGCCTTGGGAGTGTCAGTAATAAAGCTCTGCTGCTAGGCTTTTTAATTATATTGAAGTATTAGTTGATAATCTAGATGAAATCTGCCCAACCACACATCCTGATCAGTTTCTCTATGCAACTAGACAGTAAGGGTATCCCAGTTACCAAACCCATAATGTCTCTGCTCTTCAGGCACCACCAGCAGGGTAGGGAAGCTATGGAAATGTAAGGTAACATGCTTGGTTGCTGTGTGATGATGGATTGACTCAACATGTAAAGTTCTTACGTCTGGCACATAGAAGTAGTAGCTTTCACACAAAATAATCATGTTCAGTGTAAACATTATGTATCATGTATATAAACTAACAAAATGTGGGAAAGAAAAAAATAAATATACAAAAAAGAAGTTATAGCTTTCATTACTATTATGAACTGAAAAATAAAACGGATGCCATCCCAAGAGAGCATCCATACAGGTAAAATCAGGTTCCCCAAGTGTCATCAGAGGGAGGCAGACAAGACTCTTCCTCAGGTTTCCATTCAACTTAGAAATTCCCCCTTTTACCTAGTGTAACTCCTGAAAAATAGAATTATTGCCTGTTCTCAAGAAAAGCTCGAAGGACATGACTTTTATGAGTGTTTGCAAACATGGAGTGCAGGGTTAGATCAGGTCTAGTTAAAACCCAATATTGATGAGCTATGACATCGAGGTACCTTGTAAATTTGTGACCACATCTGACTTGGCTCTTCCTTTCAGCTCCAAATCAGAGGCACAAGTGGCACAGTCGACCTTGTGCAACTGACTTCACAATTCCCTGCCCTAGACACACAACCAAGCATTTGTTTGTTTAAGGGGAAAGGTTAATGGGAAAGGGGCTGAAGATACCACCACTTACTTCTCTTTGCAGTAAACAAAGATGACCTGGAAAAAGTCCTGAAGCCCATTGTTTATACTTCAGGATGACTTACATACGTGATGAGTTATAAAATACTGATTGTATCATAAGTTCTATTTCAAAGAAAGCAAAAATTAGCCTAAAAATGAATGAATCATGTAAGACTAGATGGGTAGGCATTCCAAAGGTAACTTTTTACCAATTTGATGACTATGTTCAGAGTTTGCCATTGTGAAAAAAGAAAAAGGAACCTCTTGTATATAGTAACTACCTTCTAACCTACAGGTATATTTTGAATAAAAATAGGATTTTCCACAATTCCATTTAAATCTTTAGTCTCCTTATTAAAATATATAACACAGGGTGCTTATTAAGTCCTAAATGTCCCATTGTTCAGCGTGGAATTATTTCTAACAGTTTTATTTCATACATTAGCCCGTATTTATATAGTGCCTCACATGCCCCAAGCCCTGGTGGGAATGTGAGGATGAAGAAATGAGTAATGCATACACCTGGACCTCAAGTTGGTCAGAATGTAGATAAAAAAACACACTCAGACCTTTGCCATCTGTAAGACTTCAGGGAAAGTCGACAGAGCTGTTGACACTTCCATCATAAAAGCCAGGGCTAATGGCAATATACTCGTGAGTGACAGGCATCACAGGAAAGTTGGAAGAATTACACAAGCAAAGTTAATAACAATGTATTCTACAAATGTCATATGATTACAAGATGCTAGTGTAGATGCTTACACAGGAACTTTCTATTGAAAAATCTCCACTTATGAAACTGAGCTCTGACTTCCTATAAATCAGGAAACTTTCTAACGATGTCTATCAAGAGACACGCGCACGCACACAAACACAGCTAGCTAGCCCCAGGTCATGATGCTTTTTAATCCTACAATAATGGAGTAAAGTATATCTCAAGAAAATAATCATTCTGTAGGGAAAAAGGATAACAGTTCTGAAGCACATCATGAAATAGAGAGACTGTATAATACAGACTTCATTTCACTAAACCTAATTCCAGATGAGAAGGATTTAGACCTGAACCACAGTTGCCTGCATCCAGCAGTGCCTTTCCACAAAGCAATCATTAGGGGACAGAGTTGCTCAGTTGGTGAAACCAATTCTAATTGTTTACTCTGTACAGCTGCTACATATAGTCTGTGTGATTTGATCCACGTTCTAGCCAAGCATGGTAATAAAAAGTCCTGTTTAGACAGTTCAAATGATTTTCTCTCAGAAAAACCAAGCTCTGAGCTGTGCTGTATTGATGTAAGTGCTCTGTGCATTCTTACCGAAAGGAGTGCTAATTGTTGGCTTATCTGTTTTAAGGCTTATCTCCTAGGTTGGTCCAACGCTTTCCATTGATTTTTGTTCCCTTTGATTAGTGCTTTCTGCCAGGGAGTTTACCTGAAAGATAAAAGAAGAAAAATGAAATGCATTTCTCCACAGAAAGACAAATTTTAACATTTATTAAAATTTTAAATTACTAAAAATCTAAGGGGTGGTGGGTAGCTAAGTAGTAAGAGCACTTCTCTAGAATGTGCAAGGCCCTGGATTCAATCCCCCAGCACCACATAAAAATTAGCCAGGTGTGGTGCCTCATGTCTGTAGCACTTGGAAGGCTGAGGCAGGAGGATTGCTATGAGTTCAAGGACAGCCTGGGCCACAAAGCGAGACCCTGTCTCAAAATTAATTAATTAAAATCTCATCACTTGTCCACAGACACATTCTCCTTCTCTCCCCAGAGGTGGCAACAGATGATTTTATATTATTTGTATCCATTTAAACAATAAATAATATTCCATGTTGTGTTTTTATAATTCCCTAATACTTTGAACATACCCCATACCTTGTTTTATTCTAAGCTCATTCTTTGAGTTTAATTATATATATATATACAAGTATATATACCTATTTACAATATTTCAGATAATAAATACTAGATATTTTATCTGCCTTTCCATTCACGTCATTTTTTCTGTATTGTTAGTATCAAAAACAATACAGTATTCTCATTTTATCAACAGGAGATACATTTCACAATACCTAAAGCCCTGTAATTACTGTACACATGGCATGTCACTTTCATCCTTTAAGGTACAACACCAAAACTAACATAAATTTCTTTTTCCTTCTTCACAAGTTTGTGGGCAAAAGATTCGTTCTTGCCACATTAACAAATGCAATGTATGACTATTTTACTAAGATCTTTCACCTGTTCACTTAAGGGAAGTACTTTATGACTCTTTGTTGGCATAGTAAATCGACAATGTAACTAGTCTGATGCTTTGGGAAAATTACTAAGTTAGAGTTACTAGAACAAAAACAACTGTGATACCCGATAGTGGATCAGAAAACTGAGACAGTTGCTAAAAATTAGCAGGCAGCTAGTGTGTACAGCATGGACATACTAGACAAAGGACTGATTCGCATCACGGGCATGAACAGCAGATAGCATAAGATTTTCTCATACTCTTCAAAATAATGTGCAACTGGAACTTACAAACTGTTAATTTCCAGAATTTTTTATGTAGTATTTTCAAAACATGGTCAACTTCCAGGAACTATGACACTGGAAAACAACACTGTGGATAAGGAGACTATGGTACTGCTTGCTACATTCTTGTGATTTTCTCTAGTTTGGTGTCGAATATTCTCCACAAAATGGCTATAAACTCTTGCCCCACCCTGACAGAGTTGAAGGGGAAGTAGTTGTGGGTGTTTGTAGTAGGTCTTTTATAGGATGATTCTTTATTCTGCCTAAGTGTCTAACTCTTTACTTCTACAGTTTAGCTGTCCTATAAGGAAGTGGGCAGCAGGAGATGGTTGCGTAGGGCAGATAATCTGCCAGATTGCCTTGATGAACTGGGAGGAGGTTGAGAACTGGAAGTCATCAAATATTTAGTAAGTCTAACTCCAGATGTGAGAAAGCTACACTTAAACAGGATCCTTGGGTCACATAATACAACATGAATTCAGTATGTGTGATATGTGTCTGTGCATGAATGTGAAGCTGAAATTACTAAAGGAAAAATAACATTTAAAATCATTAATCCCCATGACTACAACTTAATACAAGCATGAATTTTCATGAAAATACATTCCAGTAGGAAGTGCTCAAGGAATAAAAATGGTGTTTTGTTCTGCAGATTACAATTAAGATTGTAAAAACTAATGCCCCAATTCCAACTGTGTACCTGAAAATAAATATAAAAAAGCTTTGTGAAATCTCCTATTCTGATCATTTACAATCTTTAATCTCCATGGATATGAATGATTGACAGCTTCGTGGCCATGGTATTTCAGACATGTGCAGTTACCTCCTGTGTCTATGGATTTTGCATCTGGAAACTCAAAGAAACTCAAATCAAAAATATTATAAGAAACGTGTCTGTACTAAACATGTAAAATTTTTTCCTCTTGTAATGATTTTCTAAACAATAGAAAATGTAATTGCATTTTATTTACACTGCATTGGATATTAAAAGTAATCTAGAGATGATTTAATGCATATAAGAAGATATGAATAGCTTCTATGCAAATACTATAAGGAGTGACCCAAATATACGGGGAATAGTAATTTTTTTTCTTTATCGTTTTTTCTTTTTGTTTTTGAAACAGGGTCTCGCTTTGTAGCCCAGGCTGGTCCTGAGCTCACTTTGTAGCCCAGGCTGGCTTTGAACTCAAGACAATCTCCCTGCCTCAGCCTCCCAAGTGCTGGTGTTGTAGGCATGCACCACCATTCCCCGCTTTATGTGGTGCTGGGGAATTGAACTCAGGGCGTTGCTCTTGCAAGGCAAACATTTTAGCTGCTATGCCATTCCTCCAGCCCAATTTTTTAAAAAAAAATATATATTAGTACAGTAAAAGACAGATTGCCATTAATCCCCTTCGCTTCCAACAGTCTCTCCACCGTTCCGGCCACCTCCGACAGCAGCTCTAGAAGTCCTCTTTCATGCCTGACTCTGTGAGATACGATTTTATATACATGGTGAATGCAGCTGCTAAGAGTCATCAGACAAAAAGGTAGACTGGGAAAACACGGCGCTGTGTCCTCACGCCCTCACCTCCCGACCCTCCAGACCCGGTGCTCTGCAGCTTCTTGCTCTTCCCCAGAGTCGAAATGACTGTGGAAGGCAAAGGTTTGAATCCATCAAGGCAGCCGTGACCATGCAACTGCAGACATTCACCGAAGGGACTTCATTGCTACCGGGAAATGAGGAGAACAGCAGGACAAGCGCGTTTGAAACGAAGGGGGGCTTCTCGAGGGAGATAACTGGCAGTGTGCCTTGTACTGTGATCATTCTGAATTGAAACATTCAGTGGACTTCCCAGGGCACTTCATAGAAACGTCAGCATGTGCAGCTGTTGATTTCTCTGGCCTCCTAAGGGCTGACACTGGCGGAGGGATGACTGTGTTATGCTCACGAACTTCTTGGAAGTGCCAAGAATATTTCTACCAGATTGTCTTTTAAAATGTCAAATGGGCTGCAGGAATGACTCAGCAATTGAAGCGCTTGCCTAGCAAATGCTAAGTCAAGTGCTAAGTACCCGAGTTCGATTCTCCAGCACCACATAATCCCAACGTTTTGGGAGGCTGAGGCAGGAGGATTGCGACGAGTCCAAGGTCAGCCTGGGCTCCATAGTGAGTTCAGGACCAGCCTGGGCTGCAGAGTGAGATTCTGTATCAAAAGGAAAAAAAATTTTTTTTGAAAGACAACAACTTTCCTTAGTGGATAAGATCTAAAATCAATGTGAGGTTTGTTTGCATTTTTTTCTAACTGGGTTGTGAATGAGCAGAATGTCAATTTCTAAAATTAAACAATTCTGAAATGACAGAATTTAAAGAAATTCAGCATGTGAGCCATTTACTTTTTAAAAAATTTACTAAAACCAATACAATCACACTTTTTAGGGTAAAAAGTCTATAATTTGCTTTAGCAAAAATTGATAATCTATATTACATAGTGGTACTGCTAATACAATAAGGGTTATGTATGATGTGGAAAACAACTTTTAAAAAAGGAGAAAAAGGGAAAATCTGCCTTCCTCTTTTTACAAGAGCTTCTGTGCATCTTTGGGGATGCGAACCAAACTCATCCTCAAGTGACTCAACAGTCACGACCCACATGAGCCCTCTTGATGCTTTGCCCTCTCCCATCTCCCTCCCAGACGAAAGTAATTCCCGTCTCTTAAAAGCTTTGTGATATTTAGACACAAAATCTTACAATATGAGAATCTTCTGCATGATTACTGCTTTTCTGTTTGCTGTAACATCATCTTAACTATTTCCAAACTTTCTTATCTTTAATTCCTCCTAGGGCATCCCACAAAGCTTTGCTCAGAGCAGTTTCTTGTCCATACTTGTTAGACTTTTTTTTTTTTTTTTTTTTTTTTGAGATACCATCTGGCGCTGTAGTAGTCCGGGCTGGTCCTGAACTCACTATGGAGCCCAGTCTGGCCTCGAACTCACAGCAATCCTCCTGCCTCAGACTCCTGAGTGCTAGGATTATAGGTGTGTGCCACCAAGTCCAGTTGATGTGGTGCTGGGGAATTGACCTCAGAGCCTTGAGCTTGCCAGGCATATGCTTTAACTGCTGAGCTAGTCCTCCAACCCCTGGTTAGATTTCTTTGAGGAGATATTTCTTCTGGCAATAATCCTTTTTTCTTTTTCCTGTTCAAGAGAGCCAAAAGCTTCCTCTATCAAATGAATTTTTAAAATTCTAACACTAAGGTCATCTGAATGCTCCTTACCAATAACTATTTGAAGATACTATAATCATAAATTATTAACTTTTCTTATTAGTTAAGTGACCCCAAGGACTAAATTTCATATGGATCTAGGTCATGTGTCTGCTACTGAAACCATTGCAGGAAACTGGCGATCACTGAAGGTCTGGTTATCCAGTCCACAGATTGGGGCAGGTCTTTGCTGCCCTGCCTCCTTCCTCTGCTGCTGACCTTATGATGACTTCTCTACAAAGTTCCCCTATGCAGTGAGCAGGGTCAACTCCAAAGGGGAAGTTACTACTTTGGAAGAAAAAAAATAAAAATATTCATTTTAAAACAATGTTTGGGGAGATCAAAAAATCAAAAACACTTTATGAAGTGAGGTTTTTAAGCATCTATAAATTGTTTTCTACATCATATAGATAAAATTTGAATATACACAGTGTAGACACACAGATAACTGGTTAAGGACTGAGTAACAGCAGGAGGGCGGACCTTGCCTTTCTGATCTTCTACTTCATTCACATGCTTTGTCTCGTGATGATATTTAAACAATTCACAATTCGGATTATTCCTAAATGAAGCTAAGTCAACATTCAAGACAGGTTACGCCACCAAGTGTCCAATATCAATAAACTTCCTGCAAGTACCAAAAACACCTCCTCCCCCTCACTTCAAACACACATATCCCATCATGTGTACCACTTCCCAAGGCAGTCAGAAAGTCCTCTTTCCTGAGTGTCTGTATTGCACTGTAGTGGCCGCTTCAATGTCCTGAATCTATTCAAACCATTTACCTTTCAGAGCCATTCCGATTTTGAGGAAAGCCAGTCACACAAGGCCACATTAGGTGAATAAGGTGAACTGGGCACACTGGAACGTTTCTGCAACCCTGCCTCTCTATTCAATGGTACCCAGCAGCCACAGACACAGTATTTTTTTTATTCACACTACATAAAGCCACTCACCAAAGATGACTTCCAGAACTGCTTCCGGAAGGAGCAAGAATGACAAGACAAGTTGTTTGAAGCAAGAGACAAAATTTGGAGGGGGGATTAATGGTAAAGTGTCTTTTAATAACAATAATTATACTACATATAAACCTTCACTTTATATTTTGAATGTGCCAGGTACATTTTTGCTGTTACTATAAATAATATTTGAGATGGAAAAGAAATACAAGTTTATACAGGCAAATGGAAGAAACTTGAGAACATTGTGCTTAGTAAAGTGAGTCAGAAACAGAAAATGAAACATCGAATGGTCTCTCTGATATGAGAGACCCAGATCACAACTCTTATGGAACTTAAAATGAAAAACAAAGTGAAACAGGGGAGTAGGCCAGGGAGGGAGGGATGGGTGGGTAGGGAGAGGGACAAAAGGAGAATGGGAAAGTCCTTGTCACCTTGACAAGATACGTATGTGCACAAAATCCTTAACTTCATTGTAAACCTTAAATTTTGCACTAATACATATCAATAAAATGGGAAAAAAAGAAATGCAAGTTTATAAAGCTAAATAATGCATTAACCATAGTATAAAAGCAGTTATGAGAAAGAAAATATTTATCAAAACTGTTATATGTCAGTCCTAATCTACTAGTCATCATAAGAATTAATAGCTATCATGAATTGGGTACTGTGTTAAGTTTTACTCATGAGTTGGCACCCCTTTATGACTATTTTACAGGCTGGGAAACAGAGGCATGAGCATTGCTTGACCACAGGCAGTAGAGGCAGGGCTCATATCCAAGCCTACCTGATCAAGTTCCAAGATTTTGCATTACACTGTAGCTGTCTTTGTCTCTAAACTTTGAGACAACATAAGTACATATCCAAGGCAATTGATATTGTGGCGCTAATGCAACCAACATCTATGGTTGTTTATTTCCATTGCGTTTCAAATATTTAGCTGTGTCAGTGAGAATTGTTTTTCTCTTTATTTAGGGCTGTGATAACCAACTGATTTATGACATGTTGCTAAAATTGAAATCCACTATCTATTTGCCTGGTGACTTTGTCTGCAAAAAAGTAAGTAAATATTATTTTCCAATCTTGAGAAAGTTATTTTCAAATAACTCTATTTGGAGAATTCAGACATAAGTCAAGAGCAGAGTTGCAACAAAATTTGTCCACTGTAGATTTCCTAACACAGAAACAATCATACACAGTTCTGTAAAACAATATTGTGTTCTCACAGTTTAAAATAGAACAACACACAATACATGTTTCTTGCATATATTATAGGAGTGTGGATAGTCTAAAACTCTGCTTTGGGTAAACATAAGTTACCAATCACCACATCTTATTAATTTTAAGTCTTTAAAGTTGAAGAAAAAGTTACAGAGATGATAATTGGGTTTGTCCTTTTTGTGGGTTTTTTCTTTTCTTTTTGAGATAGGGTCTCACTCTGTAGCCCAGGCTGATCCTGAGCTCTATGTAGCCCAAGCTGCTTGACCTCATGACAATCTTGCCTCTGCCTCCCAAGTGCTGAGATTATAGGCATGAGTCACCACATTCGGCTTTATGTGGTGCTGGGGAATAGAACTCAGGGCCTTGTGCTCACTAGGAAAGCACTTTAACTGCTGTACCATTCCTCCAGCCCTGTTTTTGGCAAACTACCAATTACTTCCATCTTGTTTGCCCAATTATTAGCTAAGTAATGCTAGATTTTTTTCAAACTTTACTATGAATTTATTATTATAAAAGTAAAATATATTCTTTTAAAAGTTGAAAACACAAAGACAAAAATTTTGCCACACAAAATTTTACTTTATGAGTAGTGAGAAATAATCACTACTCATATATTTCAGCCAACCATTTCAGTTTGATAAGTAGATGAGCTTGTTTTATGAAATTAGTATCATACTGAATGTGTTTTGAAATTTGTTTTGTCATACAACAAAACATCATATTTTAAAATATTATTAACTAATCAACAACCTGATTTCTAAAACTGCAGAGATTATAGTATGTGGATACATCATACTTAATTTCCAAGTGGCTGTCATCACAATCAATTCTACAGTGAACATCCCATTGAATAAATATTTTTATTCATGTCTCTGATCACTAACTTAAGGAGGGAGAGAAGGAATGATGGCCCTGGGTTTTTGCCTTAGGAGATTAACTCGAAAGTGCAAATAAATAGAGGAACATGAACATTTCAAAGAAATGGGAGAGAACTCAACACCTTGAGGAATTCACAAGTGAGGGAGAACTAGAAGAACTTATTTCATTACCAAAAAAATGTGTTAAGTGCTACAGTTGAAGGAAGTATAATCTCTTATAGGTCATAAAGGAAGCACACTGGTCCATTCCAGCTCTGGCAAGATTTCCTAAAAGAAATATTGAAAAACGACCTGGAATGAATTAAGAGACAGAGGCGTTCGGGTAGATGAAAGAGTGTGTGAGAGCTAAGGCAGAGAAGAAATGGGGTCCTCAGGAGGAATGCAGAGGACTACCCCGAGACAAACATCATCTCGATTTTAGAATGATTTATTAATAAAGCTCAATAAACATTTGTAGTGCTATAAGGAAGGCACTATGCTGCATTCTGAGGGAGGGGAAAGACGGTCTTCTCCGCCAGGGCTTACGATCTGGTACCATGGTTCACAGCACACATCAGAGTTGCCTAAGGACAGGGGTCTGGGCTCCACACTTGGGGCTCGGTGGATCTAGATGAATCCCATACACGGGTACTTCTTTTAAAAAGTTCTCCTATGATTCTAAAATGCAGCCAAAGCGGAAAAACACTGGCCTCGTCGAAGAGAAAAGCTGTAAACAGGTGAAATTAAATGAATGCAAAACTCCAAAATGTGACGCATAAGTTGCCAGGAGACTGCAGTCGAAAAGGCACTTAATTTAACCTAGACTGGAGGTTAAGAAAGAGAGAAGTTGTCAGTTTGTCAGGCATGACCTTTGTAAATGTAAAGAGAAAGTAGTTTTTCAGTTAAAAGTAAAAGAAGAAAGAGGGAAGAGTGGACAGAACAGGATTTCTGACGAAGACTCGGGGCCAAGCGCTAATGAGTAAGACAGGGCTTGACGTATGTAAGGAACTGACGCAGGGGAACGCCGGCATGGGGGCAGACAACGCGAGACCGAGTGTGAAGTGCCTCATGAGGCCGGATTCTTACCACTGGATCACAGTACCCGACCCCACTGTTTGAAGGAGGAAAGGTTTCAGAGTTCTGCTGATTCACGGAAGGTCCACAGTAGTGCAAGGGTGCGGTGCGGGGACGAGCTGGAGGAAAACGCTTGGGAGCTGAGGTCCCTCCTGGACACATGCCTAGCTCTCCCGACCTTCCGGCCAGGCCCAACTTTGTACTTGCACAAGTGAATTAAACAGCTGATGAATACAGCTCCCGTATAGTCCAGTGACTTTCCAAGCACCTGAGGCTTTCACGGAACGTTCCAGATTAGAACCATTACACAGATCACATATAGAAATCAATCTCATCACAGAAGATGAAACCGGAGGTCAATAATTGAGGAAAATCATGGAAACTGACTTCCAAAGAAAGTCAAGAAAAAGGATAAGAAAGAAGGGCAAGCTCTAACTTTGAATAATACCAACATTTATTGAGAGGGTCAATGAAGAAGAATCAGAGGTCAACTGAGGAGCAGCTGTCAGAAATGAGAAAAAAAATTGGAGATTGTGATATCATGGAAACCAAAACTATGTAATTCTGCATGCATTTGGCCAACCTGCAAAGTAGGCAGGCTAATGAAATGAAATCATTTTCACTAAAAAGAGAAAAACAAACCACAGTGCAGTTTAAGGACCCTGTGGGGCAGTGGTGCATTGGACTGACGCAGCCTTAATGTACCAAAATGGCCTCTCAATTTGTTCCAATATCAGCAAGTCAGAAAACTGAAATAACTCCTAGAAACTTTAGCACTTAGGCCCCTCTGCTGTGTGAATTTGCTTAACAAACTGTGAAGTGCAATGCAGATGCATAGCCTTCTCATATATAATTTTCTACACACTACATTGATTGATCAATAATAAAAATAAATGAGTAAACACAAATGAGAGAAACGAAGAAAAGAAATACAAGGAGGAAAAGCAGAAATGAGAAGAAAGAATAACCCCAAATCACATCTCTTCATTTTGTGTTTTGTTTTTATTATTAAGAGGATATTTACATAGTAGTAGATAGGGATAGGGAAGAAAAGTTATTGCTTGACTGGACTTGCAACAATTAAATTCAGCTTGGCATCCTTTCCACAAAGTGCTGTAGGATAGGAGAGAGAAAAAGTGTCCAATTAGAGATTGCCTAAATAATTAAAGAAATGGCAGAGTGTGAGCCTGACTTGGCTGTGCATCTAGTCCTAAAAGTGGTTTCCAAACTTGTTAAGTAGGTAGCTTGGACTACTTCAAGACTCCAGAATTTCCCCAGAATGGCTCTGCAACAGTGGAGAAATCACCAGAGATCTTGTTAAAGCATAGATTGCTGACCTACATTCATAGAGATTCTGATTCAATATTTCTGCAGTGAACCCTAAGGATTTGCATGTCTAAGCACAATCAACCAATGCTGATGATTCGGGAGTCTTGATGTTGGTACCCCTGCTCTTTTCTGAGAGTGCACTTGGAGACAACATACTACAAAGGGACCCTAAAATTGTGCCATGCACTCTAGGGGTTCCTTCCCTCTGCAAGAAGCTTTTGCATTCCTGCATTTTCTCCGAAGCAGTACACATACCAACCACAAGAACTTGGTTCAATCTTACTTTGCACATGCTGTCAGCCATATTCTCTAAGGGAAGTCTACCTCATTTGAATGCTAATTAAACTTGCAGGAAAAGCTTAAATTAGCCTAGAAATATGCAAGAAATAGTGGAAGTTTTGGTTCATTGATTACGCCAGATCTCCTCAGAAAATTATTGAGATGATCATTAAGAAATAATTAAAAGCGCTGAACTCT
Source organism: Ctenodactylus gundi (assembly GCA_004027205.1). Classification (NCBI taxonomy): domain Eukaryota; kingdom Metazoa; phylum Chordata; class Mammalia; order Rodentia; family Ctenodactylidae; genus Ctenodactylus; species Ctenodactylus gundi. Next base: position 36,250 of record PVKB01000734.1, on the reverse strand, counting down.
ATTTAAGTACCCATTATGTACTTCTACCTCCAGTCAGTTGTAATAACTGCCTTTGAAAAATCATTCCAGTTACTTGAGAATTACTTCATGCAAAAAATCAGGAATATGACCCTGTCCTAATCATTACTTCCTGGAGTATTTCTTGAGAAATGAATTTTCATAAATCTGCTTTAATTTTAAATTCATATTTTACTGGTTTTTAAGAAACCAGTCTTAATGTTGGATTCATCATTACATATGATCTGTCTGTATGTATTCTAGGGTCAAGTGACAAAGGTTTTACCAGTGCTGTGGCTGTCACCTGCCAGCCTGTAACTCTACTTAAGGCACTTAACTTGCCAACTCACTATCACCAATTTTTAAATAAAAGTAATGATACTCTCCCTATTTGACTCTACTGGGTTTTGTGAAGGAATTAAATGAGTTCATTTCTGTGAAATAATTTTCAACAAAAAAGTACCATGTTCTGATACAATAATACAGAAATTAAAACAAGGAGCCATGCAAAAATCAAATGTAATTTGATAGCAAGATAGCAGCATTAGCAATGATATTACACAAGTAACTATAAGAAAATGCATCTATGTTAGATTTTCTACTTTTATCTGCACTTGAGTAGAAATATATACGTAATATTTTCTGTAACATAAAATTTCTTCTTTTACTGCTCACTTAAGAGGTGTAAGTTGTAGTCTTCCTGTAGTTTTCAAGTGCAGAGTCATAAAATGTTAGCTAAAACAATCTATGTTTTTGTTTTTCTTTCAGTAAAATGGAAATAAGTAGTTCACCTTCTTCATGAGGGAGATAAAATGAGAATTTCAATTTTCCAGATGTTAACTCAGAGGTGAAATTGAATTATTTTAAATTCAACCTGACAATTATAATGTCCTTGATGCTAAAGAAAAATAACCTTTAAAACTTCCCAGAGTCAGTTAATTGTCATAAGCAAGCGTCCACTATATATCAAGCTTCGTACTCAGAACTGGAAAAAGGAGATTTGTTCAACCATCTCAGGCCATGATCAGTGTTGTTAAGTTTTGAGTTAATGGTAGTAAATCTTTTGAACATACAGGTAATAAAAATGTTTGACTGACTCAACCCAATTCCCTCCTGAACTAAGTCAATTTATTGTATTCATGCTATTTTTAAGTCATCTTACTTAATCCACTTTCTGTTGCTATAACTGAAAACTACAGACTAATTTATAGAGAATTATGGTTTATTTATCTTACAGTTCTGTATTGTAAAGTCCAAGAGCTTCACACCAGCATCTGCTCAGTATCTAGTGAGAACCAGTGTACTGAGTCATGACATGGCCAACGGCATTACATGACAAGCACAGGAAACTTGCCAGAGAAAGTTGGCTTTTGTGATCACATCACTCTAATAATAATCCATGAATCCATGATATAATCACTTCCCAAAGGTCCCACCTCTAAATACGACCAACCCATGAATTTGAATATCAAATTTACAGCACATGAATTTGGAGAACACATGCAAACCACAGCAATAGCTCAGGGAAATCAAGATCCTACTTAATTTGAAACACAGGGATCCAAATGGTTTGCTTACTACTATGCAAACTAGCCTATATATGGCTTAGTAGCCTTTCTTGGCCTACCTTTTAATATCATTAAGGCCTCTTGCAAGACATACTTCTTCTTTTTAGAAGTAGGAATGAGAAGATATGATGAAAGGCATTACAATTACCCACTAGTTTGTAGATTTGCTATAAGGACTCACGCGACTTAACATAAAGTTACTTTTATAGCTTAACATTTTTAATTGAAACAAAGGAGTCAGAAGAATGTCCAACAAAATGTACATGGACACAGGGTAGAGAAATCAGGAACAAGCATCTTGTGTCCTCTTTCTTTCTCTCTCTCTTTTTTTCTTTCTTTCTTTATAAGATAGGGTCTCAGACTGCAGTCCAGGCTGGTCCTGATCTCACTATGTAGTTCAAGCTGGCCTTGAACTCACAGAAATCCTCCTGCCTCAGCCTTCCATGTGCTGGGATTATAGGCATGTGCCACTATAGCCAGTTTGTGTGGTGCTGGAGAAATCAAACCCAGGGCCTTGTGCCTACAAGACAAACACTCTAACCATTGCGCTGTTCATCCACCCTTAGGCCCTGTTTCTGTGAGGATCCCATATGTACATTTTCCTCATGTGTGTATCCAAGATACACAAGTAATCGATCTCCTCTTCAAGTTTATCTAAGCCGTAGGTCCAGAATTATTAAATGGAGCTCATGACACAGCTCTACGGCCAGGCACGGCTCAAAGTCCATACTATAGCACTACTGACCATGAATTATGTGAACATCCCAAGAGCTGAATTCTCGAGCTTAATTAAGAATCATTGTACCCGCTCCTTGGAGCCTCCAAAGATAAGCAAAGACTGAATAAAAACAACCTGCTGTATAAGCGTCTCTTCTGATATGGAAGAAGAAAAACTGCTTGAAGCTCCCTGTTCCAACTCCCAATGCCAGACCTCAGTGCCTTAGGTAGACCTTCGAGTGGCTGCAGCCCATTTTCTGGAAAGACCAAGTGCGTTCAGCAACGGCCACCAAAGCCAGAGTCAACCACGTGGACGATCAGTCACTTCTCTGCTCACACCCTTTCCTAGAGCATCTACAGGTGTCCAGTGGTGGCTCACAGTGCTTATGAGTTGGAACGCATCATGTTCCTAGTCATTTTCTTCCACAATATGATTAATCCACGTCTATAAGTTCTTTACATCTCAAAGTAACTGCTTTTACAATGATATTTCAGGGGCTGGGGATGTAGCTCAGCAGTTAGAGCGCTTGCCTAGCAAGCACAAGCCCTGAGTTCAGTTCCCAACAACACATAAGCTGGGCATGGTGGATAGCACACACCTATAACCCAGCACTTAGAAGGGTGATGCAGGAGGGCTGAAGCATGTTCAAGGCCAGGCTAGGGTACAGAGCAAGACCTTGCCCCAAACAACAACAAAAATACAATGATATTTTTTGCTCCCTTGGTTGCCTTTTACTCTTCTAGAATAGTATATGTTTCTTAATTTGGGATCTAATTTTCAAGAATAAAACTTCTAGTATCTCCTCTTTTTATGTGGCACACAGGGAGAAATCGGTAAGGAAATGTATATCATCAAGCAAGGAGAAGTCCAGGTTCTTGGAGGCCCTGATGGAGCTCAAGTTCTGGTTACTCTGAAAGCTGGAGCAGTGTTTGGAGAAATCAGGTATCTGAAAGACACCTCATACATACTAAAGTCTATTGCTTGTCATAAAGGAACAATCTTAGGTTACAAAATAAGTAAGTTCGTTCTCTGATTTATCAAGGTTTGATTTGCTGATAGCACTGGGAAAATAATAATGTTCACATCTACTTTTTCTCTTCCCTCAAAAGACATAAAGAAGGACTGTGTCACTCTGCTCTTGAATGTTAGGTTGGTGTCCAGCAAAAGACAGACACTCAGTGTATGTTGAATGAACATACAAATGAAAGAATGAGTGATGAAAGAAAAGGCTATTGCCAGATCATTGTAAGATTTGAATGCCAGGCTAACCAGGGGGCTTTGAGAGGCTTTTAGTGATGTGATCATAGTTAAGGGACCAAATTGCCTTAATCTAACTCCCAGCTTCACTACTTACTAACCGTGTTATTCTCTGATTTGACCCCTCTATTCTCTCCTCCTAAAAATCAGAATAATAACAGCACACATCTTAGAAGGTTAATACAAAAGTTAATTCACTGGAGATACAACAGTGTCTAACAGCTATTAAAAAGCTCAACAAATTTAATTATTGTTATTAATTTTATTGTCCAAGAGAATTATATCTTATAACAAGTTCTCAGAAGAATAAAAAGAGAAAAATTAACATTTTTATTTAAGCACTTTTATATACATTTAAACTTATTATTCATCCAAAATTATATATTCATTAAGTACTTCATATGTGTGTATTTGTCAAATATTTCTGCAAACTCTGGGGATATAGTATAAAAAGAGAACAAAATATTGTCCCTCACAAAGCTTTCAGTCAAGTGGAGAAAGTGGAAATTAAAAATACATAAACAGACTAGACAAGATGAATTGTACTGCGATAGCTTCTGTAAATGCAAAAACCTTGTTAGAGAGTGACACAGGATGCTACATTAGACGTGGTGGCCGGGAATGACCTCTCTGAGCAGGTAACTGACTTCAAGCTTGAAAGGGTAAAGGAATCATTCAGAAATGGAGAAAAGCCTCTCGGGTAGCAGAGCAGTGAGAGCCAAGATATAAAAGAAGCTTATCTAGGGCAAATATTCAGTAAGGCTGGAATTCGGAGAATAAGGACACCAAAAAAGGCCAGCTAAGACCGAATTACGCAAGGTCTCTTCAGCCATGGTAGGAAACGTGTCCTGTCCTAAACACAAATGGATGCAGTAGAGAGTTTTAGGTCAAATAGCACAATCTGAATTATCATTTTAAAAGACCACTCTAACCCCTCGTGGAAAAGAAACAAAAGTTGAGAACGAAACAGAAAATACCACTAGGAATGGAGGGCAGCTGCCATGACCCAAGTGAAGGACGATGCTGCTGTGAATTGGAAGAACACTGGCGCTTAGCAGAAAGAAAAGAACACACTGTTGGGCAATCATCGATATTTAATAGTTATGAAGATACTATTCCAAGGTGCCAGGTGTCTTGACCAAGGTAAGACAGCTCAGCTCATGAGTGACAGTGACAGCACTCAAACCTAAGTCTCCATGAGTCAGGATCCGGCGATGTTCCCACCACACCATGGAAGGAAGTCATGTGCTGAATCTCTGACTTCATAATAGCTAAAAAGTTATTTCTGGGTTCCTGAGACACAGGTGACTTCAAAGGGGCAGAATTATGGTTTCCTCTCAATGGGGAAGCATGTTACTTCTCTGTTCCTCATATGCTATCCCCTGTTAAATTTTCCCTTTGCTTAACAATTGGGAGATATTCATGTCAGGGTCCTGCTCTGGGACAGTGATGGAAACACTTCTTAGAAGTTCCAAGAGCTGAGTTCTCTGCCTATTTCCTATTACTTTCTTACTTAGAGTCCTTATGAAAGTAACTCTATATTTTTGTGCCTTAATGCACTGTTATCTGTCAGGCCGTAAAACACAATAGTCTAATCTGAAGTACTACAGAAATTAATTAGCTGACCTCTTCCAAGCATTGACTATTCCCTGAAGATAAAGCTTTATTAATACAAGTATATTAATTGCTGATATTATCATCACAGGAGGAAATACCCTCAAAATAGAATCCAGGTGCTGCTGAGTTAAACTGAAAGTAATTCTAGATTCCTGACAGCAGCTTCTCAAATACATCTCTTATCCACTTGGCCACGTGGTTCCTTTTGGTTTTTTTTCTTTGGGACAGGGTCTCACTCTTTGGCCCAGATGGTCCTGAACTTACTATGTAGCCCATGCTAGCCTTGGACCTGTGATTATCCTCCTGCCTCGGCTTCCTGAGTGCTGGGATTACAGGTGTGGGCCACCACACCCTACTGATGCGGTGCTGGGGAATCACACCCAGGGCCTTGTGCTTGCTAGTCAAGTGCTTTAACTGCTGTGCTATTCCACCAGCCCTCCGTTTGGTTTCTAAAGCCAAATTGAAACCAGCACACCAGGCCAGCTGTAAATGTGCTCTACAGCCTGGTTGATTCAAGCATTGGGATGGTTTTTGCCTTGGTCCCTTCCATGGCTTTGGCTGAGTAGAAACAAGATGCATCTGCCTCTTCCAGATACCCACAGGCTTCCCAGGCCCACAGGTGCCCTATGCCACTGCAGATATAGTCATTCGTTTCAGATGGAAGCATGGCTGCCGAACATCCATACACTGGAAAGATCTAGTAATCGTGTTTGTTTCCTACTAAGAAATGTTGTGACCTTTGTCAAAATGAGTGAAATCCAGCACTACCATGTAGCTTTTTCAAGAGGTGTCTTTTTTCTAAGGAGAATAAAAACACAAGAAAGAAAAGAATCAAGGGCTTTCAAGAACATTGGACATTAATCCAAAAGAGCAAAGCCCTGACCAAAGCACAGTTTACAGCCTGTCATGGAGAAAACTCTGACCACAATTCCAATTGCTATTTGAACAGCGCAAATACCTTCTTCTTAAAGAAAGATCCCACGTCTGCTGAGGCATGTCTGCGCAGTGGTTCTGACTCCATCATCATCCTCACTTGTACATTTAGTGTCAAGCCTTATGGCCAAACTATTTAACCACGTCCTTATCCACATTCTGCATCTATTAAAACTGCACTTTTCATGAAGTGACTCTGAATATTTACTCTTGCCTGCCTAAGTACCATGACGATTTCAATAAGATTTCTTACTGGTTCCATCTCACTTTCGAATGCCATTCCTCAAGAACCAGCTCAAATGTCTTCTCAAATGTCTCTTCAAATGTCCTTTAAAGCTATTTCAGTAACTCCCTGCTCTTTGCCTTCACAGCATTTTATTCATGCCTTTATTACAGCAATTGCTATTGATTCATAGTTAATTTTTTCAAATGGGTTTTCAACCCAACTAAGGTACTAATATATAAGAACGTATCCATGTTTGTATTTCCTGTAACTATATGAAAACTCCACAGTACATTGTGATTTTCATTTATATCTTGCCTCTCTTCAAAAAAAAAAATACCATCAGATATTCAGAAATTTTAGGCAGTCATGGTTTGATAAAAAATAAAAGAATATGATACTATGGCCCCCTTACAGCCTCGGTAGGGTGCCTCAAAAAGACCATGTGATTCCTTCTTTGCCAGATACAGTGGCAGCAAAAGTGAACAAGAAACATCCCTAAAAAGCCTCACAAACCAGTGAGGTAAGGAAATGAGAGACTTGAATGCAAGTGATTGAATGTACGGATGGTGCACAATGGTGACAGTATGAGCCGGACACCGTGGAGCACAAAGACTTCACAAGGGCCACTGTGTCCTTCAGGTCTGGCAGCTTATCAGCTGTCAATCACTGCAGCAAATGCCTGAGGGTATCACTTCCAAAGAGGAAGGGTTTACTTGGCTCATTGCTACCGAGGTTCCCTCGGTTGACACAGTTCATTACTGTGGCCTATGTGCCAACCAAAACTCTTCATCTTGTGGCCAGGGGTCAAAAACGAAGAAAAGGAAAAGTCGGGGATCCCACTGACATCTTTAAGGAGGTATCCCAATGTCCTGAAGACCACTCACCAGGCCTCCTCTCCTGAAGTTTCCACCTCCTCCCAATAGCTCCACTTTAGACATGGAGCCTTTCCCACCTGAAACACTAGAGGACATTTAATAGTCAAAGTAGCATTTGAGAACTAGAAATAGACACTCCAGTGTTCTCAAACAATGTGTAGAAACAACGATGTGTCATAAAGCCATCCTAGTGTTCCTTACTGTGGGATGTGTAAAGAATTATTCATATGGCGCCTGTGGTGAGGTAAAGGGTGGCCCCTACAAAGATATGCCCAAACCTTAACCCCTAGAATCTGTGAATATGACTTGCTTGGAAAAGAGGTCTTTGCAGATATCATTAACATAAGCTGCTCAAGCCATGCATTATGGTACATATCTATAATCCCAAAATTTAGGAACATGAGGCAGACTGTGTTCAAGACCAGCCAGATAGTGAGATCCTATCTCAAAAAAAAAAAAAAAAAAAAAATCTGGATTATCCAAATGAGTTCTGAGTCCAGCAATAAGTATCAAAGACAGAAGAAGGGAAGAGCATGTGAAGACTGAGGTGGAAACTAAAGTCATGAAGCCATGGGCAAGGAAGGCTTGAAGCCTCCAAAAGCTGGCAAATGCATGAAAAGACTTACCACTGAGTCATGGGAGGGATCACAGCCTGCCGATAACTTGATTTTGAACTTAAAGCCTCCATAACTGCAAAAGAATAAATTTCTGTGGTCGTAGGCCACATGTTTGTACAATTTGTTGAATAAGCCCTGGGAAATTAACATACTACCTAAGTCTTTACCTTTTACATTTTTAAGAGGGGTGGGAGGAGGAAAGTTGTGCCCAGTACTTCTCTCTGCTTCATTCTACGTGGCCAATCCACCACCAGGACCTATCAATCTCACCTGCTAAATGTGCTTCAAATCATTGGCGTGTTACTTTCTTCACTGCCACCACTTTGGCACTCTTGCACCAGATGTTGGCAGCAGCTTCCTGCTGCTGTGGAGTCGTCGAACCCTCCACTTGCCAGACCTTCCACAATCCAGCCTCCGTTCTGCAGCCACAGCGACCTTTTGGAAACAGGTCTGGTTGTGTCACTGTTTTCCGAAAACCACTTAATGCTTTCACGCCAATCTTAGGAATAAGTACAAATCTGTTATCCTGACTTGCAAAATCTTACAGCACCTAGCTCTGCCTGGCTCCCTACTGCAGCTCGCGCCTTTCATTCAAGCATCCTACTGTGGTCTTCCAGTCCCCTGAGGGTGCCATATTCCCTCCAGGCACAGTGAGTCTTCAATGCCTAATGTGACCACTGCCTGGACACCCTCTCCACTCTCTTCACCAGAGATCAGCTTCCTCCACGCTTTCTTGGGTTCTGCACTGTGGCGAACTCCCAGGACTCCTTGCTGTGCGGTCTTTATGAACTATGCCCTCCTTTCAGAGCTCCCATCCAGGCTGGTGGGCAGTCGGTGGTGCACTCATTTCGTCAGTGTATTCTCTTCTTCTCTGAAGGAGAAGTACCGTGACTATCTCACCTGTTGCACCAACGAGATCCCTGCACCTAAGTGTCCAATGAGACCCTGGCAAGGTAGACTCCAGCCCACGCTCCCTTCCTGAGTCACAAGGCCTGGCTGTGCTGCTCTCTCTCTCACACACACCCCGTTCACATGGCAGAGGAGACATTCTTCCACCCAAGCTTTGCACCCACGAGACCCCACATTTTTCTAGCATGGACAAAGATGCCCCACAGGCTCCCAGAGATCCTGGTAGACACCACAGGTGATTTGCCATGTGCTCCTCCCCCAGCCTGAGAACACAGCCTGGCCCACTTAGAGGCCTAATAAATAGTTATTGAAAAAATAAGTCAGTGTAGTTATCTTTCTATCTTTGTGAATGTACAAATACATGTCTATTTTTGCCATGCCAGCCTTGTGCCCTTTTTGGTCAGTTTTTATTATTAAGAATAGTACTGCTATACTTGTCTTTGTAAAATTACTTTGTTTTTCTTTTAATTTTTTCTCTGAGGTTTATTCCCAAAAGTGGAATAAGTAGGCCAAAGGTAGAAATGCTTCTGTAATTCATTTAATATATGAGATTGTTTTCCAGAAAAAAATTGGACCAATTTACAACACAATAAGCAATGTACAGTTATTTTTCCTCAGCATTGCTGATATTACTTTATTATTCACATTAGCTTTGCATTTTAATAGGTTATTTTAATTTGCATTTCTCTAAATAGTGCCTGGAAAATAATAGGCCTTCAATAAATATTTGCTAAGTGAATTAATTTCCTGTGGGCCTATTTATATTCATAAAAGGGATGATTTTCTTTCTGCATTTTTTCCTTGTTCACCCTCCTTATCTCATCCTATATAACAAGTTATTGGGTAGAAATTAGATATTAATATATTCTCCTATTTTTTAGATAATCTAGTTTTCACTCAAGATGTCTAAGTTCTGTTGTTTTTTACTATTTATATTGGTCAAATTGCTCATCCTAGGGATTTTTTTGGTATTTGCTTTATGTCTTTGTGAAAAGAGCAAGTATTTTGAAAACATAGTTTGAGTCTCTTTTCCTTTTGAGATCAATTTTGCCTACATTTTGAACAGTCAGTTTTTTAAATAAGCACACCAGAAAGACATCTAGGCCCTGGACTATTTCTACTTTGTAGTCTTACTTGCCATAGGAATTGTTCTGTTATTTATCTTTCTTTTCTAAAAGACAGAAGTCGTAGGTACATGTAAGAACTTGGATGAGAACACCTAATAGCAAGGAAAGAACTGTTCATTCTCATTCATTTCCTACATCACACCTGTGAATGATACCTGTCTTAATAATTTTTGGTTATGTTTTCACTGGATCCTTTAGAATATAGTCTCTTTGGTATGTAGCATCTTTGCTTTAAAAAAAAGTAGCTCATTTTCAAAACATCTGATCAAATATTCTCAAGTCTCCTTCTAAAGTAGCTTAATGTAATGCAAGACAAAGTTATGAGCTACCATTTGGAATCACAGAAAGTTTTTTTTTTTTTCTTTTCTTTCTTTACTTATTTACTTATTATTTTTGGAGACAATCTACTCATGAACTCACTATGTAGCTCAGCTGGCCTTGAACTCACAGTAATCCTCCTGCTTCAGCCTCCCAAGTCATGGGCTTACAAGTGTGCATTACCACATCTGACTTATGTGGTACTGGAGAATTGACCTCAGGACCTTGCATGTGCTAGGGAAGTGCTTTACCCAGCTCTAGAGTAAAGTCAAACCTTGACATAACTCTTCACACCAGCCAAATTGGCTTCCTGCTTATCTCTCCTAATGCTGATTGACACATCTGTGTCACTAAAACAATAGCAATTACCTCATGGACATGACCAGAGTTACAGTATAAGGAGAGGACCCCTTGACTTGAAGTTAGCTCTCATCTGAGATTTTAATTTAAGTGATAATAGTCCTAAGTATTTGTTCTTGAAAACTAATGCTTGACTTCAGTTTCCATGTTAGAAGTATAAGTAAGAACCTACCTCACCAAATTCATGTGGTTATTAAGTATAAATATACAGGGATTTCTTTCTTTAAAAAATACCTTTGAAACTGTAAGCTTTGTGCAAATAGATGACATTGTCAACAGTTGGGTTAGTGTATTAGTTCATACAGTGCTTCCTAGTCAAAGTATCGCAATAACGTATTCCTCTGGGCTTCGCAAGGGAGATATACAAGCAAGATGTGAAGTAGAGAGAACATGTTCTTCTCCTCACTCCTTTCTCGGTATTTTTACTCATTTTTCATTCACTTCTCTAAGGTCAGTTGAATTCTAATACCAAGACCTGAGGAAAAACAGACTGAGCATTTTATATCTGTGCAATCTAAATCTTCAGCTTTGCCGAAGCGGTATGTGTGCAGCTGCACTTGCTGGTTCAAGCCTGTGATCTCTGAACTCTGGGAAGCTAAGGCAGGAGGACCACAAGTTCAAGCCCAGCCTGGGCAACTTAGCAACTTTGAGATGCTATCTCAAAATAAAAAATAATAATAGAAAGGACTGGGATGTTGCTCACTTTAAAGACCCTGGGTTCTATCCCCAGTACTTCCAAAAAAAAAAAAAATCTATGCACGCAGACCTACCTCAAAATGTTTTGTGTGCATGCCTAGACTAACATGCTTGCCATTCAGTATGTAGTTTCATGAATATCAGAGTATCTACGGAGAGCAAGAAGCTCAGCCACATGCGACACCAGAACATTCTCTGATATTTGCTCATTCACAAAAGTTGTGTTAGAATTCATCCTTAGTCAAGTTGCAAACTTGCCAAGGAACAAAGTGTTTCCCAATAGCATTGACAGATATAAAAGAATCTCGGAAACCTCTTCTCCCCTAAATATAACTCAGCTGGAAATCTGCTTGATGAGAACAAATATTTCAAGTTTTAGTCTCTTAGCGCCAGGATGCCTTTTTTAGTGACAGTATTTAGAGGTAGCTTTATCTTTATCCTAGAAAATAATTCTACATGATGAAATGCATTTAACACCAGAACTATCTTTTCTTTTGGTAACATTTCAATTCCTTAAAGTTATCAAAGCATTAATCATTCTAAATTGTGTTTATTTGTCGAAGAAAGCTGCCTGACTAGGTTTGTGTCCCAGCGCCATGATTATTATCTGTGAGACTCTGGGCAAGTGACTCAACTGAGACTTTGCTTCTTCATTTATCAAACTGGAGTCACAACAACACATAATAAGATTAAAAAGTAATCAGTTAGAATAATAAAAACAACCTAGAAAGCTATCAGGCCCACAGTAAGCATTCAATAATGTTGGCTGTTATTATCACCATGACTGATACTAGTATTTGCTGATCCATCTGTCTTTACATGCACAGTTTAAGGGCAGACTTTAATCAACTTTATAACCCAGAACTAGCCCGTTGTGGAGTACACTCCTATGTGCTCTTCATTTACATCTAATTTATTTTTTCCTTTTTATATTGATTTATATAATAACTTCTCTATCTTTCCCTGAATGATCAACCTCCACAGCACAATTATCTATAATCTCAAACTCATTTTTTAAAAAATAAGACGTTATCAAAGCCCATCTGGAGACTTGAGATGTGGCTGGCATTTGCCTAGCATGTGCATGACCCTAGCCTCAATCCCCAACACCTCAAAAATAAATAAATAAATATGCCCACCTGAGAAGAGTATTGCTTAAGGATTATTTTTCCAAATATTCTAATCAATCCCATAGATCATTCCAGAACAAGAAATAGCTGGGTATATGGAATGTGTTGTACTTATTTATCCTCCTCGAGCCATAGAATTGTCCTTACCGAACTATATTCGACAGCTATACATAGACTTTACTGGGGATTTTATCCTAGGAAACTGACCATTATGTCTATGATGAGAATACAAAGTTCTCCACCAGTTTGTAGAGAAGCCTTTTTTAAATTAAACCGTTCAGGAAATATTCTATTTTTTGTAAAACCAATAACTAACTTATTATTTTACAATATCATTTTATTGATAGCATAAGTGGCTTAGAGCCAAATTTAAAACTTGTATGTGAAAATTTGACTTTTTAAATAAATTCTACTTTATGCCCCCATTCTTGTTTTCCTCTGGTGTTTGTTTTAACATTTCTTTTTTCCATATGAGGACAGTCTAAGCCCAGTGGCTCTGCTAGAAAAAGCTGTATAAGTTATATGCTGTACAAATCCTCAGGATTTTGATTTTCTATTTGCAGCACACGATTTATAATGTCATGTGTGGCATCCTTGAAAAATTTAGAATGAAGAAATGGACTAAGAACTATTTAAATATTCTAGTTATTTCTCAGTACATATACATGTTTATTTTTCCCCACTATTTTTATTAATATACAAATGTAATACATAGTATTTACAATGAATTTGGGTGTTTCGTACATCTATGTATCACATCGACTTCACAATCCCTTCCCATCTTCTATCCTCCCACTCCCTCCCTGTCCCTTCCCCCGGCTCTGGCTATCACTTCATATGGTTCCAAATAATATCTGTGGATATACATGTTTATTTATAATACATATGTGCAATATGTACATGTGTATCATACATTCTGTGTGTGTGTGTGTGTGTGTGCGCGCGTGCGCGCACATTAGGCCTCTTTCTGTTGCTATAACAAAATACCTGAGACTGAGTAATTTTGTAATATATACAAGTTTGTTTGGCTCATAGTTCTGGGAAGTTCTTCCCCAGCAGGGAAGTCTAAGAGTAACCTATTCACAAACATACTGGATAAGTTATTTGGTTCTGAAGCCTGATTCTTTCACAAGTCCAAGGCACTAGTATCTTCCTGGTATCTGGTGAGGGACTTCTTGATGCATTATAAGAAGGTACATCACATGGTGAGACAGGACAAGTGGGCTGGCTTTTCTTATAAGGGCATAAGTGCCACCATCAGGACCCATCTTCAGGATGTCTTCCAGCCCTAATTACTTCCAAAGGCCACATCTCTAACTAATGTTGATGTATTAATTTGGAAATTAGTTTCTAATACATGAGCTTTGGAGAACACTTTGAAACCACAGTTCTCTCTTTCTCTGGTATGTATGTATATACTTATATAATCCAGATATAGATCTATACTCAAATTGCTATTTGTTCCTGGCATTTACTCACACACGTTTACACTTACACACTAAATATACAACCTCTCTACGACAGTCATATTACTTTTGTTCATCTGTTCAACGTTGGCATACTTGCATATAACAAGTAGCTCAGTGTCCAGTAACACCACAAAGTAGAGTTCAAAACTCCTCAACCAAAATATGTTGAAATATCACATAGTTTCTCTGATTTTGGGAAACCCAGAATACAGGCATTCTATAGAACCAAATGGTGTGATAGTGGGAGTTACGTAGAACTGGGGAGGGGCGTGGGAGGGCCAAAAATGCGGAGGGATTGTAATGTTGATGTGATATGCATGTGCACAAAATACTCAGGCAATAGTCAGCTAGAAAAGGGATGAACCTCTGAAAAAGGAGCAGGCAGAGATGCTCACTGATTCCCCAAATCCCATTTCTCTAATGTGTTATAGAATTTGGAATTCATGTATGAACAAAAAATAATAATAAATATATATACATATGTATGTATATAAAATTAGGCAAGGAGGTAGCTAAAATTGCATGCATGGTAAATTTTAAATTTCTGAATCATGTACCCCTCAATGTATTGAAATCTGAGATGCATTTGAATTTTTTGATTATTGTATGATTTTTAATTTGTATGCTTTTAAATCATGCTGTCTTCTCTGTGCTCAATATTGTTCAAATTATGACTTTCAAATAATAAAGCAGAATTTTGATACAAAAATAAATAAATAAATGTAAGCAACTTTGTAGGATCTAAAAGATAAAAACGAAATAAAATCATATGAAAATTTTTAAAAATATTCAAATTCATTGTAAACATTTATGTATCCCATATATATTAATAAAATGAAGGGAAAAGAAAAAAACTCCTTAATCAGAAATTGTACCTAGTATTTCCTTCTTCATAACTGAATATCAGGAGTCTACAGCTAATTCTCAGCAGCTAATTCAGCTAAATCAGCAGCTAATCCTCCTTAAATGGATACTTGGGAACCTCACTCGAGATCCCCTCTCAATTTCTCCCTGAGAACTTTACTTTCTCAATAAATCCCTTCTTGTTTTAAATCTTCCATGTGAACTCTGACTGATGACTCTTAAACATATGGAAAGTTTCTGAACCCAGGTATCATGCACCCAGCGGCACCATTTTGGGGCTCGCCATCCTGGATTTGGAGGACTGCAGATAAGAATCAGGGCCATCAAGCCCTGGATGGCTCTACACATGCAGCCTCATGTGAACCAACCCTTGTACCATGGGTTGCTGGAGAGCCAGCCTGGCTCTAAAGGAGACCCCTGACCCCAATGTCACCTGCTCTCAACATGAACCAGCCAGATAGATCAGCACCCATCCTCCTATAGATATAGGGTGGGCTTCTCAGATGGGGGAAATGTTAGATAGGAGACCAGGTTAGAACAGACAGGCAGGGCTAAGACAGGGTGTTCCAGCAACCATGGAAGTGGAATCAAGGTGGAGTCAAGGTCCCAGTCAAGTCCCTCCTGAACAACGAAGGAGAAGTAGCCAAGACAGGCATCTTACCCTCCTTCTCCCAGTGTCGTCTACATCCCTGAGGTAACTAGTGAACTTACATTGTTCTCCAACCCCCACCCCAGGAGATTGCCTGAACCACCTGAGAGAAAGTTTTATGAAGAGCTCAAGTTCTTCATTCCCTTGGGACCCTCACTCAAACACCCACCTCTCCTCCAGAGCTTCAATTTTTCAATAAGCCCCTTTTTGCTTTAAAAATAATGGCGGGGTGGGGGGGGGGGTGAGCTGGAGGAATGGCTCAGCGGTTAAAGTGCTTGCCTAGGAAGCTCAAGGCCCTCCGTTCCGTACCCCCATACCACATAAAGTGGGCATGGTGGCACATGCCTGTAATCCCAGCACTCAAGAGGCTGAGGCAGGAAGATCGCCATGAGTTCAAGGCTAGCCTGGGTTCCATAGCGAGCTCAAGACCAGCCTGTGCTACAAAGTGAGACCTGACCCCTGTCTCAAAATTAATTAATTAATTAGTTGGCGATAATAGGTGATAAAGATTACTTTGTTTTCTATTGGAGAAATTAGTAACCTGTTCACAAACACAGAAAAAAACAATTCGTTTCCAAAGCCCATAACCTTTTCACAGTACTATACTATGCTTTGATAATTTACCTCACTCTGATGTATGTACTTAACACAGGATTGAAGTGAAAAATGAAAAAACTTTGAAACTGTTATCCAAAGTCAGCACTAATAGAGATTATTCTAAAATCAGAACCAATCCCTTTGTTCCTGAGCCATTGCTCAGTTCACGTTTTTTAAAACCTGGAGACATTAGACATTAACCCCAACTATTTGTTCTCCACCAGGGCCCCTCTGAGAAATTCCATGTGGGATTGGTGATATTTAGTGACCATCTTACTAAGCGATTAACGCGTGAACCTTTTCATTGGTAGAATGCTAGAGAAGCTTTTTGTGGACAAGAGAGGGAAAATATGCTCTTTTAAACATTGCTGGGAGAGTTTGGGCAAAATCCATCTGGCAGACAGACAATTTCTTCTGTTCAAAAACTCATCAAGCACTCCAAACATGTAACCTGTAGGCGAGTTTAATTAAAGTGTGAGAAATCTCAAAATAACCTGACATTTAAATGCGTTATTTCCGTTCTCCTCCTATACTTTGACATACTCACAGAGGCATTCTCACATTTAAATTAAGCGTCCAATGCCAGCCAGTGCGCCTAACTATAGGGCCATCCTGCTTTCCAGGCTACAGGAATATGAATGGAATCAACATAGCCAACCATTGTCTTTCCAATACTTGTGTTCATTTCATAAGTAGGTAGGAAGGTAAATAAGAATTTGGATCGGAGTTGATATTTATTTCCAGTCTTTTGAGAGACTTCCCCACTGCTTTCCATAGTGGTTGTACCAGTTTACATTCCCACCAGCAGTGCAGGAGGGTTCCTTTCTCCCACAGCCTCGCCAGCACTGATTGTTGTTCATATTCTTGATATATGCCAACTCTTTGGAGTTAGATGGCATCTTAGTGATGTTTTGATTTGCATTTCTTTAATGGCTAAGGATGTTGAACATCTTTTCATGTATTTATTGGCCATTTGAACTTCTTCATCTGAGAACTGCCTTTTCATTTCTTTTGCTCATTTTTCAATCAGATCTTTGATTTTGAGGGGCTTCCTTTTCTTCAGTTCCCTGTCTATCCTGGTTATGAACCTCCAATGAGGTATTGGTGGTGAATATTTCTGCCCATTCTGTCAGTTCTCTTTTTACACTGTTGATAGTTTCCTTTGCCATGCAGAAACATTTGAGTGGTTTCTCTAATATGAGAAACAATTATTTCATAGAATTTATTGTGAGAAATAAGGGAAACTGGAGGGGAAAGGGAGGGAGTGAGAGGGTCAAAAAGAAAGAAGGGAAGGATTTGTAATTTTGCCATGATATGTATGTGCACAAAATATTCAAGATCAATGTAGACTTTATGTATTGCAATTATACATATCAATAAATTGGGGAGAAAAAAAAGAATTTGGGGGCTGGAGGATTAAAGCACTTGCCTAGTAAGTGCTAAGTACTCGAGTTTGATTCCCCAGCACCACATAATCCAGGCATGGTGGCGCACGCCTGTAATCCCAGCACTCCAGAGGCTGAGGCTGGAGGATTGCCTTGAGTCCAAGGCCACCTTGGGCTCCACAATGAGTTCAGGACCAGCCTGAACTACAGAGCAAGACCCTGTCTCAAAAAACAACAAAACAAAAACAAAAACAAAAAATATAGGCATATATATGAGTGAAAGAATTGTTGTGATGAGAAAGAAAAAGAATAGACATAGACAGACAGATGTTTAATACATACATGCACACCTACATACATACATACAAACAAAAAATAAAATTCATTTCTCTTGCCTACTCTGGCAAAGGCAAATATTACCTCAGAGAGAAATTTAGAAAAAGACTAACCAGGCTGGAGGAATGGCACAGTGGTGAAAGTGCTTACCTTGCAAGCTTAAGGCCTTGAGTTCGATTCCCCAGCACCACATAAACTGGGTGTAGTGGTGCACAGCAGGACTGCAGTGAGTTCAAGGCCAGCCTGGGCTCCACAGTGAGTTCAGGACTAGTGTGGGCTACAGAGGAAGACCCTGTGTCAAAAAAAAAAAAAAAAAGAAAAGAAAATACGTTAAAAAATAAAAGAAAAAGCCTAAACAAAGTATTTGGAGATATATCTGGGATTACAGGCATGTGCTACCACACCCTGTTTATACGGTGCTGGGGAGTCAAACTCAGGGCCTTGTGCTTGCTAGGCACAGGCTCTGACCGCTGCTGCTGCTGCTGCTGCTGCTGCTGCTGCTGCTGCTGCTGCTGCTGCTGCTGCTGCTGCTGCTGCTGCTGCTGCTGCTGCTTTGTGTTTGCCCATGGAGCAAAAGAATTGAAAGGTGACGTTATTGAGCACAACGGGCATTAACAGAGTCCCACTTAAGGATTCCAAACACAACCACGGTGTTTTGGAGCGGTGATTCCATCCTCACGCGGAGGTTGCGGGTCTGCCCTCCTCAGCCGCGGCCTCTCCTCAGGTGCAGGTCTTAGTTTTCTCCCTCCCTCTTTTCTTCCTCCTTGTTCTGGTTTTAATTGAACATTTTATATGATTCATTTTTCTCTCCTCTTTTAGCATAATAAGTATACTTACTTTTTTAAAAGCCCTGATGTCTGGCTTCAAATTTCAATATATATTTTAAAGACTAAATCTACTTTCTTGTACAGAACTGTTACTTTAAAACAAAATCTTCACAATTCTTCATTCCCTTATGACATCATTATAATTCATTTAATTTATTCATATGCTAGTATTATCATATACTCTGCACTTTGGATAGTTAGCTTTTAGATAAAACATAAAATAAAATATTCTGCCTTCATTTACTCCATTTCCCACGTTTTTCCTTTCTTTACGCAGACTTGAGTTTCTGGTCTGTGTTATTTTTCTTCTTCCTGAAGAATTTCTTTCAACTTTCCCTGTAAGTCAGGTCTCCTAGCACAACGTTCCCTCCACTGTTATTTTGAGAAAAAAATCTTTCTTTCTCCTTCTTAAGTTTTTTGCCTCCCAATCCCAGCGTCCATGATGCGCTAGTCTTTATGACGTCTGCTCTGTTCTTCAGACCGCATTTTTCTTGCCTTTTCACATTCTTGTAACTTCCTGCTGTTGTTGAGAGCAAGAAGTGACATGATAGAAAACAGCAACTGAGGTAAATAGATCTTAATGTGAAGATTTACACGAGTCAAGATGGGATGTGTGGCTTGTATTGTTTGTTTGTTGGTTGGTTGCTGAGCTATCACCCCAGTCCTTTTAATTTTTTTTCATTTTGAGGCAAGTTTTGTTTACTTGGCCAGGATGCCCTGAAATTTGTGATTCTGCTGCCTCAATACCCCAAATAGCTAGGGTTACAAGCGTGCGCCACCACACCCAGCTTGGGTGGGTTTAATGGGAGCCAGTAGCTGTAGGTTCCAGAAGCTTCAAGTTCCTCTTCTGACTCTGTTCTTGACTCCCCTGTTGACTTAGCTTTCTTAAGTACTCCTCCTCAGAGGGAGTTTGCATCCGCAGCTCTTACAGCTGTAATTCACCGTTTTATAGGTGATAATGGCATCCTCATACCAAAAGAGAGCAGAGTACGAAGGAAGGGAAATGACCTGAAATCTCATGATTATGGCTCATGAAATCATGATTATGATTATTCCTTTTTGTGGTCCCTGCACTGTGACCTTAGCAAAGTTTCTCAGCTTCTCGTTCTCACTTAAGGCAAAAAAGCTTGAGGTGCACCCTGGGGACAATGTTCTTCCTTCCAGTGGGCCAAAGCTCTGGCCAAGTATTCTCCCTTGAATGTGAGGCCCACGTTAATTAGAACAAATGTGCTCTAATGGTAAATGGTTATAACATGTACTATTTATTTTTTAAAAGATTTCAGTAGAGTAAGAATGAAACTAGTGTCCAAGACTCACTTTTCTGTCTTACAGCCTCCTAGCAACAGGAGGAGGAAACCGTCGAACTGCCAATGTCATAGCCCATGGGTTTGCTAATCTTTTAACTCTGGACAAAAAGACCCTCCAAGAAATTATAGTGAATTATCCAGACTCCAAAAGACTTCTCATGAAGAAGGCCAGGTACAACCCTGAAAACCCTAACGGAAGTGGACAGAGTTGGTTTGACTGTATAAAACCCAAAAGAAGAATAAGTTTGGTATGTTTGTAGTCAATTTTTCCATGAAATAGGCTTAACTACAACTGTTAATATAGGTACTTATTAAAAATTCACAGGTAGGAGAAATTACCATTTTTTATGGTAGATTTTGCCAAAAGTCTCATAGCACTACCCAAAACAATTTTTCTCTTTTGCCTACAGAGTGCTTTCAAAACAGAAGGGTAAGCCTCCAGAGACAACACCTCTGAGAAGAGGAGTTGCCTTTCTCTTCCCATCAAAAGAAAAGGCACCCAAAATGTTTCAAGCTCTTCTGGGAGGCACGGGAAAAACAGATTTTGGAAGACTGTTCAAAACGAAGAAGGAACAAGCAGCTGAGGTAAAAAGACAGAGGGAATGAAGGGCTGTAACTAAATCTACCTAGTAGGCCCTGAACTAAATCTACTTAATTACTATAAATTACTAAATATTACTATAATCCCACCTAAGGTATTGGGGTAATTTCAGTGAATCTAATGCTAGTAATTATTCCTTTCTATATTGCATTATTGCACTTATTATTTCGGATATGTCTGTATATATAATCACATCTATACTCATAGGTTTATTATAGATGGATTTAATATGTATTTATAAGTGCAATTGACTCATTATTCATTGATTTTATATTTATGCACCTCTCTACTTATGATTTATTTGTAACTCATATCAGTACTTAGAATGAAAAAGGGATAAATTTCTGTAGAAAATGGATGTACTTTGAGGCCACAATGCTAAGCGAAATAAGTGAAATAGACATGCAAAGGATCACATAGTTTATCTTCTATGAAAAACTCAAAATATAAATAGTTTAAAGAACAAAATCAATGGTAAATGATAGGAAGCAGACTTTACAGACTTGGAAAGGGGAGCTGGTGGGGAGTAAGGGAAGTAAGAAGATGAGGGAAAGGAAAGTGAAACTAATTAAGATACAACATGCACAT
The DNA here is from genome assembly GCA_004027205.1 of Ctenodactylus gundi. NCBI lineage: Eukaryota > Metazoa > Chordata > Mammalia > Rodentia > Ctenodactylidae > Ctenodactylus > Ctenodactylus gundi. The sequence continues at coordinate 15,279 of PVKB01000734.1, read as the reverse complement.
ACACCAATTCCCCAAGATGAATGTACTTAGTATGTAACAAAAACACACACTAGTAAAAACAATCATGGGTAAAAATACTAATGATGCTGTGGTCATTTCTCAGATGAAAGCACATGCAAAGTAGAAAAACAAAACTCACCTGATACCTACACTCCAAGCTGAGGCTGAGCAAAGACAATCTACTTTTTTGTGTCAGTTCTTGTACTGATCCTTTGGTGTCAATTTGGTGCCATATTTTTCACATTTTCCTCATTCTCTCTCCCTTTCTCTCCCCACCCCTCTTGATTTTGCTGTTTAAAATGGCTCCAAAGATGTAACATACCTGAGAGAAAAAAATATGTGTACTAGACGTTTTATTTGGTTATCAGTTATAATGTTTTTGTCCATGAGTCCTATGTAGTAAATACATAATTCATCAAATTAATTTCTTAAAATTATTAATAAGTATATGCGACTAAACAGAAACAAACACAAAGTAAAGTAACAGTCAATAAAATAATCAGTTAACTAAAATATCATGTCTCAAGGCTCATAGGGATCTAATTTTTTATTTTCCCTAAAAACAATGGATCACCAAGAGCTAATTCAGGGTTTGTGGCAAAAGAATAGAACCAAAGCACCGTGAGTAAAGACAAAATTTTACCATCACACCAAAACAACCTTTTTCATAAAACACACTCACATGTATGTCTCACAAATATTTAAATATTTAAAGCCAAAATCATCTAAGTCTTTCAATTTCTAGATGAATAAATTGAGATCCAGGTTATAGTATTTGGATCAAGTCTTTTTTTTTTTTTTTTTTTTTTTTTTTTTTTTTTTTTTTTTTTTTTTTTTGAGACAGGGTCTCACTCTGTGGTCCAGGCTGGTCCTGAATTCACTTCAGAGCCCAGGCTGGCCTTCGACTCACTGTAGTACTCCTGTCTCAGCCTCCCAAGTGCTGGGATTACAGGCGTGTGCCACCACGCCCGGCTTATGTGGTGCTGGAGAATCGAACTCCAGTACTGGAGAATCGAACTCCAGTACTTGGAGCTTGGCTTAGCGCTTGCTCAAGCGCTTTAACCGCTGAGCCATTCCTCCAGCCCTGGATCAAGTCTTTTGGATAAGATAAGACTTCGTTACAAGGCAAAAAAATAAAAATAAAAATACTGCTTCATATTCAGACTTACAGGTCCACAGCAAGCTATCTTCTATTTCCAGAAATATAAAGAAATTCAAATGTTAGTTTTTCTCTTCCTTTTTATTTATATATTTTTTTGATTCTCATTTTTTAAAAAAAAAATCTGAAAACAGCGCAGATGTTGACAAAAACACAAAGCAGAAATCCAGGTTTTCCGAATCTAGGCTTTATGTTATCTCTAAAACTACACGCAGTGGATAGCTGCTGATCTTCAAGAAAGCATCCGGGGAGAGTGACACAGGCCTGCAATCCAGCACTCAAGACGGTGAGGCAGGAAGATAATGAGTTTGAGGCAGATCTGAACATAGACACATATATATTTCAAGACCCATCTCAACAAACAAACAAAAAGAATAAAGTAAATAGTATAAAGCCAGTCAGATTCAAGAGCTTAAAATTTGCTTTTTATTTTCCACATCTACAGCAGTGTGGTGAGAACTGGAGATGAGTGTGAGCCAAATGTCCCATATATATTAGCACAAAATTAATGATTAACACAACAGCTACATGGGGGGAAGATACATAAGTAAGTATATTTTGTAAGATTCTCAACTTTATCTGTGCACAGTTGTCCCTTGGCAAGCCTCTGTCCAGCTGGCCACAAACATGATCTATGGAAAACATAGCATAATTCTTGTTAAAAAATTTCTACACATAATATAATGAGTTCAAAAGTAACAGTCCTAACACTCATGTGGGAAATGGAAATGTCTGCACCGCAAAGAGATAGGAGGTTCTCCCATGAGATTATACAGGAGAAAAGAAGAATGAAGTTTCTATAGTTTTTTTATATAGTATTTGGTTAATGCTTTTGATTAAAAGGTAAATGTTTAAAAATTCATCCCCATGGAACTGGAGGAATAGCTCAGTGGTTAAATGCCTGCCTTGCAATCTTAAGGCCCCGAGTCCAATTCCCCAGCACCTCATAAAACTGGGTGTAATGGCATGTGCCTGTAATCCCAGGGAGGCTTGGGAGGCTGAGGCAGAAAGATTGCTCTGAATCCAAGGCCAGCCTGGCTACATAGTGAGATCAGGACCAGCCTGGACTACAGAGTGAGACCCTGTCTCAAAAAAAAAAAAAAAGAAAAAAGAAATTTATCTTCGTTTTAAAGTAAAAATTTAAAAAGCCTAAACAAAGAGCACTGAACACTGCATCTAAGAATTCTAAAAATAAGAGAATCCAGAAGAAGAGAATTTCTTGGAAAGGACAAAAAAATGCAAACTAAACTCACAGGGTAAATCAAATGTGGCACCTCACCTTTACTCTCCAGATCACACCAGAAACCATAGTCAAATGATAGTAGGAGGCAAAACACATGAGTTCCAGAGTTACTTAATTCAGTCTTTGGCTTGGCCAGGATGCTCACCAAAACATTCCAATGTCCCTCACTATCCATGACCTATATTTTATAACTGTTTCTTCCAGAAAAAAAATGGAAACTCTAAAGATGGAAAGGATGAAGGAGAAGAATATGAAGACAAAGGAAGAGAACCAGCAGAGAAAACACCAGACAGATCCAAAGATGGAGGAAGTTCTATGGCCATGAAAGAAACGCCGCCACCCGATGGAAGGGCAGCCTTGCCCAGAGAAACTCCTCATCCATCTCTCATCATTAGCATGGCTCCTTCTGCTGAAACTGGGGAGGAGGTTCTCACTATTGAAGTCAAAGAAAAATCTAAGCAATAAAGTTTTGATTGTCTTCAGCTGCCATCTAGCTAGTTCCCAAAGAGATTATACCAGGATTGTAGCTTAAATGAATGATGGAAACCACTTTTTGCCAGAACCCTTGAGAAACCTCAGGCGATCCACAGCTTAGTTTCTAGAACTTATCAAAGAGTGTGATTTTATGCAGTGGTAATAAGAAGGTTATTAAAAACCATATTAAAAACCATCTCTATTCTCTGTTGCCATTAGCTTTGTGCAATTGCTATTTCTCCTAATTGTATATAGTATTTTTCCCCTTCTGTTCTTTTCTAATGCGTTTCATTTTTCTGTTTTGATTAGGTTGGTCTTGAGTATAATGTGATTTTTCTCTTCTATTTTTGTTGTGTGTAATTTTTGGTATAACACTGTTAGCCTTATTTAAATGTTTTAGGTAGATAAATCATATCTATTACCTGTAGGGAGTATGAGATTTTAATAAGGTAGGTCAAAAGTCAGGTAATTTCCATTTAAATGAGGTATCACATCAACCCTGCAGCTAAGGCTGAAAAGAAACGTGCTGCGTGAGGAACCTAGTTTTCAGAACAGTCCAAGGAAGAGCAGTGGTCCTTAGCAAGACTAACAAACTGACCAGCAAAATCACAGTGCTGAAAGATTTTGGAAAATTTGTACCTTTTTGCAAGAAAACAAACTTCACTATTTTTCCTTACCTCAATTTAAGAGCAACCATCTTTTAGCTCCTGTAGCCCAAAAATACCAGAAGGATCAGGGTCCCCATCTTTCTACCCACCAAAGTGACATGTCCCAAATCTTCCTTGAGCACTTGCTTCACTCAAAAGGTCCCAGGTTGAAGTATTTCATTTTTTTTAAGTTTTAATGAAAATGTGATGAACCTAGGAAGGCAGTCTGCACACACGCCACAGGGACATATTCCCACAACTCATGGAATCTACATGTACAGCTACTTACAAACTCTCCAAGTTAATTAAGTGCACATTAGGAAGTTGCCCTCATGAATCAGCTAGTATTAGCATAATTACCAAAGCTCCATGCTGTGAAGAGGCTAAAAAATCCAGGCTGATGTCAGAAGTAATAGTACATATAGATTTCCATTCTAAGAGGCACCATTAGTGTGTAGCATGAAGGTCTGTATAATAAGGCCATTTCTAAGTCCCAGAAGATGATAGGAGCAGCAGCACTGTGCAGGGAGGGTTTTAACAAATTATAGGAGCCACAGAGCCTACAGCATAGATGCATTCAGAAAGCCATGCACAAATTAGTAATGATAGCTAAATGTGTCATTTAGAGTAGGCATTTTTAATATAGCATTTTGATTATCACAAAATATGACAAGTTTTACAAATGATTTGTTGGCATTTTCCAGGATTGAAGGGAATATGGAATTTTTTTCCAAACAGCATTTACTTATTAAAAGGATGTTTGTATGTAGAAAGAGTGATTAGAAAGCCCAGAAAGGGGGCTGGAGGAATAGCATAGCAATTAAAACATTTACCTTGCAAGCACAAGGCCCTAAATTAGGTTCTCCAGCATCACATAAAGCTGGGCGTGGTGATGCACACCTGTAATCCCAGTACTTGGGAAGCTGAGGCAGGAGAATTGCCATGAGTCCAAGGCTCACCTAGGCTACATACTGAGTTCGAGACTAGCCTGGGCTACAGAGCAAGACCCTGTCTCAAAAAAAAAAAAAAAGAAAGAAAGAAAAGAAGAAAAGAAAAGATAAGATAAAGAAAGAAAAGGGAAAAAAGCCCAGAAAGAAAAGAATCTGATAACAGGAAGAGAAAAACAAGAAGTAATAAAAAAAAAAAACTTGAATTTGCAAAAACCTTAAATCTTGTAACTTTTTTCAAAAGAAATTAAAATAAATTATAATTAATGTTCTTTCTCTGTTATTTATTTTCCCCAAACTAAGCTATTTCAGATAATATCATCTTATTTTTAATCCATCAAAGCCTAATAATCAATACCTCTTCTACAGTTTACATGTTGCCACCAATTTTTTTAATCATCCTAGTTTTCTTTTTAATCCCAAAGCTAGCACCCAGTACATATATTTTTTTTTCAATTCAAATAAAGTCACTTTTCAGCTATAGTTTTTTTTAATCACCAGTCTAACTTCTCAGGTCTTTTACCATAGAAGAATCAACTTTCTAGAACTTTTTGACTATGTTACCTCTCTGCTGAAAGACTCTATTAGTTAGGGCTCTTGGAAAGAATAAAAAATAGGGGTCAGAGGAATAACACTTGCCTAGTGAGCACAAAGCCCTGAGTTTGTTTCCCCGGCATAACATGAGCTAAGTGTGGTGAAGCACGCCTATAATCCCACCACTTGGGAGGCTGAGGCAGGAAGATTGCCATGAGTTCAAGACAGCCTGGGCTACATAGTGAGCTCAGGACCAGCTTGGACTACAGAGTGAGATCCTGTCCCCAGTAGGTAGATACATAGATAGACAGACAGACAGACAGACAGACAGACAGATAGATAGGTAGGTAGGTAGATAGATGATAGACTGAAAAAAATAGGCTTTCAGATTCAGACTGAAACATACCTGCTTGGTCTCCTGGAAGTCCCCTTGCAGCCTTTGGGTTCCTGCTATAGCTATTTAACCCTACTCTGGTTTTCCTGTGTCCCCAGCTAGCAGAGAAAAGCATGTGGGACTTCTCTTTGCTCAAAATTACATGAGCCAATTTCTTATAATAAATATTTTATATGTGAGATTTATTATGTGTTTTAATGTATATTATCCAATGAGATATTTACAATGTAGTTACATTACATATAGAAAATGATTTATTATTAGGAATTGGCTCACCCAACTATAAAGGCTGAGAAGGCCCATGATCTTCAGTCTGCAGCAGAGAGACCTGAGAAGGCTGGTGGCAGAGTTCCAGCCTGAATTTGAAGACCCAAAGACAAGGAGAGAAAATGGGATCATTCTAGTCCCAGTGAGGAGATTAATGTACCAACTCAAGTAGGTATGCAACAGTAATCCTCCTTTCCTCTGCAAGTCCTCGACGACTGAGATGATGCCCACGCAGGGGGAAGGTGATCTGTTTTATTCATCTCAAATGTCCCTCTCATCTAGAAGCAGATTTGCACACACCCCCAGAATCAGCATGCTTCCTACCTTGGCACCCACTGGGCTTGTCAAGTTGACACACACATTCAATCACCACGGGGACCTCCTACTACTCTTGCCAATTCAGTTTTACTTAAGCAAGTGTAATTACCACCACCCCAATCATGCCCTTCTCTTACGCTCACCTCCTTGATTTTCTAGGAGGACCACCTGCCCTCTACCTCTGACATTGCCTGGGCCGTGCCCCACAGTCTGGAAGGTAGCCCTGCCTCCATCACTAATACCTTTTTCTTATGTTTCCAAATCTAGTCACATTTTCACTCTCCCAAATACTTCTAAAAATAGCCTTAGTGGTCCTATCTCTAGAGAAATACCATATAATACAGAGCAACATGTAGTCTAATTGCTTCTTAATCATAAATTATCTCTACCTATAACAGGGCAAAGACAAAATCTCCAACTTCTGTAACAATGGGAAGCCTAGTTTTTTTTTTTTTTTTTTAGAGGAGAAAAAATACTAAAAGCCAATTCACACACAAAGCGAAACAAATAGGTAATTGGAATATGCTTGACAACGTCAAAAAAAAATACAAACCAGAACAAAATAAATGGAAAACCATTTTATACTTATCAAATTAGAGAACTGGAAAACAGAAACAGTGAATTCGGTCAAGTGCGCAAATTGGAGCTATTATTCCGGCAATGCTTAGGAAAACCCTACCAGTACACGCTAGGATACAGCAGTACTACTACAAAGCATGCATCTCCGGAAGTTCTCCAACAAGCCTGTAAGACAAAATGCTTGAGGACAGATGGGATTGTTTGTAGTACAAAGGAATTAGGAGCAACTCTGGTTATCTACCTCTAGGAGGAGGGTAAAACAATATGGTGTGTTGGAGTAAGGATACATTTATAAGATGTAGTTCTACCCAGAATTCCAAAGCAACTTATTAAATCTATGTATATCAACAGGAATAGATGTATTTCAAAGACTGGTGTGGATTTTTTAAAAGGAGGAAAATGAATTAAATGTGTTATAGTTTCATGTAAGTATATGTTAATATATATGGGCCATTGAAAATAGATCATCAAGAAATCAGCTCAGCTACTCAAGAGCCTGAGGTAAGAGACACAAGTCCAAGTTCAGCGTGTACAACTAAGGGAAACCCTGTCTTAAAAATAAAAGATCTTGAACCCTGGGTTCAAACTGAAGCCCTGGAGAAGAAGGAGAAGAAGACACACACACACACACACACACACACAAACGAGGAGAGAGAGAGAGAGAGATTAGTTAATATGGCCAAGTTTATTAACTTGCCTCAACAAAGAATGCTCACTACAACAAATATTGCTGTCCCTCCAAATCACCAAATACAGGGAAGGACAAGATATTATGGAAGGGTACAAGTTAGATATTATAGATTTAAGTGAAATGATAGTTCAATAGGCTCAAATGAAAGTAAGAGTAGATGTTAAGGGGTTAACAGCAGACCTGGGCCAAGATGCAAACTCAGTGTCCTGTTTCCTTGGAAACTTCTACATTAAAATAAGCTAACTGTTGTGTCTGAAATACCCTTATCTGAAGTTGTGCACCTGGCTGCTTTCCTGTGTCAAAATGACTCAGGCCCTCCAGGCAGACATGGAATAATTCGGTGTTGCTGATAAGATTTCAAAGACAAAGTTTCTTTCTACCTTTGATTTTAGGAAATGAACTTTCTCAGCACTACGTCCTTCTGTTGATTAGCAAGAACAGTTTCTACACGTTTCAAATTTAAAACATACATAAAACACTATATCTCTTTGCTATGGCAGAGTGCTTGCCTACCATACATGAGGCCCTGGGTTCCATCCTTAGCACCAAAAATAAACAAATGAATAAATAAAAGAAAAAAGTATACATATATCTAAGGATCCATATGTGGGAGTTATAATAGAAATAGATGACATGAGAAAAACTAACAAGCATTAAGAGAACTTAAAAGAATGATTAACTAAATCCTGTGTACTTGAGTTTCAGGTATGATGTCTGACAACAATCTAATAAAGAAGTGTGAACCTTCCTTTATCCCCAGTGACTCGGCAGCCACAGTGGAAGTCTTTTAGACACAATGCTCCCCCGGCCTGACCTGCCAGTGAAGGTTTCCTACTACTGACTACTGAGAATGCTTAGTGGTATGGACTGGGTGCAGCCACTTTTGTTCACTGGGACAAAATACTCAACACCCACAACGTAAAGAAGAGGTGTATTTTGGCTGTTTCAGAGGGCCCCATCCACACTCTGGTGGTTCCAAGGTAGACATATCATGGTGGAAGGGCCTAGAGAGAAAGAGTTGCTCCACCCATGGCAGCCAGGTAGCAGAGACCAAGAAGGGGAAAGTTAGGGACAAGTATCTACCTTTCTCTGTCACGCCCCTGGTGTGACCACCTCTTCTGAACTGACTCCATCTTCCAACAGTCCATTCAGCTGTAAATTCATCACCAGGTTAAATCCATGGATGCATCCAGTGACCCATGATCCACTTCCCTTATGAAAGCCCCACCTCAGAGCACTTAAGATTTGAGAGAACTTTTTGACAAAGCCATAACAGACTGATTGTATCAGTTCAGACTTTATATGCTGAAACTCTACTTCACAATGACTGCTGTTGGAGAAACAGTATTCGAGGAGGTAATAAGATTTAAATGAAATCCAAAGGGTGGGGCTATAATCTAACAGAATATGAGGGTTGAGCATACACAGAGAAAACATCACCAAAGGACACAGCAAGAGGACCACAGCCTGTGAGCCAAGGAGACAGGCCACGAGATAAGCTAACCCTTGTGACACCTTGATCTGGGACTTCTAATTTCAGAGCTGTGAGAAAAATTCCTGCTATCGAAGCCACTCAGTCTCAGAGATTTTGATATGTCAGCCCTAGCTAGCAGTCTGATACACTTGGTTTAATGAACTATGGTGGCAAAACTGTGGATTGGAAAAATAGAAAAGAAAGGTGGTGCAAAGGGGATGAGGAATACTTTGTGGGGTTCAAGAGGCAGTGACAAGGGAGGTCATAGGGGTATAAAGTCACTCAGGGAATTTTTGAGGTCTGGACGCTGATTTATCAGCTTGTGTGTGAAGTACATCACAATCAGGGAGTTCTCCACAACCTGATTTTAAGGAGGAACAGAAGTTGAAAACTGGGTTCCTCACATGCACAGAAGCTGACCACACTTTTCTCCAAAGATCTTAACAAACTCATTGCTTTTCATAAAACCTCAGAGTTTTATGTCTCCTGATTCCAAAGAGACCCCAATTGTAGAACCTACCTGTGATACTACTAATTTACATGAAGTATTTAAACATGTGAAACATTTAGGAGGTAGAGATAAAAACATGATAAAACATATATGGGGAAACATTTTTCCCTGTGGATTTCAAAAACATTAACCGATTAAGATAATTTAAGTTGATTTCATAGAAGTAGAGAATAGAGTGATGGTCACTAGAAGATAGGAAGTATGAGGGAGGGAAGTAAGAGTAGGTGGGCAGGTTGCTTCCAAATGCAGTTTGATAGGAAGAATAATTTCTAGTGGCCTACAATTCACAACAACTTATGATATAGTTTATAAAAAACTAGAAGGGAAGAAGGAGTTAAATCTTCTTGATATACAGAAATAAGAGAGTGCTAATTACCCTGATCAAACCATTATACTTTATGTACACTTACCAAATTGTCACACTATGCCCCATAAAAATGTACATTAAGTCAACTAAAATAATTTTTTTATTTTCAGTGCTTAAAATAAAAGGCAAATTTGAAACACATGCATACAAAATTCTTTTTACAGTTGGTGATAGAACTATTAAGAAGTGTGTCACCATAAACCAAAATCAAAGTGAATCAAAGACTGAGATATTCAGCTGAAACAACGAGTTTTCTGGAAGGTAAAATAGGCAAAAATCTAAAAGATATAGGTATAGGAAAGGACTTTCTTAATAAGACACCCAATCCAAAAGAAATAGCTCCCAAAATCAACAAGTGGGAGTGGGAGTAACACTTTGGGGGGCTAGGCCTGGCCTGGCATCAGCCTAGCCCTCTGGGGGTCTAGCCCTGGACTCGACCTAGCCCTCTGAGGGGCGAGCCCTGGCCTCGGCCTAGCCCTCTGGAGGGCTAGCCCTGGCCTCGGCCTAGCCCTTTGGGGAGCTAGCCCTGGTCTGGCCTCGGCCTAGCCCTTTGGGGGGCTAGCCCTGGCCTCGGCCTAGCCCGTTGGGGGGGCAAGCCCTGGCCTGGCCTCGCCCTAGCCCTTGGTGGGGTGAGCCCTGGCCTGGCCTCAGCCTAGCCCTTTGGGGGGCGAACCCTGGCCTGGCCTCGGCCTAGCCCTTTGGGGGGCTAGCCCTGGCCTCGCCCTGCCCTTTGGGGGGCTAGCCCTGGCCTGGCCTCGGCCTAGCCCTCCAGGGTCTTGCCCTGGCCTGGTCTTGGCATGGCTCTTGGGGACCTAGCTCTCACTTCTCACCCCCAGGCATAAAGTTAGATGATCATAGGAGCCTTGGTCCACCAGTACCTTTGCCTCATCACAGGACAGCATCCACGCAGGACACGGGTGGTGCAGGTTGTGGAGTGGACAGCGACCCTCTCAATGTAGAACAAGTGAGAGCCAGGGAGAGGTGGCCACAAACAGTGCCTGAGACACCTGCTCTCCCTATAGTGGGTCCGTGCATCAGTGTGAACAGAGACTGAGGCTGGGCAGACTCTAGAGCACCGGCCTTCAATATTCCCACCTGGACCTCAGGCCCAGTCAGGAGACCCATCGAGGCTCCAGGGAGCCCCACTTCTCCTTCATGGAAGGCCCCGCAGGAGAAAGGCAAAGTTGTTCCTTGAGGTAGGGGGGTGAGGGCAGCTGTTTAAACATAGGGAAGAAAGCAAAAACATGTAAAATAATTTCCAAGAAACAAAGAACCTTCAGAACCCGACACAAACGGCAAGGAAATGTTGGAGCTGTTTGTCAGAAAATTTGAAATAACTTTGATATATTAAAGGCTTGAGTGGAAAAAGTACACACCATACAAGATCAGATGAATATTTTCAGCAAAGACAAAAACTGAAAAAAATTGTGAATGCTAAAAATAAAAAGCAGAACAGAAGACTAGTAATAGGAACACAGGATGAATTCAGTGGGCCATCTGAGGGAAAAGACAGGTCAACAGAAACAACCCAGGGAGGGCAGAAAAAGAAAGCACAGGGTTCCACAGGACCATGAAACAGTATCACGGGGCATCATTACCAGCGTCCCAGGAGGGAAAGAACAAGGAAGCAGAGGTACCCGAGGGAGCTGTGGCTGAGAACTTTCAAAACCACAGGCCTGTACTCCAAAAAATATCTAAACAATGATCATTTCACATTGTATCCATTTTTTTAATTGGAGTTTGAACCTGAGCTAATATAAATCTTTCCTCCCCTAAATCTGGATATTTCTGGACGATGCATTCATTCAAACTGATTGCCAACAGTACACATTTAAATTGATGGTTTTGCTTCTTGGTAGGTTTTGAAACCTCCTTCCCTTCAGTCCTTTTACAAGTCCCTCCGGACGTGCTAGTGTCGTGAGTGGAGAAGGATAACCGAGAGAGCGATCTTTATTATCAACACGAATGGTAATGACATTGTTAGTATAATATTAACCACGAGATGGCGCTGACAGCCCAGTCCGTCTCCTCAGTTGGCTGGGGAACGCGGGGGGCAGGGTCCTCTGGGCTGGAAAAGTGGTCTCCTGGAGGATCAGTGCTGACGTCGAGTGGCAGTCTTTTCCCTTGGGTGACGGTTGCCCATGGTCTTGGAGAAGCACTAGGTTCTTACAGGTTTTTTCCACCTTCCATCACCTTATTCTCTATTGTCCATTCATATACTTCCAGGGTCTAACTTCTAAGGCTTAACTATCTAACATACATGTGTCACTTCCAAGGTCTAACTTATAAGGTTTATGTGTTTGATACACACATTTCTGGTGCATTCTTGTCCTATCTCTGATATACGCATATCTTATGTCTATGACTAACGTTTATGTCTAGTATGCACACACTTGTTGTCTATATGTCAGCTATGATGATTCCTGCATGTGTCTTCCGGCACAACTGGGGTATCTCTTTTGTGTCACCTGCTTTCAAGGTCGGGCTCGCCCAGAATAATCTCCCATCTGACCAACTCGCAGTCAGCTCATTGGTAGCCTAATCGCAGTCATGAACCCCTGTCACATTCACTGCTTCTGCCCACAATGGGGGAGACAGACCAGGAAAAACTCAGCAAGAAGGGAGACCTCTGCCCACCACCCTCTGGCAACTGCTGGGGAAAGGAGAGGAGCACTAAGTGCTCACTGGGATTTCAAAAAGTATTCCTGTTATGATTCATAGTTGTGGATGATTTATAAATTTATGAGTGATGGCTACAATTTTGGCATCTCACATATTTTCAACTTTACTAAATATGCATGATTCATATAATGTGTGACCTATAATAGCAGCAACTTCTTTCTTTCTTTCTTTCTTTGTTTTTTGAGACAAGGTCTCTGTAGCCCAGACTGGCCCTGAACTCACTATGAAGCCCAGGCTGGCCTTGGACTTGGCAATTCTCCTGCCTCAGCCTTCCCAGTGCTAGATTACAGGTGTGTGCCACCATGCCCAGCCTTATGTGGCTCTGGGGAATCAAAACCAGGGCCTTGCACGTGCTAGGTCACCACTTTAACCGCGATGCCATTCCTCCAGCCCACAACAACTTCCTTAATACTTAGAAGGCATTGAGTGCTTGGTTTCTGTCAGGCCTCGTGACAAGTATTTAGGAATTCCTCATTTTTTACTGAGTGTTCCCTGTTCGCCAGGCATAATCTCAAAATTATAAAACAAATTCTTAAGTTTGTACCAACTACAGCGAGGCCTGCCAGGGACAGAAACTCAACTCCAAAGCCAGACTTGGGCCAAATAAATCGTGGTTCTGCCACTGTGTGTAAATATCTTGCTTAACACCTTCGGTACTCTTTGGGCAAAGCCTGCATATTCGGATGTTGGAACCCAGACTGGGCAGCTTGATGACTTAACGTGATCCTGTCTCAAATTTTAAAAAATCAAAAGCAAAAACAAAAAACCCCTGGAGATTTAGTTAAGTACTAAGGCTCTAAATTCAATCCCCAATATCGAAATAAAGAAAAACAGAACAAGGGAAAGAAGAAAGGAGAGAGAGAGAGAGGAAAGAAAGAAAAAAGAAAGAAAGAAAGAAAGAAAGAAAGAAACAAACAAACAAACAAACAAACAAACAAACAAAGAAAAGAAAGCGGAAAGAAGGAGCGGAGATGGTGCAGCACGCAGGGCGGCCGCTCGGCCCTCCGCTGCTCTCGCCGGCCGGTTGCTAGGAGTCTGGACGCTGCCTCGCACTACTGCACATGACTCCGCTGCTCCTGCCTGCCGGCTGCTGGGAGTCTCAGCTCTGCATCCGTGTACTAGCTTGCCTACGGGCAGCGGCAGCTCTGCCCTCTGCTGCTCCTGCCTGCCAGTTGCTAGGAGACTGTGCGCTGCGCTTGCGCACTAGGGGAGTCACGGACAGCGATCACTCGGCCCTCCGTTCCTCTTGCCTGCCGGTTGCTAGGAGTCTGGGTGCTGCGCCCCACGCACTACTTCGCTGCTCCTGCCTGCCAGTTGCTAGGAGACTGGGCGCTGCGCTTGCGCACTAGTACGGCCACGGGCAGCGACAGCTCGACCCTCCGCTGTTCCTGCCTGCCGGCTGCTATTAGTCCGGGCGCTGCGCCGGCTTACTAGCGCGGCCACTGCCAGCTGGGCAGGGGCAGCTCGGCCCTCCGCTTATTTCCGGCCAGTTGCTAGGAGTCGGGGCGCCGCCTGCGGGAAGCCGACTGTCTGCAGGCCCGCGTAGGCCTTGGGACGCCGGTGCCTGCCGACTCCTCTCTGACCTGGGGAACCCGCCAAGCCGCAGCCCAGGACCACGCGGCCGCCGGCACTGCGAGCAGCCACGGAGCCTGGCAAGCTCGGTGCGCGGCGGGACCGCGGCCCGACGGGCAGCGCGACCCTCGGCCTGGCGAGCCTGCCAGACGCCTTCGCGGGTCTGGGGAAGCCCGTCGGAGTTGCGGGCCGGGCGGAGCAGGAGCCCCGAGCCGCTGCGGGTTGGAGCGGCGTCGGTGCCTGGGCCGGGGCCTGGGCCGGGGCCGCGGTGGGCTCGTCCGCGGAGCGTCGGGAGCGGGGTCTGGGGTGCGACGGGAGCGCCCGCGGCGGCCGCGGGCTCTTTGCGGTGGCGCGTCTGGGGACGCTGGTGGCGGCGAGCTGTGTCTGAGCGTCTGCGGGGAGCCCGGGCCGCGTCTGAGCTGCTGGCTCTAGTTTGTCGGGGGTGCGTCTGGGGGTCCGTCTCGGGTGTCTGAGCGGATGGCCAGGTAGCGTCCCGGGGAAGCACGGGAGGGCGCTGTGTGGCCTGGCAGTCGAAACGGTTGTCCTGTGTCCCGGAAGGCCGCCCCCCTGGAGCGGGAGCCCCGGCCCCTTGCACCTCCCCGCCGGTCCTGTGAGCACCAGCAGGTGGAAGGAAAGACGCGGCTGTGGCCACTTTCGGAAATACAGTCTGACACGACGTCTTTTATTTTATAACGCACGACGACCTTAGTGCCTCAGCCTCCTGAGTTCTGGAATTACAGGCATTCGCCACCACCCTCCGGTTATGTGGTGCCCGGGAATCAGACTCAGAGTCTTGCTGAGCTGTTGCACTAGCACTCACACGTACGTTTTCAACGCACAAAAGATTTGTCTCTGACCTGTGGATCATCTGCCATTATAACTTGTTCTTTTCTTTCCTTTGTAATATGTAATGGTTTTGAAGTATCCAAGGGTTGCATATTCTGATAATTATGAGCAATTTTAGCCTAGCAAATAATTTTTTAAAAATGTTACAGTACAGAGGATTAAACCCAGTGCTTTCACACTTTCTGTCCTCAGTATATATATGGTTGCAGATTTAGCCTCTCTCTCTCTCTCTCTCTCTCTCTCTCTATATATATATATAATGTATATATATACATTATATATGTGTGTACATATATATTTGGGATTATAGGCATTCACTATGGTGCCCAGCTTTACATTAGACAAATTATAACTTTCTACTTTTCTTTTTAGCGGCGAACCAAAGATGATACTTGGAGAGCAGATGACCTGAGAAGGCAGCTCTGGGTAGTGTACCCTGAAGGTTTCATTTGGGGCTCAGACGGGGCCTTGGGCCTTCCTGAGCAGTTCTGCACAGCCCTATGCACCCAGGAGCACGCCTTAGCCAGAGGTAGAGCTCTGTGGACAACCCCACGATCACTGCAGTGGGTGGGGC